>VXBH01003955.1:264394-365440 GCA_013400035.1 Rynchops niger | reverse complement strand
CTTTTTGGCCACAAGGGCACATTGCTGGCTCATGGTCATCCTGTTGTCCACCAGGACTCCCAGATCCCTTTCCATCGAGCTCCGCTCCAGCAGGTCAGCCCCAACCTGTCCTGGTGCATGGGGTTATTCCTCCCCAGGTGCAGCACCCTACACTTGCCCTTATTGAATTTCATTAAGGCTCCTCTCTGCCCAACTCTCCAGCCTGTCCAGGTCTCTCTGTACAGCGGCACAGCCTTCTGGTGTGTCAGCCACCCCCTCCAGCTTTGTGCCATTGGCAAACTTGCTGAGGGTGCACTCTATCCCCTCATCCAGGTCATCGATGAATATATTGAACAGGACTGGGCCCAGTACTGACCCCTGGGGAGCACCACTTGTTACTGACCTCCAACTAGACTGTGCCCCTAATAACTCCTGCTGTATAATTCTGGAACGTTGAAATTTCATATGTCAGCGCTTAGACCTTTCACTGACACTAGGCTTCCTCACCATGGTAAAGCAAAGATTTTGGTTTTGAAAAGAATTCCTGAAAAAAAATATTATAACAGTGCTGTGATATTGGATGAAATAGTGACTCACAGGATTAATTTCTGATCATAGTCAGGTGCAAACACAAAAAAGAGAATGTCTTTATGAGTTATGAGTGGTTTGTTAGACATGCTGGATAAAGCTAGTTTTTTATTTATAGTAATACTAGTGAATATTATTGGGGACAGTGAACTGTGAGAATATAATTTGGTATGTGATGGGTATGAATGATAAATGTTGGTTGTAAGCACGCCTGGTGTTGAATTCTGCACAGACCTATTGGTAGCCTCACACTAAGCCTCTGAGGGGCCAAAGATCCTGACCCCGTGAGTGCTGCTTGGGAGACATTGCTCTCGCTGCTGGCACGGCCACATGCACACGTAGCGAGAGAGCAGACGAGCACGCGTGTGTACGCCTGTGAGCAGCGTTTCACAGTGGAAAATGCAGTGTCAGAGGAATTGCAAAAATGAATTTGGGTGGTGACAAACAAGCCGAGACTGGTTCAAACTCTACTGACTGTCAGTATCTCTTCTTTGAAATACAAATGGTTTTGTTTCCAGCCTTCTGGGGGAGCGAGGGAAAAGGAGAGAAGGTGGTCCAGGAGTGTCATCTCCTTGTCAGGATATATTCCCTTTTCTCACAATTGATTTTACATACTTTGTTAAACATGTCAGCATGACTATTTTATATTTACCAACACTCAAATTTAGGCTGATATTTATTTGTTGTTCTTTTAATACATCCTGTATTTTCCTACCTTGAAGAGCTAAATTTTATTTTTGTTATCTTGAAAACATTGCAGAATTCTGATGTTGTTGAAGTCAGTGACCAGACTGTCAGCCCTTAGCAAGGGCTAAGGCCTCAGAGTGTATTTTAACGTAACCGAACAGATAAACAATGTTATCAAACATTACATTTTCTAGAGAGCTGACCAGTGGAGAGTGGTGTAATCTCATTTTATAGCACTGAAGACTCAATTGTTGCTCTGTCGGTGAACTTTTAAGTGCAGCACATACCGCAGGTGCTTTTTAGATTGTATAATGATACCATGCCTCTTTCTAAAACCCTGTTAAGAGCATGAGGTTGTTAGGTCTTTCTTTCTGCTGTTACTTTCCCCTTTTCTTCTTTACAAGCAATATTTTTAAACAGCAAGGGAGAAATCATATAGTACAAGTAGTTGCATGGAAGTTGATCTTACTTGCTTTTGTCAGATGTTCCAGTCACTAGCGAAGGTGTGAGTACTCTTGTCTTAAATCTGATAGCAGGTCGTGGCAATTCCCCTTATGTACATGTTCACAGCAGTATTCCACCTGTGCTGTTTTCAAATGCGTAAGAATTGTATGGGGTCTTGGTGTTTAATCACAGAAAGCTAATTAAGTTGATACAAAATGCAAAGTTGGACAAGTGATTTGTGGCCCCCTCATGTGAGGTAGTCTTGCCACAATTGCTCTGAAAAATAGCTGATTCTGTAAATGGTTATCTGAAATGATAGACTGGACCTGCTTAGTGAGCACAATTCAGTTCAGCATGCTTAAGAATAAGAGTCTAGTCTGTAATCCTTACGTATAGATTTAAATTCCTTTTAGTCTAACAAAGCAAGAAATTTTCAGGAGGAATGCTTTACAAATCACATCATTGTAAAAGGGAGAAGCTTTTTGCGTACGTGGACTGAACTGCAGTTGTATCTTTTTGCAATGGGCATTAGACAAATGCTTCCACAGTGACCAAATAAATTGTGGCTGTTGCTGCAGGGTGCTAATAAAACTGAGTGATTTATTTGATAACAGGATAAGGAAAGACCATCAGAGATGATTTCCTCAAAGCTGGCAGAAACTAAAACATACAGTTATCACGTGTGGGGAAAGGGTAGGTAATAGCTTCCTTGTACAGAAGAAAGAAATTAGCAGTTGTGGAACAGGGACAGTTTAGCAGAAGGGCTGTCTGCTGTTTGGAGAACAACTGTTACATGAAACAAGTTGAAACGAGTGTTCTCTTTTACATAAGGGTTTTGGGTCTTCAAATATGAGCTAACCTAGTGTAAAGGAGCTTAATACCCATATTTCTCAATATATATAAATAGCACAGTTCTACAGGAGATTCTTGAAACCAAGAATTTTTTTTTAAAAGCTTTCTGCACAAAAATCAAACTCACAGCATGAGAACGATAAACCTCTAATACAGTGAAGAACAGATCAGCCTCAAAAATGAACAGAGCAGTAACTACTGTGCAAGGGATGCAACTGCAACATTCCTACAGGAAGATAAATTCACACAGTAGGCACTATTTACAGGGAAAGACTTCATTAAGTTTTTTTGCCTGTTTCCCATACTGAAAGGAATTCCCATATGATTAACATTGGAATTGTGCACTGAGTTATATTGTTGTAACTTTCTTACTGTTGGCTTCTAGGAGAGGCATGCTGCCACGTCCTGGTCACGGAAATCATGTTGACAGAAATAAAAGAAAGTCTGGAAAGGAATGATTTCATTAACTACTTGAAATATATTACTTTGGATAGTTAAAAGAATCTAGTACTATCAGAAGAATAGAAATTCTAAAACATGAAGAGGGACCATATGTTTGTTAACTAACTTCACACTAAAACATAGCTGACAGTGTTTGAATACTGTGGAGAATGGACTGGAAGGTATTCCCCATAAAACCCTGTGTACATGGAAGACAAGGTAGTAAGGAAAGTGGCAGCGAAGCCATACGTGATATTTTGTAATGCTCTCATAGGTTCCTCCCTGCTATCCTTTGCATGTTTTTATCTAAAGTTAAAAGACTTCCACTGGTGTTTGTTTACAGCAGGGTACTGCACTCTGTAGCTTGAAACCATCACAACTTTTTTGTGTGTTTAATGCTGTGCAATGACAGCAGTTATTTCCTTTGGGTTTATGTGTATTCCATTAAAATTGACTTAATGTTGTAGTCTTCCATACTTTTTTGTCAAACTGGTACAGAACAAAGGACCCATGAATGTCAAGTTAACAGTGCACAAACTTGAGAGGTGGCAGAAGTCATAGGCACTGGAAGATCAAGACATGTGTTGGAGTGCTTAGATAAGGCAACAGTGAGTGCATCGCGAAACACATGGATTGAGGCGGAGGGGCGTAAAATATTATAACTTTCTTTTAATTATCTTCTTTTACTATTGATCATTGGTCACCTTACCCACCTAGGCTCCCTTTCTATAAATCATAGTAACTAATATTTCTGAATAGCTATTTCTGAGTGCACATTTCCACGTGGCAACAGAATAAATGCACTTTTCATGCACAAAGGAAATAAAATTTTTGCTATTAGGTTCGTATCTAAATTTACTAACTTTTGGAGGGTTTTTTTACAGGTGATAAACTATACGAACTTACATTTTTATGCTGATAGGGAGTATAAAATAACAATTTCCATTTCTGTTTTCACAGACTTCCCTCACAGTTTTTTTTTTCTTGGATCTAACAGATAGTGATTTACTTTAAAAAATGTATTGTTTTGTTACATAACAAAATAAATAACTACGCTTCCAACAAAGTAAAATTCCTGCTTACCTCTGCCAGAACAGTTACTTTCTTCAGTTTCTTTCAACTTTATTGAGAAAATTTTTTTTGTTGATTTCTCTAAAAACTTTTTTTTTCCAGATTATCATTAAGAATTGAGCCAGGTAACAGCTCTCCTCGACTGGTTTCCTCCAAAGAAGATCTTGCAGGTATAAAACTTAATTTGAAAATTTGAGTAAGGAAATAATTTTAATTACAGAAACCTTCCACTGAAGTATATGGGAAAAAACCATCTAATATCAGAAGCATTTTGGAGGAATTAATCAGTTTCATATATAGGCTTGTATTGCAATTACAGAATTATTTTGTAAGGGCTGTCAGGGAATTGATCCGTTTTCATGTATATGCCCAGTTTCAGAACATCCTTGGTCCAGAACGCCACTCCTATCATAATTGTAGAAGATTTTATTTTTATTGCAAATTTCTACATAGCCAGCTTGTACTTGGGTTAGCACTGTCCTTTTTCTTAAATAATTTTCTTTCTTTATGATACTCACCCTTGGAGGTCCTTACAGTAACAAATTATATCCTACATATTAAGATTGATTTCTTATGTATCAGCATTCATTTGAATAGACAAAACAAATCCATTGATCTTAAATGAATGAAAAGAATTTGATTTCAGAAGTAAGACTTAGTTTGCAGAGATTGTAGAGGAGTCATGTACTGTTATTTGCCTTTCTGGAGAACAGGTTTACCTGTGTGGCAAAGAGGAGCATTTTCAAGATGATTTATTAGTAGGTTTCACATGTTTAATGCGTAGCATAAAACCTATTGGACTTTCCTCTGCTGAGATTAAAACCCTAGCTACAGCACAATACGTCTAAAATTAATCCCTGGAATTGGCCAGTGCAAATTGCCAAGGTTGTCAGCATCGATACCAAGTCTCCCACTAACCTAGTTGTGGTATCGGAGTCTGCTGAGCGACCGGGATCCACGCTGTGAGCTGCTTTGTCCAGAAGCCAGACCTGGTAATTCAGAGGCATTATCAGTAGCATGAGTCATCAATAAAGACTGCTGACTTGAATGTAAACAATTGCAGTTCCAGGGATAACACAGGGTGTTTGTTAGCATTGGAACAGAAATTATGTTGTGTGATTTTATTACAAATGCTTGCATTTTCATTATTCAATAAGTGAAGAAGGAAGAGCACTCTTTCAGTACAAACAAATCACTGCAGTGAATAACATAAGAAATTCTCCTTTCAGGTTTCTGTGTGAACTGACACATAAATTTGCGACAATTTCATTGTGTAAAGCGGAAGGACAAAAGATTTGTAATATCTTTAAACAACAGCTGAAAAACTACAGTGCTGTCTGTAAGCTGACCAAAACAAATCTGCCATACCAACACAGTTTATTTCAATAAACAGACTAAACAAACATGTGAAATGTACTTACTACTATAGGAGCCATTATCTCAAAAGCCGTTCTATTTTAATCTCTTAAACCTGAACGGCCAATTTTCTGTCTCATTATGTTAAACCATGTGTGATGTAAAGAACCCAAGGGCTCCAGACCACATTTGACAAGCAATTTCCTTTGGCATTCAAAATGTCTTTTCTTCTCACTAAATGAGACAGAGTCAAAGTCAATGAGAGAGAGAAAGGAAAAGGAAGATGCTAAATATGAAAGAAGAAAAATAAATATGTGTGTTTTTTCTCCGCCTCCCATCTCTTCATGTTGGCTGCTGTGAAACCCTTTTTAAGTGTCAAATGGCCATTTATAGGGACCCTCTCGTTTGTCCCAGGATTGTGAATCCTGTTCCCAGAGTCAGATAAACATTTGATCTGGTCTTCAGTCCATACAGTTCTAAGGAAAAAGAAATAAAATCTATAGAAATAATAATTTGGAAGAAAACATTTCTTCAGGAAGGCGCTCTCCCCTTCCCCCCTCAATGCTCAGTGTTATTAATTGCTGTGTAAAATACAATTCACAGAACTTGGTACGTTCAAAATCAACACTTTCTTTGTACAGATGTTTGTATTGAGTCTGGCTGGGATGGAGTTATCTTTCCCCACCACAGCCCTCAAGGTGCTGTGCTGTGTTGGTGGCTAGGAAGGTGGTGATGGGGCACCTGTGGCTACTGCTGAGCAGTGCCCACAGCATCAGGGCTGCCTCTCCCCCCCCGGGATGGGCCAGCAGGCTGGGGAGAGCAAGCGTTTGGGAGGGGACGTGGCCAGGACAGCTGACCCAAGCTGACAAAGAGATATTCCGTACCGTATGACGTGCTCAGCAATAAAAGATAAGAGGTGGAAGGGGCGGGGGAAGGGGGAATTTATTAGTAAGGTATTTGTCTTCTGAAACAGTCGCTGGGAGCACCGAGGCCCTTCTTCCCAGGCAGTGGCTGGACAGTCCCTGCTGATGGGAAGTAGAGGACAAATTATTTTTTGTTTTCCTTTGGTTCTGCATGCAGCCTTTGCTTTTCTTTATTAAACTGCCTTTATCTCGACCCATGGGGGTTTTTTATCTTATTTTCTACCCCCAGCCTCCCCGGACCTACTGAGGAGTGGTTTGGTGGGCACCTGGCAGCCAGCACATCATGTAATATTTGATTTTGCTTTTGTGAGGATTTGCTTTTTCATTTAAAACTAAGTCATTGCTTCTCATATAATTATATCTTATATACGTAAAGCAGACATACAAGTGAGCTTTTTTATTTTCTGGCTTTCACTTTGTATTGCTCACATTTAAAAGCTTTACAGCAAGGGTTTGATGTTAACATTTCATTAGGATGATTGTGGAAGTTCTAACTTTGGTCATAGCAGCACAGTATGTGATCATCACCAATAGTTTGTAATTATTAATCAAAGGCTTGAGTTTATTACAGCTGTAATGGAAGGCAATTAAAAATACAGTTCCAAAGTTGGAAACAAGAACTTTGAACTCTCCTGAGCCAGGCAAGTAATATGGCTTTATACTGCAGTGAGCTTAGCTGGAGTCCACAGATACTGATTCGGACAATATTTGGTAGTAACTACTCAATTGAATCATAGAATCATAGAATGGTTTGGGTTGGAAGGGACCTTGAAGATGATCTCGTTCCACCCCCCTGCCCTGGGCAGGGACACCTCCCACCAGCCCAGGTTGCTCCAAGCCCCGTCCAACCCTTGAACACCCCCAAGGGATGGGGCAGCCACAGCTTCTCGGGGCAACCAGAGTATGTGATCGTATCTGGCAGTATTAGGAGAGGGTGAACTTCCCCCTCTGAATCTGCAGTACCCCTATATGGTCTGTAAAGTTGCTTTATTCACTGTGAGCATTAATATGACAACTAGAAACCAAGTCTTGAGTCATTCCTATTGCTCCATTCTTCTGTATTTCCTTCGAAAGCTTGACACGCGTGTGGACTGCTGTATTTCTTGCTCAGCTAGAGAGCTCTCACTTACTGCCAGTTAGGCAATGAATGCCACCAGCATTTTGTAATACCCACATGAATTTTTCAGTGACCTGCACTTATGTGGCTGCAAAAATGCTACTAAAGGGAATACAGTGTACTTTATTGAAAAAACAAATTAATTCCTAGAGAAGGTTAGTTAAGTAAGTTAGCATGAATTCAAATTGAAATTTAACGTAACATTACTAAATAGAAATATAGCCATATGTTAGTCTTGAATAATTCCGAGCTAAAATACTCAAATATCAGTAATGAGATATTTGACCATGGAGAATTAAAAATAGCACATTCAAAGGTATTTGAGTCAACTTTATTTGGATTCAAACTATAGTTTGAGATTATTTCCACGTCAGCCACTGTGTGCCAGGAGTAAATCCTTTGCAGTCAGCAAGCTATAATGATAGGAGGTGATCTCAAAATAGTTTAGGCAGTAGTTTAATGTTCCAGTCAATAGTTTAAGGCATAGGAGTCTGAATATAGTGATTTTAAGGTAAAATAAAGGTTCTTGGCCATAAGGGCAGTCATCAGTTCGGTTCTCCTGACAGTCAAAAAGTTCATAGGGTACTAATAGCATAAGCGTAGGTGAGTTCTGCGCATGACGCCTTCTTACAGCCTGCCATGCTCCCAAATATGGAGAAAAAGCTCAATACCGTGGTGATAATTCCAAAGTCTAACGTAATGGACTTCAGTGCAGGGAATAGTGTCTTTAGTAATTACTTGTAATAGTGTAATTACTTGTCCTGATGATGGAAGTGGATTTTCCTTTCCAGCATTGTGACTGCTCTCTTTCAAAAGATTAACAGTGTACTCTAGGCAGGGACAATGTGAGGGTTTTTTTTTTCCCTTAAAGCATCTTTATGAGTGTGAGGCTCAATAAAAACAGTTAAATCCTTCAATATTTCTGTTTGCAAAGTACTGGAGAAAACCATGTGTCCATTTTCCACTTTGGTTGCCAACTGGTTTTCCAGTAAATTCAAACAGGAGGCAGACATCTGATTAAAGTGAATGTCTCACAACAAGCTATGTTTGGTATATTAGTGGCTAAGATGGTCTCATTTAATTGCCAAATGCTTATATAATTGTGAATAGTGCTTTCACAGCAAGATTTCATGCCTTCCATAACGCTGCAGAGATTCTTGTCTCTTGCAAGTAGCATTTAAAAAGGAGCTTTAAACAGTTTAATTGTATGCTTTCAGGAACTCTGTGATTCACGCAACTTCCTTGGCAGCATCTTACGTCTGTTCATTCTGCCTTGCTACAGTTTGAGAGAGAGAAAATGTAGCTGGAGAGCTTATAGTATGCTAACTGTTCACAGTTTCCAGTTGAATTAGCTGTAAAAGACATCTGTGTTCCTGCAGTGTTGGCTAGGAGGTGCCCAGCATTTATGGTACAGCTATTAGACAGATTGTTTTGGAAGGTATAACTCAATACATTTTCCCAGAACAAAAGAAAAGATTTAATTTAATATATGAATATATGGTAAATAAATTAGCCTTCTAAGCAACTGAAGTTTCTTAGAATTTGCACACCAAGTGTAGCTCAGTATAGAAAATTTTATGCATGTTCTTTATCATCCTAATGTTATTTTGAAAATTATCAATATAGAAAATGGTTACTTGTTCTCTGAAATATACCATGTTTCTTCAGTCTTGGAAAACTATATAAGAAGATAAAATAATGTTAAAATAATCACCTTATCCAGAAAATTTTATCTAATACTAAGTGACTCAAAGACCGGTCTTCGTGATTCTGTGATTTTTAATGAACCCCTTCATCAAAATTAGCACTTAGAAGTCCTTTTTAGCAACAGCCAGGCCTCAGCTGTGGGCAGCCCTTATTTTGGGGGTTTTGTTATGAAATAGTCAGGGATTCTTCTTTTTTATCTCATAGGTATTGGTATAATTCTTGAGAGGAGAATAAGTGGACCAGAGGTTTTGTGTTACCACCCTACCAGGAATCTGGAGTAATTAATCTGAAACAGGTGTATTTTTTTTTGTTATTGGGGTAAAATTCAGTCCAGTCAGCTTTGAGAGTTGCTAAAGAACTTTTAGTATTTATTGTAATTAATTAGAAGCAGTAGATTTATCGGATGTAAAGTACATGATATACAGGAGCTAAAAATGTAGAAAATGTAGAAAGAGAAGGAAGAAAGACTGAGGTGTTTGCGCATTTGTAACCCTCTGGAAGCAGGTATACTACACTAGTGCCGTCTGTACAGCAGTCCCAGCATTTTAGAATAAAATATCCCACACCATCATTTTCCGTGTAAACACTGAGTTGACATTTAGTTTTGCCATTTGTTTTACTGGTTGCTTTGGCAACTAATAAATAGTTTGTGCTAAGTGCTTTAGCAGCCAATTGTTCTGTGGAAATGAGGATTGTCTAATCCTCCCGCAAGTGCTTGGTTATTGCTTCATATGCATAGTGTCTGCTTTCCTTGTACTGTACTTAAGGTAGAAATGGAAGAACTAAGTTTTCTTCACAAAAGTTTACAAGCCATCCAGAAAACTTTGCGCTTTAGTTTCAGACTTGTAGTCATTTCCAATCTTTTCCTCTGGGATACTTTCCCTACAAATTTTTACAAGTCATTTGAGTATTTTTGAAAAAAAATAATACCAGACAAATGTGTGGGAATCTCATGTTGTTATCAACCACTAAACCCGGCCAGAATTAGTGTGCTGTGGTTTTTTCTGAACACCACACAAAAAGCCTCACAAAAATTGAAGGATATTTTGTCAAAGCAAATGTAAAGTTATCAGGGAGAGAATGGTCATACTCAGTTTTTAACTTTATCACTTTCTGTTACTTGCTGTGACTTCCTTACCAAACAAGACTCTTTAATGTCCTAGTTTACAGATGCTTATTTTAACTACCAAGCTATTGCTCCCTGGGAATGTTAGGAACATAAAAAGGAGCCAGAGGACAAGGGCCTTTTCTGCTCTTCCCCCCCGCCTCCTTCTTCAGAGCAGTCACCTGAAATACTTTATGCAAAAAGTTATTTTATTGATGGATTGGTTAATGTATTCTGTTGAACCCAAACTTAAGTATTTCCCTGCAGCTGTGCTCTCGCAATGGGTATGTCTTCACTGCCAATATGGATGTCATATTGCACTACCCAGCAGATCCAGCTGCAAGAAATTCAACGTTTTTGCTGACGTGTAAGTCAGGGGTTTGCGCATTCCACTGGTACAGTATAAGTAACACAAATGCTGACAGTTAGTGAATCCATAGACGTAACACCTGGAATTGAAAATATCACCTCTGTTTAGGAAGCATTTGAAGGAAATACACTCCAGTGTGCTTACTATGCAGTCAGTGAGCATTAGAAGTATTTATAATATAATGGTGTAAATAATAATAATTAATAATAATAATAATGTAAATAAATATATTACATTCTAAGCGCATCAGAAATATGGTTAGTTGTACTTGATAGAGTGGCACAGACAAAAGTGCCCCAGGTTTCTGGCACACTTGTCTGGTTTGCTGTTGCTGTTGTCCTTGCTAAATATATTAAACTTGTGATCTTGCCTGCAATGTCATTTCATCTTCCATTGCATTATTAACATATTTCTACAGTCCTGCTCTTGGAGATACTGCATTGAGTACTACTGGGCAAACTCCTCTAGGGTCCATTTTATATGTTTTGACACTTCATATATTATCATCAACGAACTCCCCTCTGTGTCCACATCACTCAGTCGGTCCCTCTCTGGCAATTACAGCAAAAAAAGGTAAGCCAGAATTGAATGGGCCAAGAAGATTGAACTACTTCCTCACACATGCACACAGGTTTTTCATAACAGCAATGGAGACAGGGTGAGCGGAGCTGCGCCTGCCTAAGCTGTACTTGCCCAGTAAGGGACATTAGTGCCCTGAGATAACCCAGCATGATGCACTGTTATACCTAAATTTATGGGAAGAAAAAGTATAATTTAATATGTTCAATGTGATTGAAGGTTCTCTTTTTCATAATTGATGTTATTGGTAGACATTACAAAAGATTGACATACTTGTCCGTGTTTATTCCCTCACTGCAGGCCATGCTTTTGGAATTAACCTTTAAATTAGTGGATTTTGTTAATGCAAATTTGAACATAAAGCAAAGACTACATCAAAGGAGAACCACACTGTGTATCTATTCCAAGCATTGTTGGCACAGGTATATGGTAGCATTTGTAAAAACCAAAACAAACAAAAAACCAAAAAAACCCGGGGCAAACTATTCTTTTGATACATTTGAGGAGATAAATATGAGACATTAAGGGCTATGAAGAAACATCTTCTCATAAATTGCCTAATAAGTGTATTCTGGAGTCCTGTAAACATAAAACAGGTTCTAAAAAATAGAATTTGGAAGTGAAGCAAAAGAATACCACGTGCTCCAGGTCTCTCTGTCTCAGTCTCTCATTTTTTGTTTGCTTGTTTAAGAAATTTGGGATGGGAGCTTACTTGCAGAAAGCAAATCAGTGGAGTTTGAGGGAAGAAGGAAGTGTCCATACCATGACTTTTTTGGATTACTAAATGAAGAAGTTTGTTGTTAGACTTTAAACTGTTTCCTGATTAATTAGGAAAACTAACCTGCGCATTTAACTTGAAAATCCACTAAAGGCTCTAATAAGGGAAGGATCGTTGAGAAGCAGAAGGGAATCAAGAAAAAAGAACAAGCTGTAGCTGGATAAGCAGAACACAGAAATTAAAGAAATTGAGAATGATTTGAAGGAAAATGTGAACAGATAGAAGGATGTTCTTTACCTATTAGAAGTAGAAAGCAATGGAGAAAAGTGTGGTTTATCTGGACTGTCAGTGAAAGAAAAACAGTCAGAGAAGGAAAGGACAGTGGAGCAAAGCCAGACAATCCTAATTGTGATTTCTACTGAATGTTGCCCTAGACTTAACATATTCTTTTTAAATGCTAAAGATGGAAAGAGAATGAGGATTTGTAGAAGATTAGAAGTATAAAGTCTGGAATGAAACAATGAATTAATCTTTTTCTTCCTGTGATAGTTCTACAATTAGAAATTCCCGATTGCCAAAGTAGACAGACTAATATTCTATACCAATTATTGTCCATAGGGTAAACAAAATAAATAATGCACTGCAGAGTAAGGTTTTTATAAATGTATCTGTACCTTTTGCTGTTACATAGATTAGAATAGGACACTAATTACAGCAACAGGGATCACGTGGCAGAAATACAAAATCCTATTTATGTTCCCTTTACTCACAGGGCATGGTACTAGAAATATTTCATAGTCCTTTGGAAAAAAGAAGTACTTTCATTCAATAACCAAAATAATTTTCCTGCCCTCTGCAGCAACAGGCCTTTGCGTACTGATTCCAAAGAGAGCAGGCAGATTTCAATTTGTCTGACCAAAACACACTTTTTTTTTTTTTTTTTTTTAACTTGTTGGGTGCTTGGGGGAGCACGGAGAGGTGCAGCCAAAGGCTCTGATTCTTGTTCTTAGTTTGCTCTTGTCTGAGAAGCAGCCGTAATACATCTCGCATGTTGTATGCATTAATAGGCTTTAGTTGAATTGTAAAGCAATACTCTGAAAATTAAAACTATGCTTTTACAATAGCCGTCATTCTTGATTTTTTTTTTTTTGGATCATTCTTGATTCTGTGCACAAAATTCTTCTTAAGTTCTTTATTGTGTGTTTTGTAACTGCGTTTTGTAAGTAGGTCTTTCTGTTTGAAAGTTTTAATTATCACCCACTGACTTTGGTTACAATGGCAACAGAACAGTAAAAATTTACAGCGAAGATTTAACAGAGAGTCTGTGGCTTGGAATGTCTTTGTTAAGTTTTAGAAGCAGAGCTGGTAAGTATCAGTTTTACTTCTTAGACGCTCACCAAAAAATAGTAAAGAGTTGAGACCGTTTTACCTTCCTGAAAAATCACTGTGTTTTTCCGCATGTAACATGCAACTCATTTTCAGTTTTCTGTTTGGATGCCTACTGTTGGTTTATTGATAGATTTTGAGTGGAGAAAAATTGTGAACTGTAACTCCTTCACCCTGTTGCTTTTTTTAAAAGCTCTGGAGACTGTAAATGTTCACATGTTCTACTGAAGGATTGCAAAAGTAACATTCATTTATAACATTTGAAGGATTATTCATGGAAAAATTATGCAAAGGAAAAAACAGTGAGATCCTTTGGGATATGTGTAAACTTTTCCAAATGTTCTTGCCACAGATCTCTGAACAGCACTCAGCTCACTCTGATGAAGTTGTCTCACGTTCCCTAACGCAAACAAATTTTTAATAACGTTTTAATATTTTTATACATTATTTTTGTGCATGTCAGCATAGTCTTGAAAATGATGCTGAGAAATAATGAAAACCAAACTAACCCTTGTTCATGCCAGCTGACTGGAAAATCCTACTAAGAGTGCTTTGTCTCCATGAAAGGCAAAATAACAGAATAGCAATCATGGTAACAGTATGCACTAGGAATGGAGCCAGGAGAGTAAAGAGGAGAGTTAGCAGTAGCAGATGACTTAACTTATTGGAAAAAAAGGGGCAAAATAACTCAATCTCAAATGAATTTAAATATTGGAATTTTGTTATCAGTAGTATCAGGCATAGCTTCCCCAGCTAATTGCTCAGCAGTCTGGTATGTCTATAAACATCCCTTGGTCTGTGCAGTTTTCATCAGTATCTCACTGCTTGCCCTCTTTGGCATCCTTCTTGGCACAGATTCTCTTGTCTCTTACCCCTTTACAGAAATGAGGTCATCTCCCCTGTGCCCCGTAACTCACGCTGACACCCTCTGCGCCCCAGACTTCTTGCTGAGCTGAGCGTACCCTGCAGCACAGGTCCTGTCTAGCGACAACTCCGAACTTTACAGTTCTTCTTCATAAGCATTTCACAGCAGAGCAGATGCAAAGACTTTGTAAAGGTTTTTAAGCTCAGATTCTTTTTACCTTAGTGCATGCTTAACAGAGCCAAACTGTGTATATTCCCTCCTGTTGGCTTGGAGATGAGAAAGATGCAGAACTACATAGAAAATGGCCACTCCAGACAGAGGAATACCAGCACAGCTGATACTTCTGTCTTCATCTTATCGCACAAAGCATTCCGTTTTCTGTCATCAAGATCTTCACTAAAGGCACCTAACTAGCAATTAGATAGAATAAGTCCATTACCTCCTTTCACAGGACTGATGAAGGCAATTGTGATTGCCGTGTATGATGGCAAGGAAGCCAGGCTGGAACTGTTCACTTAAGTTGTAAGGCTCCTATACCTATTTCCACAAATTCTGTCACCCGTGACACATCTTACCTTAGCCAGGCAGTGTTTTAACCGGAAAGTCTGACTCTATAGTATTATTTTCAATCTGAGATAAGCAGTCTTTTTAGACACATTACATCATTTGTTTCAGGGTTTTTTAGCAAACTTTTTCTGTTCTGAAGCTGTCCAGGTAATAAAAGCTCTTGCTAAAATCAAGTTATAATGATCAATCTTTAAATATTTTTGTGTTGTATTCGTATTAGTGCAAATTTCACTTCATGTTTCGTGAATCGTGGAATCACAGAATGGTTTGGGTTGGAAGGGACCTTGAAGATGATCTCATTCCACCCCCCTGCCCTGGGCAGGGACACCTCCCACCAGACCAGGCTGCTCCAAGCCCCGTCCAACCTGGCCTTGAACCCCTCCAGGGATGGGGCAGCCACAGCTTTCCGGGGCAACCTGGGCCAGGGGCTCACCGCCCTCACAGGAAGAAATTTCTTCCTGAAAGTAGAAAGGATCTAATTTCCAAAAAAAAAAAAAAATGGAGTGTAGAGTGAAAACTTCCAAAGCACTATCTTTGTTGGTAGGCAACATCTCTTAGTTTTTGTAGGTTTTGATAGTGATAACATTTGAACATATAAATACTTTAAAATATCTCGAGTCAAATCCAGATGACTATGATTTTGTAATGGCTTGATTGTGTCAGCACAAGACTTGTTATTTTGCTGTTCTTTCTCTAGATAAAGTAGTTTTGGTGCAGTCTCCATGCTTTGCTTCAATGAATATCGTCTTAGAATCAAATTAATGGAACAGTCCTATTGCTTTCAGCTCTGTGACTCTCCATGGTGAGAAACTAAAACCTTTAAACTCTTATGAGTTAGAAAATTTAACAGTTATTTTGACATGCGGCATAGTATCTGTGTGAAAAAGCACTGCACCGTACTGGTACTCATTTAGGGCTGTGCCTTGAGATTGCTGCTCTTTCACAGGCTGTAGTTTCAAGAGTTTGTTAAATGCAATATTTCAGTAGCTCTCAGTGAACTATAGTGTCATCCACTTAAAAGGACTTAATGTAAATCAGGATTTAGAACCGACACCAGAGAGAAAGAGCTGAATGACACAAGAGGAAGCAATAGAAAACTGAACCGATCCTGCAGCCAAATTAAGGGACAAGTAGTGACTTCATGCATTGCAAGGTGTGATGGTAACCTCAGAGTGGCCACATAAACACTGAAGTTTATGCCGAGTTTCAGATTAAACTCTTGCTGATACGTGCTCATAATTTTCATGAAAATTCTCTTTCAGCTGCCACTATCTTCATAGTGGGTCTCAGTTCCAATATATTTTAAGCTTCTTAGCAGGTAGTAAACACCTCCATTTTCCTAAGTATTTTACTGTTCATAAGTCGAAAAATATCTGATGGAAAGGCACTACAAACAAAGCGTGTAGAGACAACTCCTTTTTGTGAACCTAGTTCATCAGAAGGGCTGGAGGTTCTCAAATAAAAGAACTTAGAATAATTTCTGGAACTTCTGAATGCATTTGGTTTGTCTCTGCATAAATTGTAAGAATTCATAATGAAAACGTGGTAAAAGACTTTAGTGAAATACGTGTTCTTGCTAGTAATGCAACAGAGAAGATTTTCAGACCTAATGGTGAAATACTAATTCAAACAGTTTTTACACTAAACTAGTCACCACCTGATTTTTCTCAGATTCATACTTTTTATATTCTAACTTGTGCTTAGCCTCCATAGCAGAAGAGGAACCCTGTTGTCTCTAGGGAAAAAGCTTCCAATGTCGTCTTAACAGCTCAAATACAACGAAATTTTATTTGAAAATGCAGCGGAACATTGTACTCAGCCCTCTTCCAACCTCACAGACGTGTATGGTTCTGCTTTAATCTCTGGATGAAGTAATGATTAAAAGTGTGCTTTTTTAAAACTGCACGTGGACTTTAAGCATAAGACCTTCTCAGAAGCTGCATACGCCAGTGACTCGTGCTCCTGGTGTCATGTTCCACAAATTCTCAATTGTGTGATGGTAGCAAAGGCAGGCAGGCAAAATGCTCTCCTGTATAAGATGGTATATAGGAATAGGGTAGAAAACAGGATTACAAACTGTTTTCTCTTTTTGTTCTCCCACTAAATTGATGATCTGGTGAATTACATTACCGAAGGTTCCTCTAATGAACTCGTTGCCCCTCTCTCTGTTGCTAAAAGCAGTTTCCTCTTTCTCCTTGCCTTGGGGCTCCTTTCAATGTTAATTAAACAGCACAATGAATGGTTTGCTCAAATGTGCAGAACACTCTGTGGATGAGATTTTTCCCCTTACTGCTAGGGAAAAACCTGTGCAGTTCTTCATAGTAATGGCCCAGTTCATAGTGAAATTCCTGAGTCTTAGGCAATGGGAAAATAAAAATACAAGTAATTTGGAATTAATTCCTATATTTCATACAACTTCATCTAAGTCTATATTGCAGAGTGGTATGGACAGTAAAGCATCTTGCATTTATTTGCATTATTTTTTGCCTCTTACTGGACAAACTCATTACCGGTTCTCCTTTTTCTTCTTGTGTCTCATGAATCCTCAGTTCAAGGCAGAAGAAATGGATGAATAACTTCTGTGGCTGGGGAGGGATGGCATAGCCTGTGTAACAGATAGAATCACAGAATAATAGAATATAACAGATAGAATCACAGAATCACGTAAGGATTATTGAGTCCAACTCCCTGCTCCTTGCAGGACTCCCTAAAACTAAATTATATTACTAAGAGTGTTGTCCAGATGCTCCTTGTACTCTGACAGGCTTGGTGCCGTGACCCCTTCCCTGGGGAGCCTGTTCCAGTGACCGACCACCCTCTCAGAACCATTTCTGTTAGGAGTGTGCCTTCACATCCTGTTGTCACACTGTGCCCTGAAATGTTGGGGGTTTGTTTCGCATTTTTTTCTGTTTCTGTTTATCACTAATTTGAGGCCAGATGCTTTTGTAAGGATTCTGATGATAGTAGTATGTGTTTTTTCACATCGCAAAGTTTCTGTCTCCGTTGACCTCTTAATGGGTGGGTTTAGGTCAGAGGCCAGAATCCAACTAAGCTCAGGTCGCTGGAGCCTCCAAGAAGTGGTTCCTGTAATGCAGGGGGAAGTCTCTTTCGCTGCTACCTGAGCTGTACCAGGGCTGGAGATAGATATGGGGCAGACAGCTGCTTTCATGACCACTGTTCCCATTTCTGTCACAAGCACCAATGCCACGACTAAAGGTTTAAAAGTGAAATCTCAGCTGTTTATTGTGAAGGAAGAAATAGCCTTGTTCACTGAGGATGATGATAAGCCATGTTGTTCTCCACTCACTGTATTGCAAAGTTCGCTGCCAGCCTTTGCGAACATCATCAAGGAACTGGAACATGAACAGCTTGTCCATGTTTTCCATGAGGCCTCATAAAATCTGTAAAATGAGAGAAAGAATAATTGCAGTGAGACATCTCTAGAGCTCATAGATGATTGAGAAGTAATGCATCTGTCTGGCCATTAGATACATGAAAAGCCCCTGCTTTCTCTTACATGCTCAAGCTGTGAGTCAGTATGAGCAGATTGTTTACAGTTTATTCACAACACGGAGTTGTGAACAAAATTCAAAACATGTGTGAGCATTCCTGCTCACACCCGAAGTACAAACTGACTTTATGGCTCTGCATATTACACTTTGGCACATCCAGCTGTTGTAAGGGTGCCAAGACTTTTTGTAGGAGTTCATTGTTAAAAGTATGTGCGAAGCTGTTTTAAAAATTACTTCCAGACATTCAAGAATATAGAGACGAATTCATAACAGAAATGGATGATGTAGCCCTAATGCGCAAGAAACGGTTCTTGAGGAACAGTGTCTTTTGGTTATCTGTAACAATTCATTTTAATGAGTGGCTAAACACACCAGCCCGTGAGATTTCTGGGGTTTGCATCAGTTCAATGTTAAATGATCTCTGTCTTTTAGGTCCATCTGACGTGTCGATGATCATGAAATTCAGCAGGAGGCCCACATGTCCTGATGCCTCAGTAGCAGCGAGTCTCCCTACACCTCCGGTGCCGAGGCACAGGAAGAGTCACAGCCTGGGAAACAAGTGGGTGCTCCAAGCGGTCTCACTCAGGCAATTTCATGCATCACAAAGGTTTAAGATAGCAGCAGAACTCTCTGGTATTTGAGAACACTCTGGTATTTGTCCCTGCCATTTCTTGTGTTGCAAGAGTGCTTCAGGCTTTACTGTTTATTCTCTAGGGTTTCTTTTGGCACTTTGTTATTTTTGCTGACTCTGTTCTCTGCTAACGCCAGACGTTGGCAGTACTTGCAAGCTGTGTATCCACTTTGGTCTGTGGATTCCTGGTGTGCAATTTTTTTTTTTTTTTACTTTTATTTTTAAACATCTTTTTAATACATCTAAGGAAACGTCCTAGCTGCTTGGCACACCTTATCGTTCAGGAAAGTTGTGACCTTTTGTGCTGTTTTACCTGGGTAATATGGATTAGAAACATTTTTCTCTACCATTTACCCAGCTTAGTGAGAGCACCTGCTCCCCAGGTAGGGTTTCAGCATCTACTGAATTTCACAGTTAGGGAAAAAGAAGTTTACGCAACTTGTCCAGGGTCGTAGAGTGTTGATGTGTTCGGTCAGCGTAGTGAAGGACCACTAAGCACTGCCGTAGCTGGGGTCTGCTTTTTCTGTTGTTCTGCCTTTGCCTCCACCCTGGGTGTTCAGGTTTTGTACGGAGAGGAGTCAAAAAACTTAAACTTATCATCTGCAGAAATGTAATAATTGTTACTCACAAAGACCACTGAAGTCTGAAACTTGTTTTGGTGGTAAAGGAGCATATGTACAGCAGGGGGAAAGTGTGAGCAGTACTGTTTAATTGCATGCTACGTAATAACCTACTGATAAGGCAAAGTCTGAGTGGGAATATCAGGAGCCAAGGGTTGCTGTTAGATGCCGTACGAGGAGTTTTGCCTTGTTCTCCCGTTTTCCAGCATGATGTGCCAGTTCAGCGTAGTGGAGAGCAAAAGTGCCACCTTCCCGACGGAGCGGCCGCGCCACCTCCTGGATGACAGCGTCCTGGAGCCCCACAGCCCGCCCCGTGGCCACCCCCGCGGCAGCCTGCTCGCCAACGGCCTCTCCAGAGGTAGGGGGGCTGGCACTCCTGCCGGCTGTCCCGGCGCTCCGGGGACTCGCAGGGATACCGCAAAGTAGGGAATGAGGAAGGTCGTTAGCTCCTGGGCAAGGACTGGTCCCTTTCCTGGGAGAAAGTAGAGCAGAACTGCTGCTCGGCCGCCTGGTCGACTGTATCTCAGCTTGCCTCAGTCGCCTACGGATGGGTTTGGTAAAAGTGGCATGAAGGAAGATTGTCTTCGTATATGCTCTGTGTGTGACGCAGAGCATTTGTCAGCTTTCAGCAGGGAAAAAAAAAAGTGCTACTGGAAAGTGGATACATATTTTGGAAGTTACCTTTTCACAAAGAAAACTTTAATGTTAATGATAATTTTAGAAGATGGGAGAATAGTTTAGCTGTGCTCTCTGAGACTTCTAAAGAAACATAAAATGAACTTTTGAAAGAGGAGCATGACAATTACATTATGGTACTATAATTAATAAAATAATTATTATAATAAAAACAAAGTGATTGAGAGTCTGTGTTCTACACATGAGAAAGCCACCTTTTAGGTGACTCAGGCTACTTCTGGCATAGGAGATAGACTGTAAAGGATAGCAGGTTACTTGACCAAGAGAGTTTGATGCTGAGACGTCTTTGAAATAATGAAAATACAGGCACAGCTCACTGTGTTATACTGAGCCTTAGAAGATCAGTCCTGGTCAAATTAAAACTGTGGGCTAAAGAGCTGTGCCAGGGAAGGAGGGACAAATCCATCATGGGCTTGGAGGAGAAATAGGGACTGTCATTGTGAATACCATCATATTGATTTGTTATGGCTCCTGGCAGCAGCATGCAGCTGGCATATCCTCTGTTACAGGTGTGCTCGCTTGTTGAAAACAAACAATAATATCACGTCTAATAACTTTAATCAACTTACAGATGTTGTGGTAGAAATACCGTCTTACAGAGTAACTGGATTTTGTGTTCCTTAGGTGCTCAGCTTTTGAAGGAAAAGCAGTATAATGAAAATTAACGTACCATATAGATGTCTGGTATTTAAACGCAACAGTAACAATGACTTCGCTCACCAGTGAGATATGAGGGAAGGCTGATGTAAGCCTCTTCCAATTTTAGGTTGTGCCATGAACTCTAAAGACTTCAATTTTGAAACATGATTTGAAAGCAATTTTCATGGTACTATAAAAAGATTATTCTGGTGATCCACATACATTGGCTTTGTATTTTCCCTTGGGTGCTTTTCTTATTCCTTCTCTGTACTACTCTTTTTCTAGATAGCAGTGAAAGCTCAGAATTTAGTGAGGAGCTGCCGTCAGGGCTTGAAAGGTGAGTTAGTCTTCACGTACACTCACTGAGCGCTCTACAGACTTAGCTAAGAAATTCATGAATGATCCCTAACATAGGTAAGCCCTAAATCAATAGCTATTTTTGTCAAATGATTGATTAGTTAGGAAAAAATGGGAAACTTTTTGAAATAAATCACTGTAAAGTTATTGTGTTTTTCTTCCCATGGACCTGAAAAGATTGGGAACTATCTCTGTCATGTTTACCAAACCCTAACTGTTGAAGTCTCAGACTAGAATTTCCCTCATCAGATATTTGCATTCACGAACAGGGGTCGTTTATATGCCACGCTGGGGCCTAACTGGAGGGTACCGATCCGGAATTCTCCTAGGAGTCGAAGCTGTGTCTACAGGTACAGTTCAGGGTCTGCCTTGCTCAGTGTACGGTGCTAAACTTTCATTGGGGTCTCTACGCTTTCCTAGCGTAATGTATTTTCTGTCCAAAAGTATCCTTGTATGACCATATCAACTCATGGGAGTCTTCCCCTCCTGCGTGTAAAAATTCCTATTAATGCTAATGCAGGGGTATGGCCCATTCAGATGAAATTCAGTTTAGCTATTGATTTAAATAATTATATCTGCCTTCCATATTGCAGACAACTATTGTTTACTTTGGGTTTTATGACATTACAGAAGCAGGTTGTCATGAAGGCAATCTTTGCCTTCTGTGACAAATAATGGTATTAGAAGGATACCTTCTTGACCCTTTCTCACAATTTATGTCCTGATTTGAAGGACGGCTACCTGTAACATCTCTTTGGGTCAGAGGGCTACAGTATGATGTGTTGATTTTGTACAGTACAGAGGTGTTACTTGGACCCCGAGTAAGAGAGGGAGCATCTGCAGTGCCCTATGTAGTGGGCACTCACAGTGTTGCTAGCCACTAGGACATGGACTTTTCAGAAACAGGTAGTCCATTTGCAGCACAGAGAGAGGTGACGTGGAAAATTATATATAGTTAGGGGGATAAAAGTTATTCATTGCATCCACACCTGACCTGGACTTGATAATTCTGTGGTAGTGCGAAGTGAAGAAGCCCATATGAACAGCAAAGAAAACAGGGCCCTGAAACAGTATTCTGCAAATACTGAGATTTAGTTGGCGTTTAAATCCAGTTAGTTTTTATTTTGTATATATTAGTTTGCTTCAGCCATTGTAGAAGGGTTTGATATAATGTTGTAAATGGAAGTACAGCTGGTTTACTTGAGCTAACATCTGATAGCAGTGCAAGTTTGAAGTTGTTAGACAGGAATAAAAGTGCATCCATTATAAATAAGCAAAGGAATAAATTCTGGAACAACATTTCAACTACTATACCTGTTTCTGGAAGATACACTCTTAATATGTCCATGATAGATTTGCTTCAAAAATCCGTACAAGCTAGAAATATAAGAAAATAAAAACATGAAAAGCCTGTTAAATCCACAGTGAAGAATTATTCCCTAAAATACATTTCTTACATTTATCCACTGTCAAGTAATTCTAATGCTTGCATTCATTCCTCCTTTTCTGGAATCTTCTACTGCTTTTAGCAGAAAAATAGAACTGGCAAGAACACACATTCGCACAGGCAAGGCAATTCCATTTAATCGAAGATGCACCCGCCAGTTTGAAGTGCTGTTCTTGCATAGGCGGTGTTGCTGGGTATATCACTCTCACTAGCATGTGTTTATGTGATGCCGTCATACTTGTTCATAGACAGCATAGTGTTCCTTTCACAACTTGAATGGTAGATCATACACATGTCCTTTTCCTTGTATTCATTATTAGACATGATGTAGTTGGCTCTGGTAAACTTCAATGGCCCTTATAAGAATAGCAGGACCTGGCAATGAAGAGAGGTTAGCAGCAGATAATTCTAACAGATCACCACCTACCAGTCAATCTTTGGTTGTTATGTTCTTAATGGCTGTTTACATTTCTGACTTTGCCTGTACTTGGGCTCTTGCAGTTGTAGCACTTTCTCACTGTTACATGTAGGAAGCTCTATGTTCATCCTAGGAAAGGAAAAAAATATTTTAATCATTGTACAATAAATTATTTGGCGTTGTTATATAGTTTTCCCAACTTTTTTTCAATTAGCCAAGGTAATTTCCTGCATTCTTTTTTGATAGCTAAAGTTTACTTTAAGATAAAATTACCTTTGTGGGAGCTCTTACTGCCAAAATTGTAAGCCATAAGTTTCCAGAAATCCAGATAATTTCTGTAATTTACCAGAATAAAATAGAAAATTGCCTGTGTTCCCTTTGACTTTGGGCCTCAATATTTATTCTGTTTTGCTATATTTTTTCATGTCAAGGCCCAGAATAGAACCTTTTGTTGATTTGCTGTTTCTCAAAGATCCTGGTTCCTATTTGATGCCTAGGTTTGGAAAATACATATTATAGAGCCAAGTGTCAGGTGATACAATACATGTAAGGCAATAGAGGAAAAATATATTTACAGCTAAATTACATTGCTTGCTTCTTGTCCTCCTGTGTCTGCTCAAATTCATATGGCAGTGTTTTGTCTCTCCAGCCCAACAGGGGCCTGCAGCTGCACATTAGGTAGTTCCACAGGAGTCATTACCATGGAAGGTCCATTAAGAAGAAAAACACTGCTCAAAGAAGGCAAGAAACCTACTGTAAGTGAGTCTAATTCTAATTCTTCCTGTGATTCTAATTCAGTAGTGGCTGTTTTAATTTCCAGCGTTAGATTAAAACTGCAGCTTGACACCACATACAAAACAATGTTCCTTGTTACTATTAATTGTAAAATCATTTTCTGTTCAAAGTTTTAACTGGGTTATAACAAGGTTGTAGCCTTTGCATGTCCTTTCATCTACAGCAGTTCTGCTCCTCCCTGCATTTGCAAGTAACGTCTCTAGGTTGTGACAGCAGAGCAAGAGCAAAGCAGCTCTGTAAATCAGCGTGCATTTCTGTGAGGGCAGAAATTTAGTAGCGTGGTGAAATGGGAAGGCTGCAGGGCGTCCACCCATAGCACCAAAGCCATGGTAATTCATACTTAACCCAAAATCACAGGTTTCACGTGGTTCTGGTCCTACACATTTGGAAATCTTTTGGGTTTTGTAGAGTTCATTGATATTTTTTATGTGCAACCCTACTGTTCAGTGCTAAAAGATGTGAAGAAATGCAGAGGTGTCATGTCAATAAAGTTTATTGATCAAATGCAGAAGTCTAAGATCTGTCCAGTAGAAGGCAGCACACTATTTTGCTGTGAAGCAATCAGTCCTGATAAATCTATGATACCCGAGTAAGACGGATTGTATTCACAGCCAGCCATCCAATTTAGGTAGCTGGGCTGATTTACACCAGGAGACACTCTATCTAACTCTCCATTCCTTGTTTCTGAAATGAACTTTGGTAGCACTTGGACTTGCTTGTGAATTGATTTTTGAAATGTTGGAGATATGCAGAGTTTTTCCTAATTTTCATTTTTTTCCTTTCTGATTCAGCTCTCCTCATGGACTAGATACTGGGTTATGCTGTCAGGATCAACTCTTCTGTACTTTGGAGCAAAATCTTTAAGAGGCACTGAAAGAAAACATGTAAGCATTAAATTTGTTCTGAAAACAAGAATTGCGTGTTCATAAGCAGATCTGGACAGTGTTTGAAGTGTACTGGCTGTTCCAGGCTAAGCCATATGTCTGCACAACTTCTACAGTCAAAAGTTAATCCCTGGTACAGTCTCAGCTGTGACTGACTTGTCTGTCTCTTCCAGTATAAATCTACACCTGGTAAAAAAGTCTCCATTGTGGGCTGGATGGTGGCACTGCCTGATGACCCTGAGCATCCTGATATTTTCCAGCTGAATAACCCTGACAAAGGTAGATGTTGCAGGATGGACGTTGTCTCCATTATGTTTCTGTGACAGGAAGTAGATTAATCTCTATTAATGAGTTTGTAGATTACAGAACTTGCAGTGGCACTCATATAAAAGACTGAAGAGGGAGATGTTCAATATAGAGTTTTCAAGGGAGGGTACAAATGAAATTGAACATATTTCTGTAATATGCTGTGGTGCTTCTCTGGTGCCTACAGAAGTCTTGCTGTATCATGACAGTTTCTGTAAGTTTTGTAGAAATTGCCCAACCAGTAAGAGATTGCTGCATGTCTATGTGCCCGCATACCCTGATCTCCCAAGTTTCTGAACAGCTTTCCTAAAATGGGTCAATATCAAGTCTTGACTTACACTGAAGCCAATTAAAATATTATGAAAATTCTTCAAACATCAAACCATGCCCCAAAAAAGCCTTTTATGTAATTATTAATTACTTTTTAATTATTAACTTTCAAGTGCAATAACTATTCCGCCTTGATTAAACTTCAAAAACTTGAAAAGATGAGAAAGGCCCTAGAGTTACTTTGACTTTGAGTGGTTACATAAAGATTTTTGAGGCTTCTTTCACTTTTCACGTTTTCAGCTTCGGTGCTGGACATGGATTTGCATCAGCTGTGTGAAGCGCATCTCTTGGGTGTCGAGTAAAATGCACAGAGTGCTTGACTGCAAGAAGCAATCTACAAAATAACGAGGCATAGAGGAAACTTGCAATATAGGACATTGAAGAAAACTAGGTTCACAAATACCAAAAAACATTCGTAAGAAGTTTGGCAGTAACCACAACAGTCTTACTGAGAAGAAAGCCAGGAGTAAATTGGATGTGACCTAAGTGGTCTTTTCTGTGGCGGTAATTTGGCCTCTCCGCCTATACAGTCCTCTTAGCTTTGCAGGCCACATATGTTTTCATACTCCCTTCACCCACGGATTGTTGGATAAAAAGCTTCACATTATGAGAGCAACATCCTGTTTGAGCATTTGAGGTGCAAATTAATTTAACAGTTTACTTCAGGGCTTTGGCTTCTGCACAGAAATTAGAATCCCTTGAAACTACATATCTGTCTGCAAATTTAGAGCCTTTGATTTTCTTCTTTTTAGGCAATGTTTACAAGTTCCAGACTGGTTCAAGGTTTCATGCAATATTATGGCATAAGCATTTGGATGATGCATGCAAAAGCAACAAGCCTCAGGTAAGGTTGTGAAACTTATTTCTACCCACTTTTTCATAGTTTCCAGAAAATCCTTACTAGAAAAGATACCTGTTTTCAATCTGTGTGCACACACAGTCCTGTGGGGACAGACAGAACTCCTCATTTTGTACTTTGAGACATTTTTTCAACAGGAGGAATAAAAATTATTTAAAACCACAGAATTTCCACCAAATCAGGATTTGTGCAGGTCTAGCTATAGGTTTGGTTACCTTAACATATAACCTCTACACTTACTGCTTCAAGTGAGGTAACCCCATCTCTACTTCAGAAGCGGCTGTCTCATGGACAAAGAAAGTAAACACGCTAGCATTTACATAGCATTACGACTGGGTCTGTAAGTGCCGTTGAAAAGAGTGTCCTATAAAACGTTATGTCTGTCCTTTATATAGCAGCCTCGTTCTTCTCTTGTGGAAAATGTTCATTCTTAAAAGGATTTCCAAAGGTTATATTAAGTGGATGCTGATCCATATAGGACCTAAACCAGGATGCAGCTTGGGCATCTTCTTTTCACACACACATTCTGCCCATGCATACTGATGACTGATTAGAATACTTTGGCGGGATTTGGTCCATGAATAGAGAAATCATTTAGTCTTTATCTTTCAGTTATGGGGTTAGACCTCTTTTGGGCCTGTTTGGGACTGATTACACTTTTCAGATTGGATCATAAATTATTAGCCTGCTCTGTTTTGTAACCTTGCAGTTTCCCAATGCCGTAATAGGCTCAGAAGGATTATACTGCTGAATAATTTACAATCTTTTCCAGGTACCTGCTAATCTAATGTCATTCGAATAGTTTGCTCTCCTGCCTGGTGCGACTTCAAGTGCCAAACTGAAGAAACAGGCTATTGTTCTCTAAGAAGGAAGAGAATGGTTTTCCTGACATGAGCCAGCCACAAATATTTCAGCACTTTCCTACATAACTTGAAAGTGATTCTGACACAGCTTTTAAAAGCAGAAAGTGAATGTTGTCCTTAGGACCAGATATAGTCTCATGCACTGAGTGAACGCAGACAAGTTAGATGGACAGAAGATTAATCCTGACTCCTGCAGGATACTACAGCCCTCAACTTTTTGTGGTCGTAGACTGCCATGAACTGATGTTTGACCACAAACTAGGCATCATATCTTCTGCCTGTTCTTTTTTAAACAGTTCTTTTTATTGTTAAGCTGCTTTGTGTGAAGAATATTTGGCCCATGTTGGGTTTCAATTCTTTCTAATGCACAGAATGATTGACAGTGTTAACTTGCTGCAAAGTGTCAATTAGAATAGAAAATTGTGGAACAACATTTTTATAATCTTAAGTGCACTGAGTTGCTTGGCAATGTGGCTGCCTCAGATTTTGTATCAAATCTCTGGACAATTCTGCTGTTCACATTTGAGCTATTTGGGAAAAATGTATTTTGGCACAGGACAGTTGGTTTTCTTTTCATTCAGTTACGTTACTCAGGAATGACCTGACAATGGATTTAAGGCTGTTTAAATTTATGTTGTGGTAACGGTCGTCTTTCATTCTCTTACTAGTGGCATGGTTGCTTGCAAGTTTGGTTTTTGCCTTCAGTCTGAACGTTGTTCATCTTAAATCCCATGGTACAGGGAAGCAGATAATCGGGTGTTCTGTATCACGTGGCCCTGGCTCCTCAGAATGATTCCGTATCATTGTTTCTGTTCTGTCTTTCTGTGGATGACTCGGTTCCACTCAATTCCAGTACACGATGCACCTTTATGACATATGGTACCAGTACATGGTGCCGCTATTATGAAATCATGATAGCAATGAAAGCTAAGCAAGACCATCTGACCGCGGAGCAAGTACAAAGAAGCTTCCACACCAGTGTTCAGAGAACAACAAAAAAAGAACGTAACTGAGCCACCACCTCTGACAGAACTCTCTCTACTGCCATGGCTGTATCCCTGCTATGCCCTAGCACCCCTGTGATCGGGGCGGGTTGCTGTTCCCATGCTAAGTACAGCATTTTTTCTGTTTTAAACTCTTTTGCCATAAGGCATCAGTATTCAGACTTCATCAGTCACAAGAAAACCTCTTCAGAGTTTCCTAAGATTGCATAGAGGAGAAATTTGCAACCGAACCTCTAGCTTATAAACCATGAAAAAAAAAAAAAAGAAGTCCATTTCATTGAACAGAGCCTGTATTAGAACAAGCTCCCTGGCATTAGGAGTATTTATTTTGTGGACTTGCATGTTTTTCGAAATCTTGATTTTTGAACTTCAACAACAACAACTACAAAAAATACCTGTATTGTTAAATGTAGGTCAGCTGTAACTTTTGTGTTATTTTAAATGTTCATGTTACAATCCTGAGAATGAAGCCAAATACATACCAGCTTTTCAAGAAAACCAGTTCCTGACGACAACTGCATTTAGATCCCGGGACATGGGAAAGTGTATATGAAGTTGACAAAGTTTCTTTGATAGCTCAGGAGTAGTGTGAAAGAAGTGGTAGTGCAAAATACATTTATACGTTTTTCTCCTTTTTTGCTAAATTAAAGACAACTTTGAACTGGGAAAATCATCAGTATCTGCGAGGGTGGAGTATCCAATACCATTAGAGACAGCGTAGGAGCTTTTGAATGTAAAATCCTGTCACCAGTAAACAACTTCAGACTGTTAGAATATGATATAATCTGAATTATCCGGCGCCTGTGGACTTTTGTGATTAGAAGATGCAAGTGTTACATGGACTGCCACGTTAATGAATGTGCCGGCTATGACCACGTGTATTGTGTGTTATTAGCTTTCATGGGGTTTGAACCATGTGCAGAACAGTGACCAAAATGATGACAGACTAACCAAAACAGAACTGTTCAAGTCAAGAGGGGTTTTTTTGTAGTTACTTTATTAGTAGCCCTGTCCCTTTAAAAGGGAATAACCTGATGTGTCTTAAATATAAGCTAAATTTAAAATGGAATACTTATTGACATGAAAGGTACATACATTAGAAGCATGTAAATACCTCCTCATTTCTAATGTGATGTAGTGGAAGTGAGCACCAGTGAGGACTCCTGGCGTTTTTTCCAGCATATTGCAATTGAGATAAACTAAGGGATGTCGTAACAACTTCCAATTATGTTTAACAAGCCTCCCTTGGAAAGAACAATAACTGCTGACTGATACAGTGGCAATAGAATGAGCCTGTACACACTCTTTTTAATTTAATTAGCCGTTAGAATTTAATAGCTTTTAGAATTTAAAGGTCTTTAAAATGTTAAATATATTATTGTATGCACAGGAGGTAGAGCGTTCTAGCCTTCAAAAATATGCTTTTACTCAAAATTGTGAGCCATAGAGCCTGTAGAAGTTGCAAAAGGATCCATTTTCAATTGTTTGTAAAACAGATTCCCAACCAGAAAGGAAGCATCTTTGCCAGAAACCATGATGTGCCCCAAAACAGTGTGGCATGAATGAAAGGCAACATTTATGACTGATTCTTACACTCAAGTCATTTGTCACTGACAGAAGATGAATCTGTGGAGAAAGGAAACCCTTCAATCCTACTCAATCCTCAAACTCAGATGCTATTAAAAACCTTGGAATTTGGAAATATGTCAAAAGTCACTTGAATTCCCTCACACTACTAACGTAAAATGCATTATATAGAAGAAAGATGAACATAGCAAACAAGGTTTACACAATAGTCAGGTAAACGTCTTTTCCGTATAGCACAATTGTGAAATTGCTGCACAATATTAAAAAAAATCAGAATGATGGCAGTGTAAGAATATTATTAAAATACCTTAAACCAATTTTAAATGAGTTTTTAAATACTAAACAGTTGGTAGCTGCTGATTTGAGTTTTTATGCTGTCATTTGGTACTATTTGCTGCCATCTGGTACTTTTAATGTGAATTGAAAGCTGCTATTGAAATACAACATACTGCATATCAGCCCTGATTAATACAGCATTTTCACAAAAATACCACAAAGCATACAAGTTTTCATCCATCAAAGAGAATAACTAAAATAGTTGTGTAAAAATAAACATTATCTCAGAATTACTATTTTCAGATTTGTAAAGATATAAAATGTATGTAGGCAACATTGTTAATTTATTAATGTGCAATTTTGATGTAATTCAGTGCCAAAATGCATGTTTTTCCAAATAGCACTAAAATGAGGCAAAGAAAGTAGTTTTCAAATTGCAACTTATTTGTCACATTATAATGTAAACCAATTTCAACATTTTGGTTTGTTTTGTGTGAAAACTGTTGCACTATTTTTGGCTGTGTTTTCCAGCAGTTCACTGCATGCCATTTGTGTAAGGATTCTTTCTATAATTGTTGTGAACTGTCTCACCCATAATAACCCCGGCGTTGGAATCTAGGTTTTTGGACAAGTATTTTGTTACCTCAGTCTTGTATCAAGTTGCTGTATTTTTCAGTTTGTTACATTGATAATGATTGTTTCACTAATTAAATACTTTAATGTACAAAAAAAAAAAAAGTTTGTTTACTTCAACAGGAGTTGCATTTGGTTGTAAGTTTAAAAATGTGCAGAGTGTGTATGCTCTTAAAATAAAATATTCTGAAAAAGAATAGTAGAGGTATAGAAGGAATATTTTAGCTCAAAGGCCGCAAGCATGTTTATTTGTGAATGAATGATATCTACAGTTGAACAGACTTTATAGTGCACAGTGTCTAGCCATTTAATAGTAAAAATACAACAGACTCCAGACTTCTAACAGAAAATTGAAAAACCCTCCAAATTTGCAGTTCTTTCAAGTGGGATTTAAAAGTCCAAAGTAGAGATGAATGTATCCTGTTGTTTTCCTAAGGTGTATTTTATCACTGCCAAACTTGCATGTTGACCTGGATAGCAAGGTAAATTTCTTTGCATTTACCATTAAACTTTACTTACACACTTGGATTCTAGTTAATTAACAAATTAATGTAGCCACCAAGGAAAGCTGGGCCAGGAGGGAGGGACATATTGGTACAAAGTCCAATTGACAATTGCCTTCTTCCTTCTGCCAGTTGTCTACGTGAAGTCATGCAGGATTAGACTGAGAGACTCTTGCTGACTCCCGCTCTTCCTTCAGCTCAGTAATCTCCTGACATCGTGACAGGGGCCAGGAGAATCACAGAATCGTAGGGTTGGAAGGGACCTCTGGAGATCATCTCGTCCAACGCCCCTGCCAGAGACCTCTTAGAATGGAGATTTCACTGGGGAAACTGGAAGTCAAAGGTAAGTATGGAAGTTTGGAGTCACCTCCATCTGAGGTGACACAATTCCTTTAGAAAAGGAGAAGAGGACTCCAGGGATGAGCACAAGCCCTTTGTGCCCAGGGCAAATTGATGCAGCTCTCATGTTGTGGTACAGTTCTGTGAAAGTAACTGAAGTCTTAAAGGTGAAAGCCTTTTTTTCTAATATTTTTTTTGGTTTGCCATGGTGTTGGTGGTTTTTTTGCTTTCTTTGTAACTGGCTTATATGTTGAGCATATATGTTGAGCTCTTGTACCTCAGTTTAAAGGCAAGGACCTTTTTAAAGCATTCTGTCAGGGCCCCGTGAGCACTAATTGCCCTGATGGCCCTGACCAGCCCCACCTGGGCCCCCCACGCTCCTGCCCTGGGCCCAGGAGCCCACTTAAGCTCAGCCCTGGGCCCCCTGCCCCCCTGAGCTGTGCTGTGTGGGGCTCAGGCCCCATGGGCCCTGTGGTCCAGCCCCTGACCAGCAGACTGGCCGGGCTTTGGCCTGGGCCCGACCTGTGGGTCAGCTTCCCGGCGCGGCCTCGGACCTGCCCCATCCCATGGACTTGCCGGGGGGTGTATGGGGGTGACCCTGGCATGGCCAGCCCTGCTCGCATCGCTGGGGTGCCATGAGGGACTGGGCCCTGGCTGCTGAGGCCCTTCCCTGCCAGCTGATTTCTCCCCCAAGGTGCCGCCGCTCGCGTGCATGGGCTCACGTAGGCCAATGACCACTTATAACTGTCCTGTCCCAGCCTGTGCCTCTGTCACCTGGTCGCTCTCAGGGACCAGGACAGTAGCCTCGGCCCTGCTGAGGGTGGAGCGCTGTGTGCTGCGGCCACTCTACAGGCCCATGGCATGCCACTTCGTAACAATGCCCGCAGTGATAACAATAGCATGCAAATAAAATAATCACTGGCAACCTTCTTCAGCCTTCAAAAAGCTTTTGGAGTGACAGGTATGGTCCAGGTCAGAGCTTTAAAACTACTTTCTGAGAAGAGTCAACTGCTAGTTGCTCTTCCATGTTGCAGTCCACATGGATACAAGGTGTGTAAATGAGACGACCTCCTTGCCCTTGTCCCCCAGCTGACTTCTTTTGATGAGAAAGGCAAGCATAAATTCAGGCTCCTTTTGGAAATAGCTCCATTAAGGACTTGATGAATAATAATATTTTTTAGAATTCAAGGAAATTTAACAACACGCATGTTTGAAAATGTTGACCTAGTGGTTCATCTGCCAAAATGTGCTGTTAAAGAGGATCAAAATTTCTAATATAGAACTGTGCTAAGTCAACATGTAGTAAAGGGAGATGGGTATTAGTCGTGTAATAAACTGTTTTGCTTAGTATCAAAGTTGCTGATGGATTCCTGAGGCTAGTTTAGTTGTTGTTATCTTGTTTTCATTGAAAAAAAAAAGATGTGTATAAAGATTTGCTAACATTACCATTGCATGGAGACTTGTTACCTAAGGGCACACCCACGTAAGGCAAGCAGCATCACCAGGCAGGAGCAGCGGCAGAGGTTCTTTCTGGTTGTTTTGCTCCTAGACAATGTTGAAGAACTTCTGAGGTAGGTGAAAACTGCGTGTTTCTTCTGATGATTTTTTATTTATTTATTTATTTTCCTATGACTGTGCTGACACACGATGGTAGAGAAACAAGCAAACAGAAATAACAGAAAAGATTGTTGGGTAATCTTTATTGTTCCCTTTGAGGTGAATTAAGCATGTGTTTGTGCTTAATTATAGAGAGATTTACTGAACAATGCATTGGAGAGAGTCACACCACCATAAGCAGTTCTACAAAGAGTGCAAAGATGTGACAGGAGCCAACTCCTGACATACGCCTGGCATGAGCACCAGTGCTGTGAGTGCCGGCATGGGCTCCTCAGCCCAGCATTTCCAGCCCCACTGCCAGCTCTGCTGGCCAAAGGTGGCTCCTAAGCGCTCTTACAGCTCGATCCTTCCATGACAGTTGCTGTGGCACTTCTTATCAGCAAAGGAGAGTTTTCTCCCTTACATGAGAGTCATTCTGTTTCTGGTGTTCCTGCTCGCAGACACCTTAACTCGTTCGGCACTTAGGCCTTCTTGCCCTCCGTGCAAGAGCGTTCCTTTGTTGTGAATTGCCATTGCTGAGTAGTTATAATTTGAATTTCCCCTTCAAAATACTACAGCTGTAATCAAGCCACCTACACTTCCCTCTAAGACAGATGAAGATGTATGTCTTTCCATAGAAATGAAAGTTATTTAAAATAAAAATAACAAGCACCACACTCCTATTAAGAGTTTTTCTCTCTAAATAACTAATAAAGCAGGTAAACCCAGTTTGCCCCCCCCCAAAAAATGGTTCAAATTTATTGCGTGTCTCCCCACCCAGTCTGCTCCTCCCATTTACGTTCATGTTTAGGTTAGCTATTAATACAGCTCCACCAGTCAACTAAGTGTTGATTCAAGTTATATCCACCTACTATTTCAGACACCTGCTAGGTAGATTAAAGGTTCATGTGGTTAAATATTATTAAGTTTTATTTTCTTGTATCACAACTGTGCATACAATTGGTGTGTTGATTTTGCATCATTATAAAGTGAGAGAGATAACAGAGGACTAAGTTGACCCAAAAGCTCCTCTGAAAGACACAATGGGCTATTTAGGATTAGACTGTTGAAACGCATTAGGTTGAAGTTGATGTAATAGGAAGTATTTAAATCCTGATCTAGATAAATCTCCAAGAACATACACATAGACACCATAAATAGGGAAAAATTATTATCGGTCATTCTTCCAGTTAACAAATATGACTGTAGAGATGCTAAGATGGTATAAACATCAGTTGAAGCATGTATCATTCAATTTAGTTAAAGTTGCTTACCTGAGAAAACGGCGGAACAGAAAGCAAACTGGTTTGCCATGCTGGAAGCTAACCAAGTCAGGGGATTTCTTGCAGAGTGTAACTGTAGAGGAAGCAGACGCTGGCGAACAGGCAAGGTTGCAAGGTCTCTCATTTCAGTGGGAGCATAAGGAAGAACTGGAGCACTGGAAAGCACAGTGGAGCACTGAAGTGCTAGACAGAGAGGCTTGAAACTGTGAGTAAATACACGATCATTTGATTCCTCTTAAGTTCCAGAGGGTGTGATTTTGCGCGTTCTGGTGAATTATCAAGACTGCACGTAACAAACGTGGACTCCATTATTTTCTCTTTACATAACAACTAAAAAATCCTGAGGTGTTGTCTAACTATTCCAGGCAAAATGGGTGACAGTCTTTTATAAAGCTTCCCTAGAACACTTACTAAAAGCAAAGCTCTTACTGTTGTGTGTGAATAAGTTTCTTGAACTTTGTTGATATAACATACCTTGCTGTAAAACACCATCTTCACGTTTCTTCTCTGTACTGCAAGTGCTATTAACCTGAACAGGCAGAGAAGGTCCAGAGTTGCTAACATATTTCAAACCCCTTTTTTAAAGAGGAGGGATATTTTTCAGTTTCAGAGCACACGAAACATTTTCTTCAGTAACAGAGACTGTAGTGATATCAGACACGGCGAATATCACTTGCATAACGATAGCCCTCCTTAGCTACTAGTGAGCTAATGACAAAATGCGTATTTGAATGTTACTGGTTAACTGAGGCGGCAGTATGTCGTGGGTTTGGCCCAATTGGCCAATGGCCAGTGACAGACACTGCCCCCCAGCCTCTCATGCACGGAGAGGATGAGGAGAGATAAAGAGATTTATGAGTTTAGAAGAAACTAAACTAATAACATATTAAGAATAAAATAAAAAGGAAAATAATTAAATAGATACAGTATATACAAAACCATATTAAGCTCCCAGGATGATGTCACTGTCAGGCACTGGGGAAGTCCCAGGCTGGACTCAGCGACGGGTGGGAACTGGGTTCCAGAGTTGGAGTCAGGAACACACGTATCGGGATCAAAAGCAGGTGAACAGACAGGGTTCTCCTGGGACATCGGCCATTGAAGGAAGAGAGCTGACCCTTTGATCCCTCAGCTTTTGTACTGAGCGTGGGGCAGATGGGATGGAATACCCCCATTGGTCAATTTTTCCTCGCCTGTCCTGTCTGCTCCTCCCCGCAGGTGGGACCCCTCTATGCCCCTCCGCTTCCAACCCTCCAACAAGGCAAATAACGAAATTATCTGACCTTGGTTGTTATAGTAATAAGTATAATCAAGAGCCTCTGTGCATACCATTCCTTGGCACAAACTGTCTTATCACTCTGAACGCACTGTTTTAGACACAACATGCTGTTATTTTCAGAGAGTTAAAGAGGCCTAGCTAAGAAATAAAATTACTGAACAGAAAGCTGGTTCTGTTTTACCTCAAACCAGGACGCAGTATTAGAAGTATTTAAAGCAGATGAGGAGACATCTTCTGCAGAACTGAGTGACTTTAAGCTTTGTGAGCATATTAGAAAAACTATGCTGCATGTGCAGTGTAATCTTAAAACTGGTGAATACCAATACTTGCATGAAAGGGGAAGATGTACAGCTTACATGACAATTTGCAGAGAGTGACAAAAGATTTTAATCTTACCTCATTCAATAAGTAACTTTTTACAGGCCAAAAAATGAAAAAAACAGCTGAGTAACATCTTGGGTTTGCAAATCACACCAGGCAGCAGTGCTTTCATTAAGTTCTTCTAAAGTAGTACTCTGAAGTCAGAATAGAGCTGTAACTGAAGTGGTAATTTTGTGCATAATTAGAAAGTAGTTATTATTCAGCTGAGATTGAGTGTCTACAAAAGAGGACAGAAGACCTACGACTGGTACAGACAATGGTTAGCTGTTCTGATGCGTTGTTGTGATGTGTCACATTATATCACGCCCTCATGGCTGTGCATAGAATAAAGCAAGTTTTGGTTTAGTTTGGCGTTCTCTTAATTTGTCTTCCATCTGCTTGACGGTTTAAGCACGTGTAAATATTGAGCTGTGAATGTACGCTGAAAATCTTCACTTTGTAGTCCCATTTAGTAACATGTTGGAGAACTTGAGGTTTCCACGGCAAGGCTAAAAAGTTCAGTGGTGCACGGGGTCCCACTGAAGGGCACAATATTCACACAAAGCCCCGCTGAAACCAACTGCCGATTTAGAACCATGCTCTGAGACTTGGCATCTGAAGTGGCAAAAGCAATTTACATTTAAGGTAATCTCAGCCACCTGAACAAGTGAAAAGGTCATTCTTTTCAAACCTCTTTTCGTAGATAATGTTGAATACCACAGGATCCCCACTAGGCTCTGCAAACATTTTCTTTGTGACTTGGGAATCAGGGCACTGAGAGACTGTGACAGGATTTCTCCTACCCAACACAAAAGAATGCCGTTTGAATTTGTGTTCGCAGCGCCTTTTTAGAAAGAAGAGGGCAAAGGATAACTCTGTAGTTTTACAAGCTTCACAGAATACCAAACGATAAAGAAGGTGGGTTCTCACTAACATGAAATTTCTTCCAGGCCTCAAAGTGATTCAAATTACACTATATTACCATTACTGTATACAAAAACAGCTGAAACTGTTGCACTGGGCCCAACTGCAGAGTAAAATACAATAAGGTTCGGAATGAGGAGGTGTAAGAGATTCTTTCCGTTTTTTCCAAATCTGCATGAAAAGTCAGGTGTTCATACGGAAGTCTGAAGTATCAAAACAATAGCTATTGTGTTTAAGAGAATACAGTTCAATACAAAACATTACTTCTTTTTGGCAAATCACTGAACATGTGTTTGTGTGTTTGTTTTGTTTTAGAGACAGTGAAGAGAAGACGGAGTGTAAAGGTCTGTTAAGTTCTAAATTCTGGAATTCAGCAATGACACATTGTGGAAAACATCCATATTTTTGCTGTTGTTACATGTATTCTTTTTACAAGCATGTTGGTCTTCTCCTGGAGAGATACTCAGCTACAGAATAACTTAACTAGAAAACCCTTCCCCCAGCCAACAATTGCCAGTCCAGCAGGTGAGCTTTGTAGGGGAAAACCGGCTCAAAATGTAATAACAGCGTTAAAAGATAACAGAACTTTTATTATATCCCCATACTTTGATGACAGAGAAAGCAAAGCCACTCGCGTGATCGGGATCGTTCACCATGAAGATGTAAAACAACTATACTGCTGGTTCTGCTGTCAGCCTGATGGAAAGATATATGGATCGAAAGCAAAAATCGACGTTCATTCAGACAGATTTGAATTCCCTTACGGTGCAACAGATATAGTTTGTTTGGAACCCCAAAACTGCGATCCAACACACGTGTCAATTCATCGGTCTCCACGTGGAAATACTGACCAGCTGCCAAGGTTTGAAATTAAAAACCGCAAGGCTGAGACCTTTTCTGTTGACTTCACTGTGTGCATCTCTGCCATGTTTGGAAATTACAACAACGTCTTGCAGTTTATGCAGAGTGTAGAAATGTACAAGATTCTCGGGGTACAGAAAGTGATGATCTATAAGAACAGCTGCAGCCACCTGATGGAGAAGGTCTTGAGGTTTTATATAGAAGAAGGAACCGTAGAGATAATTCCCTGGCCAATAGACTCCCACCTCAGGGTTTCTTCTGAGTGGCGCTTCATGCAAGATGGAACGCACATTGGCTACTACGGACAAATCGCAGCTCTAAATGACTGTATATACCGTAACATGCAGAGGAGCAAGTTTGTGGTGCTTAGTGACGCTGATGAAATAATTCTTCCCCTTAAGCACCCAGACTGGAAAACAATGATGAGCAGTCTTCAGAAGCAAAACCCACGGACTGGGGTTTTCCTCTTTGAGAACCATATCTTCCCCAAAACGGTGTCTACTCACGCGTTCAACATTTCGTCCTGGAATACTGTGCCGGGTGTTAACATATTACAGCACGTTCACAGAGAGCCCGACAGGAAAGACGTAATCAATCCCAAGAAAATGATAATTGATCCACGAAGGGTGGTTCAGACGTCAGTCCACTCGGTCCTGCGGGCTTATGGGAAGAGCGTGAATGTTCCCATGGACGTTGCCCTTATTTATCACTGTCGGGTGCCCCTTCAAGGAAACCTTCCCCGAGAATCCCTCATCAGGGATACAACACTGTGGAGATACAACTCATCATTAATCAGGAGTGTTAACAAGGTGCTAAATCAAACTGTGCTGCGAGCTCAAAAGCGAAACCTGGGTTACAGGGAGGGAAAGTGGAGAGCTACCCCTACCGTGGAGAGGCAAAGGATACGATTTAAAGGTCACAGTAGAATCACTTCCACTTGAAGTTTACATCTTACAGAGATTTAGGAGAACAGCCCTTTTTTGTACTGCACAAAGGTAAATGCATTCGATTTGTGAACTGAATCAAGGTATGCAGGAAAGAGATTTTCAAAACTCTGAAAATTATTTGATCCAAGAAGGGTGGCTAGGGCCTCGGTCCACTGTTTCTTAGAGATGTTTGCATATGGTTGGGAAGAGCCTGATGACATTGTAGTTACATGCCTTTGCAGGAAATTGGTGTGACATAGCTCTTACCAGGTGTACATCCCTTTGGAGATGTACTATCAGTCTTTGGCTCTGAAAGTTAACTGTGCTAGGTATGCTACAATTTTAACTGCAGTAACGAAATTTAAAGGCCTTGCGATAGGCGTGTAATGCTGTGTTCTCCCCAGCAATGCATGCCCTGTGCATTTAGGATCATCTGTTACTCACAGGAACAAAGGTCTGTAATTTATGGCTTTCACCACTAGGAAAAATCCCACCACAGAACTCGTACAAATGCCACCATTGCGTTTAGTTGCAGGAATGATTCATTTAGCACTCGCTGTATCTAAAAAGTGCTGGTGTGAACGGATGGATTTTATCACGATGTAATTACCAAATTTCCCTTTACTTTTGCTTTTTAATCGATTTGCATTTCGAAAATATAACGGCTGGCTTGTGTTTCTCCATTTTACGCCAGTTAATCAGACGAACTGACAGCGGAACGCTGGGGTCGAGTCGAGACCAGCTCCCGCACGGCGCCGCGCTGCTGCGGGCTCCCGTCCGCCCTGCTGCTGCCGCCGCAGCCCGCCGGCGGGGCCTCTCCGACGGGAGGGGCTCCCCGGGGCTCCCCGACTGGCCCGGAGCGGCGGGAGGCGCGGCCGGTGGCGGTGAGCGGGGCGGGCGCGGCCCTCCCGGCGGGACCCCGGCCCTCCCTGCGTGGGCGAGTGGGAGCGGCCCCGCTGCGGTCGGCGGGCGGCAGGTGACAGGACCGGGCGTCCCCGCCCTCCCCCGAGCCGGCAGCGGGGGCGGCTGGCGGTGCCGCAGGGGGCTCCGGTGGTGCCGGCCCAGCTTCGCGCCCCGCCGCTGTCGCAGCCATGCCCGCGCGGGGCCCGGCGGGAGAGCGGCGCGGCGCTGCCGGCACCTTCCTCCGGGCAAACTGCTGGGACCGAGCGGGGTGTGGGGCTGCGGGTCCTGCTCGGGCTCCCGAGAGTGGCATCCCTTGCAGAAGAGGCTCGACGGGCTCGGGAATTTATTTCCACTGGAGAAATAGCAAATAAGACGGTGGTCAGGTGTAGCAGTATTTTTCGGTACTGGTGCTAAGTGCTTAAAGCTAAGTTAAAGGTATAGATTAATTATACAGCCCAATTTTTTGAAGTCTCCATCTGGATACACTCCGTGCCTGGAGTTTATTTTAGATTGAAAGAATGCATAGCTTCTTGAAGGAGTGGTCTCAGCGTGTGCTGTGGATTAACCCGGGCCAGCAGCTGAGCACTGAATTGGAAGGGCAAAAGCGAGAAGACTCGTGGGTTGAGGTAAAGACAATTTAAGACGTCAAGCAAAGCTGTGCACACAAGCAAAGCAATATAAGGAATTAATTCACCACACTCCCATCAGCAGGCAGGTTTTTAGCCATTTCCATGAAAGCAGGGCTCCATTGCATGTAACGGTAACTTGGGAAAACAAATGCCATAATGCCGCATGTCTCCCCCTTCCACCTACTTCCTCCATCTTTTATTGCCGAGCACGATGTCATTGGCATGGGATTTCCCTGGGGGAAGGTCCGCTGTCCCAGCTGTGTCCCCTCCCAACTTAACGCAGCCCTGCTTCTGGGATGGGGAGGGGAAGAGCAGCATGAGAGAGGGTCTTGATGCTGTGCAAGCACTGGCCAACAGTAACTAAAACCCTCGTGTGTTTTAAATGCTGTTTTGGTCACAAATCCCAAACACAGCATCCTGTGAGTTACTATGAAGAAAGTTAGCTCTGTCCCAGCTAAAACGAGTACCATGTGAAAGACAAAAAGTTGGAAATAACAGTCTTTTAAGTGTTGTCGTGCAATTTTTATTTTGCCTGCTCGATTTCTTTTCAAAGGTCACAAAGTCTAATTGTTTACAATAGGAGAAATTTGGCTTAGAGGTATACAGCGGATTATAATGGAGAAGTTTACAAGCGTGCAGGGAAATCTGTGTTTTGTCAGTTCTAATGGCACAAATCAAGTACATGACAATACTGTATAGTGGTCTGACTTACCTTCTTTGTATTTAGGATAGAAATGGCCAGCTTAATTTTTTTTAGAACGATATTTTGCGAATAGTGGAATAATACTGCCCTCGGTTTAATCCTTCAAAGAATATGCTTCGGACTTGGGATTGTATAAGAAAGGAAGGACTTTGGTGTTTCAAAGAGTCTTTCTGGAAAATATAAGCTACCAAAAGATTAGCAACAGACAATCTAGGTAAAGATTGTAAATGATTGTTAGTCTGTGGAATTTTTATTTAAGCACCAGTGGCTTGTGGTGTTACTTTTGGTGAAAACCATAAAGCAGAGGATAGAGAACAACTTTTTCCAAAAATAATAAATTAATAAGGCTATTTATTAGTAGTGGCTTTTTAGTTAGACACTGGATAAACCAAGGATTAGGCTGTTTATTGTTCCTCTGCCACTGAATCTAATACTGCATATTAGCAGCTGAAACTTTGCCGTCACCTCTCATCAGTTGCCCCCTATCCTCACCCTAGATCAGGAGATAAAATAATAAGCTGAGAGTTATCAAAAATTAAATGCAATGTAGACATTGTGAAGATACTGAAATGAGCAGCATAAAAGGTATTCAGCTGTCTCAATGCAAAGAAAACAAATTACAAAGGAAGGGCACGATGCAGATAACGTGGGGGCGATTAATAATGGCCTAGGAACGGCTCTCCGACTAAATTAGGACTTGGTTCCACCTTTTAGTAAGGACAGTGCTGATTGTGGAGGGTTAAAGAAAGATGATGGAAAAGGTCTGAAAGTAGAAGTTGTAGAGCAAGGGTAAAAACGCCGTTCCAGTTGGAAGGTGCTATTGAATAATTTCCATTCCAAAATTCTATATAACGACTGTTTACTAAATGTGTCGTGAGCATAGCGGTACAATGTGGCAAAAGAGAGCCCGACCAGTTCCTTAGTTTCCCTCCAGAACTTAATTCCCCTTAGAGCAGTTCCTAAGTTCCCCTTAGAAGGGAAAAAAAAAAGATCAGTTAAGTGTATGCAAGTTTCTAAGTACAATCTTGGTCACCTACAAGGTTTTAGAGTAGATTTTTGGGACTATGACAAAAGAAATAAGCGCAAATGTGATTAATTTGAGCAAGCTGATCTAGTGAAAGGTGTCCCTGCCTGCAAGCAGGGGGGTTGGAACTAGACGATCTTTAAAGGTCCTGTCCAACCGAAAGCATTTGATGATTCTATGATACTAACTGGGACAAGAGTTCTTTATTACTACCTTGCTGCAGAAGAAAACACCTTGTGTAACTGCACTCGGCTGAAAGATGTACTAATCTCTGGCTGATGACAAGCTCAGGTGTATCTGTGCAGTGTGATGCATCTGCCGAAAATGTAATCCTAGCATATGTTTAGAAAGAAAGTTTCCAACAATCACGAGGGTTTATCACTGTCGTACAAATGGAAAAGATTTCTGGTCCCTTGTGCTAGAGATTAATTGAGACTGGGCCAGCTGCCCAGAAGCAGCTGGTCAGGGAAGAGCCTTCCTTATGAGATGGTATTAGAACAGCCTGTCTCATTCAATGAAAAATTAACAGCTGTGAAGACTAGGAGGTGATGTGACTGCAGTCCTTAAATGCAAGAGGGAGGAAGAAGAGGCTTTTGCTGTTAAGGGGAATACTGAAAAAGAACAAACTGAGGCAAAGTAGCCATTGATACCATTAGCTAAACATAGTATTAAAGCAAACCTGCATTAACTTCTACTTGAATAGTAATGGCAATTAAAATATAAATGTAGTATTCCTAATTAATCTGACTTTATATATTTTCTGACTACATATCTGTGCTGTTACTTTCAGAGGATCAAAATTCGTGAGTCAGGTGTTGGGAAACTATGAATTTCACTCCTCAAGTAATTACGTATTTATTTTCTTTAAGATTCTGTGTTCTGGTGTGTCTTGAGTTCTGTATTTTGCTCTTTCTCTCTGCTTCTAGAACCTGCTGTTGTTGCAGATTCCCCCCACAGTTCCTTATCGGAATCTGTACTTACCTATTTTAAATTAGGCCTGTAGTATGTTACTAAAGAAACGATTGCCCAGAAATACAGACACGCAGTATATTTCTCTAGTTCTCTTCAAGTATGTGTGCGAACTGCAGATATATCAGCCTGCAGGATTAATTTCCAGAAGGGAATTTAAGTGGCCTTAAAAAAAAAAATCACCTGAGCACCTAGGTTTGATTTGCTCAACAACTCCACACTCAAGTTTGTAATTTAAATTATTGGGAGGCAACTGTATGGTTTGCTCAAGAGAAGGAAAACTTGTTTTTCTGGTAGGTGTGGCTGCTGTTACTGACATTAAAGAACACCAACCATCTAAAATAATAGCGTCGGCAAGTGTCTTGGGTATCATACCAGCATTTTTTTCTTCAGTATTGTTCTGTATTGAACAATTCTTGCAATTTATTGTAAGAATATTTAAGTTTTTAGCTGGTTAGAATAAATAATTTGTAGATTATACCTTAGCAAAAACTAAATGGAGGACTGAACCGAACTTCACTCAGCTATCTGCTTTAAAAGGTATTTTTTTCTTTCAAATTTTCACTGTTAAAAGCATAGTTGAAAAGATATATATATATATATGTGTATATATATATATAAAATATCATTCTTTATAGCTAGCAAAAGCAGAAGAAATAACAGGTAATAAATGAGTTGTCTTATTTAATGTTGACATGTTTTGATATTGCTGTAGTAAAAACTATTTATTCTATAAGGCTGAACAATATTTTAGGTCATAAAGAGATAAAACCGAGGAAAAAGTGTTAAATGGCACCTACTCTATGTGGTAAGAATGCTAAAATATGTAACAACCTGGGAGTAAGAATGCTCAGGGGAAAATTTTTTGTCTGGCTTCAGAATGTTTAGCGAAAAGACTTGCAAAATTGGAGTTGTTCTTAGTCGCAAAAGCAGAAACTTGTACGACAGTAGCAGGCTCTTACTGTGTATTTGCAGTTCTGCTCTAAATTTTAAGGGTTTCTGGGGGCGACTCCATTTCAGAGGCAGAAGAGTCAGTGCCGTCGTCGCCTGCCGCTCTGCTCTGTGTCTGCTGTGCGAGACTTCTGGTGCCCTGTGACTGTTCTAGTCTGCAAACCGATTTCTTGATAGCCGGGAAAGGCTGCTTAAGTCACGTCAGCCTTGGCAAACGGGGCATTTTAAAGGGGTATGTCGTGACCATAGTTCTCCTTACTTGGCTTTTTCCAGGGAGAGCAATTGTGAAAATATCACGCGTGATTCTGAAGACGTGGGCAATTATTCTTTGCCAAAACTCAGTTGAGATTCAGAAGCCAGATTGCTGTATTCAGAAACTAGATTTTACTGGTTGGAAAATACTGTGTTTAAGCAGAAAACCAGATTCTGGGGAAATTTTTCAAACCAGTCAGTGAAGTTGCTGGTGAATTCAGGCACTTTACAAAGTTATGAAGCTGCTGAGGATGATATCTGGATCAAAACTATGGGCTAATATGGACTAATACACTTTGGAAAAAATATTGTTAGATATTTGGCATGTGCATAGTCTCTGAAGATACTTAGATTACTAAGTACTTAAGCAAGTGATTTCATTAAGAGTCTTGAGGAGCAAATGAAAGGACAGGAAATAGGAGAATCTTCCAATATCTGCTACACTTAGGATATTGCTGTCTGTTTTAGCTATAAAACATATACCTAGAAATCTGGGTCTTTTAATGATACGATTTTTCTTTCTCAGCAGCTGGCTTTGTGCAGCAATGACATGCCTACTAGAAACATTTTCTTCATCTTGTGCAATAGAATCATAGTTTGTTCCATCTTGGCACTCTAACCCACGCTTCTTGCTGGCACTCAGGGATGCTCTCTTCTGCTAGTCCAGTTTTCTGATCAAGCATGAATTTGATTAATCTGGGGCACTCTTCTTCCAAGAATCTCCGTGGTTCAAGCAGGTCTTTGAAGAGACTTGCTGTCACCTCACTGTTTGTGGATCATATCTGGATACCTAAAGATGAATTTGTAGAGGAACCTTCAGTCTGAGCTCCACTTGCAGAAGTTACTGTTTGAGAGTGCTGTGAGCTGTAGAGCTAATAACTGAGAATAAGTTTTATAGCCCATAGATTTCACCTGTCTTCTGCTGAACTGTGTGAATTTACCTTCCCCTGTATGTATTGTCTCATCGGTGGTGAACTGCCAGCTGGGCAATTTATGCATTGGAAATTGTATCTGGACTGTCATGTGCAATCCCCCATTGCCATATTTATATGAACCTGATGAATTCTGTATACGTTTGATTTACATATCTGACCCTACGTTGTCTGTGAGAAGACTGTTTGTGGTTTTTTTGGTGTATAATTTCCATATACACTGTATAGGGGAGAAAAAACCAACAGGGTGTGTGTTTTGTTTTGATTTAAAAATTACTGCCTAATTATTTAATTGGATGTTCTAAAATTTGGATTACAGAAAATAACGAATAATGGCTCCTCGTTCTCCTGTATATAGGCCTCTCTCATATTCTCTCACAGAGCCCTCTATGTACAGAAACTGTTCCACACATTTGACGTGTAGAGGCATTCAGTGTCACACACAGTATCGTTCATCCCATTAGAGGTGTGTTCTGTGACTGATTTTTTTGTAAAAGCACAGTAGTCGGATGTCTGATTAAGTCAGCGCAGAGTGATAGAGATGTGCCCCCCATCTTGTTTGTGAAATTCTTTGAGCAATGTATTATCTCATGTTACATATTTTCTTTTCTGCAGATGCGGCAGCATAAAGTGCAAGAACAAAGAAATTTGCATCCACACTTAGATACATTCAAAATGCTGCGTGGAGGGAAGAAATCTTACTTTGCTGCTGCCGTGTGCATTATTACTCTAACTTCAATGGTCACACTTTCTTATTTTAGGTTACAGAGACTTTCTCATCTGCCAAAAATAATTAAAGAAGGCAGCACATGTAGAGGGCAAATTACCAATAGCACAATAACAGCATTAAAAGATAACAGAACTTTTATTATATCCCCATACTTTGATGACAGAGAAGGCAAAGCCACTCGCGTGATCGGGATCGTTCACCATGAAGATGTAAAACAACTATACTGCTGGTTCTGCTGTCAGCCCGATGGAAAGATATATGTATCGAAAGCAAAAATCGACGTTCATTCAGACAGATTTGAATTCCCTTACGGTGCAACAGATATCGTTTGTTTGGAACCCCAAAACTGCGATCCAACACACGTGTCAATTCATCAGTCTCCACGTGGAAATACTGACCAGCTGCCAAGGTTTGAAATTAAAAACCGCAAGGCTGAGACCTTTTCTGTTGACTTCACTGTGTGCATCTCTGCCATGTTTGGAAATTACAACAACGTCTTGCAGTTTATACAGAGTGTAGAAATGTACAAGATTCGCGGGGTACAGAAAGTGATGATCTATAAGAACAGCTGCAGCCACCTGATGGAGAAGGTCTTGAAGTTTTATATAGAAGAAGGAACCGTAGAGATAATTCCCTGGCCAATAGACTCCCACCTCAGGGTTTCTTCTGAGTGGCGCTTCATGCAAGATGGAACGCACATTGGCTACTACGGACAAATCGCAGCTCTAAATGACTGTATATACCGTAACATGCAGAGGAGCAAGTTTGTGGTGCTTAGTGACGCTGATGAAATAATTCTTCCCCTTAAGCACCCAGACTGGAAAACAATGATGAGCAGTCTTCAGAAGCAAAACCCACGGACTGGGGTTTTCCTCTTTGAGAACCATATCTTCCCCAAAACGGTGTCTACTCACGCGTTCAACATTTCGTCCTGGAATACTGTGCCGGGTGTTAACATATTACAGCACGTTCACAGAGAGCCCGACAGGAAAGACGTAATCAATCCCAAGAAAATGATAATTGATCCACGAAGGGTGGTTCAGACGTCAGTCCACTCGGTCCTGCGGGCTTATGGGAAGAGCGTGAATGTTCCCATGGATGTTGCCCTTATTTATCACTGTCGGGTGCCCCTTCAAGGAAACCTTCCCCGAGAATCCCTCATCAGGGATACAACACTGTGGAGATACAACTCATCATTAATCAGGAGTGTTAACAAGGTGCTAAATCAAACTGTGCTGCGAGCTCAAAAGCGAAACCTGGGTTACAGGGAGGGAAAGTGGAGAGCTACCCCTACCGTGGAGAGGCAAAGGATACGATTTAAAGGTCACAGTAGAATCGCTTCCACTTGAAGTTTACATCTGACAGAGATTTAGGAGAACAGCCCTTTTTTGTACTGCACAAAGGTAAATGCATTCGATTTGTGAACTGAGACATGGTACCTTTTAAGAGTCCACAGTGATCAAGTGCTGGTTAAGAATTGGGTTAATCAGGTAAAGTCTCTACTGCAACTTCATAAGATGTGAGAGCTGTGGCACAGGGAGACGACAGCTCTTTTACGTGCCTGTAACTATGAAAGGTCATTATTCAAGGCCTAGGAAGTGACCATGCACAAATTAGAACCTCATGTACCAATATCCACCTTTCTCTCTTTTTCTTTTCCCCTCTTCATATATGTTTTAGCTAGTGCAATGAACCTGTAAACTACCTGAAGAAGGAATGAGTTTGATTTTTGGTTATTTGTATGCCTGAAGCACTTGGTGGACAAAAAATATAGCTGTGCTGAGTCCTGCCTATTAAAAGATGGACAGCATCTCCCAGATGAAGAGCTGCTTTGGCATTCCCCCGGTAACCCGTTACAATCACAGAGGCAGGATAAGGAAACACACCAGCTGTAGCCCTGGAACTGCCACTTGTTAGAGGTATTTCTTAAGAAAAATGGGAATTTTTAGCAGAGCTGTGAGTCATTAATGATACCAAGGATCAATGCAGGTGGTATTACCTCTTCTGGAAAATGTAAAATGAGTTTGTTTTCAATTAAAAAAAAAAAAAAAAAAATCAGTGTTTCTGAACTGATTCATATAACGCCAAAGGCTATATACATTTTCCAGTTTATGTACAAAAAATACAACTACAGTCATTAGTATTAAAGGTAACGTTGCTTAATTCTTGCAGTTTGTATGTCTCTCTTTGGGTACAAATTTTGTATGCACCGAGTCAAAGGTAGATGCACCGTGACAATAATTGACCAACATCAACTAGTTTCGATTGTAAAAAAGGAAAACAAAAAAGAACACCTTATATTCTTGGAAATAGTGTTTGTTAAAGTGGTGATGTACTGTAACATTAAATATAGCTGTTGGAGTTTTGCTGACCCACGTGGCTGTTCAGCCAGGGTTTTGAGACATGTAACTTTGAGAAGGGTGATCCCTCTTTTGTTACCCACAGCTGTTCTGAATTACTTAAGTGGTAAGTGCTGAGTCACGATGGAAAGCTTTAAAACAGAGGCAAGGGATACAGGTTGATGTTGAGCAAAAAGAGAATTTTTGAACTGAAAATAAGGCTATTTGCAGGTGGAAAGGTGGATGGATGGATGGACGGACGGACGAACAACTACTTAGAATACAGAATAGTTTGTTGTTTTTTCTGGCCTTGAAGCCTCATAACAAACTGATTCTTCGTTCACAAAAACTGGACATCAGGTGGATTTTACTCCTTTACATGATGGGTAAGTTGAAATATGTTGCTTCCTTATGTAGCTGTAAGGGTAGAGAAGCTGTATCTTTTCCAGCCTCTATCTAAAAATATTGCTAAGGAGTTACTAACTTCTGCTCGGGGGTCAGATGGAAGGCAAAGCAAACAAAAACCAGTTGCTCGCTGTAGCTTCATAATTTCAGTCACGTTTTTTTCTGTTTGCTGAGCCCCCAAAGCTACGTGCATTTTACGGACATGGCAATGTATTAGAACCTTCCTATGAAGGGACGTCTGGGGGCAGCAGACTCTGACGCTTCGGGGTGTGAGAGCAGGTATCCTTTTTTACATTTCTACACCAGCGTCATGTTTTCATTCCTTCATTTGTCTTGCAGTGGCTTCCCTTGGCTCCCATCAGGAGCTCTGCCATTAGTGGATCAGTAATATTAGCGAGCAAAATGTCCTTTTACTTGGAAGTTTTCAAGAGACAGTCTGTAAATAAGTTTGCTAATTGTATTTATAATGATCATCAGCTGCTAAGTAAAAAGCTAAACAGAACTAAAAGGGTAGAAGAGCAACGTAGCGTGTATTGGATGCTTCTCATCATGCTTTTCTGCTTGCACGCTTTGGGACAATGCAGAAAAGGAGAATTCAGAGTTCTTAATCTGGTTAAAATTTTCTGCAACTTGTGAAATAGTTGTGGCAGAATCCTTTTCCAACTGCCGCTTCACGGCTTTTAACAAACGGTAGTATTTGCTTCACAGTGGCAGCAGCATCTCCCAAAGTCTGGGTTAACGAAGGCTGGCAGCTGTATTAACATCAAAGGGGTCTGCTACAGTGCTGCTATCTCTGCCACTACTGTATTAGCTAGTAGTGGTAGGTACTACTATAGTAGTATGGTACTACTACAAACGCTTGTCCGTTTAGAATTTTAGACTCACGTAGTTTAGAAGGGGCATCTGGAAATCCAACTCCCTGCTCAAAGCAGGACAAGGTAGCGAGGTTTGCTCAGGACTTTGTCTAGGTGAGCTGGACACACAACCTCTCTGGGCAACCTGTTCCAGTCTTCAGCTGCCATCACAGTGAAGAGCTGGTTGAAATTTCTCTTGTTGCAGTTTGTGGCCGTTTGCCCTTGTCCTGCCGAATGACGCCGAGATGGGTCTGACTTTGTCTTCTCTGTACCTTCTTATTAGGTAGTTGGAGACAGTAGCAGTGCTTCCCCACCCCATGCCTACCAGCCCCTTCCCTTCCCACACCGTTCTCTCGCAAGGCTGAACTCTCTCACGGTTTCTCAGATAATTTGTGCTCCATCTCCCTGCCCATCTCTGAGGCCTCTCAGGGGACTTGCTCCAGTGTGTCAGTCTTTTGTAATGGGGAATTCAACATTGAACTCAGACACGGCCTTGAGCGTGGAACAGAGGTGATGAATCCCTTCCCTTGAACTCTTTAGCTACGTCCTTGTTAGTAAAGCTCAGTATACAGTTGGCTTTTCTGGTCGCAAGGGCATATTGCTGAATCCTGTTCAGTTTGCTGTCCAACAGCAAATTGTCCTTTCCTGTAAAGTTGCTTTACAAATTGTTGGCTCCAACCTGACTGTTGTGTGGGGTGATGGTGTCGGGTGCAGGATGGTGCATTTGCTTTGGTTAAACTTGATGAGATTTCTGTCACTTGCCTGGTTTGTTGAGGCCCCTCTGAGGCGTTCACTGTTCTCTTGCATATTGACCGCTTCCCCTTCCCCACTTGCTGAGAGCAGACTGTGCATCATAAAGGTCACTAATAAAGTAGTTAACCAATTCTAGCCCCTTGAGAACACTTCTATTAACTGGTTACCAGTTAGATTTTGTATCACTGATGACCATGCTTTGACCTTGGCAGGCCAGCCCGTTTTCTACTCAGCTTGCAGTCCAAATGTTCACTCCTTATTTTGCTGTTTTGGGTGCAAGGATGTTTCTGGCATGTTCCTGTCTAAACTCCTGCTGTGAAGTAACCTTTCAAACCTAATGCAATATTTCATAGGTGGCCCATCAAAAGGTGGCTCCTTTAGAGTAAGTTGAGTTACTCCACGCATCGTACACAGCATAGTTACTCCCACATTAAGAATGATGAGAACTGGGTTTCAAGACAAGTAATTGAAAGCTTTCTGTTTCGTGTAAGTTTTCTTCACTTTTGAGCGACACAACAAAAGCTCTAAGAGATCATCATTTGTGCCCTAGTCAGTGTGGTTTGAATCGAGAGCTGGGAATTTGGCTTCCGACTGATAAAATCCTGAACTACAAATGTGTTTTCAAAGTAAGTTTGTGTGAATAAAGGTGGAAAACTGAGTACTTAAGACTCTAGCCTTGAATTCCAGAGACACTGCTCCACTGTGACTTCATGCAATTCCTACCACGTAACTCAAATACTGATTCTTGCATACGAAAACTCCCCTTCCATTGGTACAATTCATACTGCATACATTTGGGAACTTTGGACTTCTTCCAGTACTAAGTAGGAAATTAGGTCTCCTTGGATAGCGGTAAGAAAAAAAAAATCATACTAACGATAGTATTGCTAGGCAGTTTTATCTTTTCAAGGACATGAGCGAATCTTCATGAAAACTCATGTTTTCAAGTTGTGTTAAAAAAAAAAAAAAGACATTAAGGGGAGATTTTATTGTAAGGGAGGAAGGAGAGGAAACCAACCTAAAGCGTTTCTAAAGCATGTGATGTCATAGATACAGCTTTTAAGTACACGTCAAATACCACAAAAGTACGTGGATATGTATTTGCTACTCAGCGGTTAACTCTTGTACATCAGGTCTCCTACGATGATCAAAACAAAAGACCTTTTTCTACTCCTGTGCTTTTCTTCAGACTTTTGATATTTTTTTCCCCAGAGATGTGGCATTCTCATGGTTATTTGCCCCTGCTTTCCAATTCTAGATGTAGCAACTCCTTTAAGGGCATGATTATATTAACTGCAACTTTTGGAAAAAGTGAATGGCTGCTTGGATATTGGATAAATGGATATTATTTAACGTAAGAGAGTGACTCTTGCTGTAGAGATTGAACATCATCTTCCCATTCATAGTATTTCTGCCTACCTGTGAACTAAGTTATTTCTCACACAAACTACAGGAAATAGGGACTACAAAATACTGATCAAGCCGTTCTGAGTTACCGTCAGCAAACATGACGAGTACTGTCAGAGGCCCTCTAAGGTTAATTGCGATGGCAAGCTCTATCAGATAGATGAAAAGTTGGCTCATTCTCACTGAGGAGAGTTCATATTGACAAGTTCCCAAACTTAAACAAATTATTATTGTTACCATCTAATCCTAGTTAAAGGACCCAATTGATTCTTCTATTGCAAAGGCTAAGTATTTAAAGCTATCATAAGGAAAAAACATTTTGAAGAGAGCGATACTGGAGAGAGAAGGGGTTTGCTATCTTCTCATTTGAGTTAAGCAGCCATGCACTGTAACCAGTATTTGCTGTTACATGTACAAAAGCCTATGGTTCTAAAATAGTAGTTTTGCATTCTGTTTCAACAAAAAAAATAGGTCAGAAGTCAGGTCAAGCACTACTTCATTTCAGACTTGCTGGTGGATTTGAATGGTTTAAACGTGACAAGCTATGCTTCAGAGCCCAAACGGGTATGCTTAGACATGAGTAGAGACAGAATTTTGTGGTGAATACTGTTAGCATGCTGTATTGCATTATGTCCAAAACAACCCATTCCCAAATGCCCAAATAAAAGTATATGATTGTGCATTGCATGATGATACCATTAGGTGTGCAACTTTGGTTCATGCAAAGTCTCATTTTATGGACACACTGCTGATAGTCCATATATTCCTGAAGATTCTGCATATGTGAGCTTTTCAGCCGTGTTCTTTCCATAACACCAAATGGATACTATGGTCTGGCATACTGGTGGCAAAAACCAAGCCCATATCATTTTGGCCATTTAGTCCATTTAACCAAGACATTTCACCAGCCAAAAAACTTGAACCTCTCTTTGACTTTCTATACTCTGGTAGAGGCCAGCGGCTTATCAGTTTTTCTGTCCTCAAGTCCATTATATACAGGTATCTGTTATCAAACAGTAGAGCAAATATCTCTCCAAAGCCCAGCAAGGACACATTTGAGAAGTCAGGAGGCTTGATAACCCTAGAAAACAAGACAACATTGTTAGAAACTCCATCACAATGTAGTCATGAACCTGTATTACTAAAACAAATCCGCATGTGTCTACAGAAAATAAGCGTCTAAAGTCATGATTCTGAAAGCAGTTAGAACTGGATGCAAATTTTTCAAATTAAGCAACCGAACAGTTAGCTGCAGTCAGGCCTGTGGTTTCGGTTCTGCCTTTGTGCATTCGGACCCTTCTGAACAACGGTTAGGGTTTGAAAGGGACTCTGCACAGCACATGGGGGAAAAAAGTCTCGTTTCCAGATACACATGAAAGAGCAAATGTACTTGTCTTTTACAGTAAGCTTCCATAGAGATTTCATGCCTCGATATCTTTAAATTAAGAGGTAAAAGCTCTTATTATTCTTTTGACCACTCTTTTAAAAGCGAGAAATAAAACACAGAAATGCCTTCTTGTGGTAAGATAAATCATTCAAGATTGGTCCTTAACAGAAAGCTGTTTTACTGCCACTTAGCATAAATTAAGCATTTCTGTCTTAGAGAGAAATATAAGTGTTTGCTAGTTCCCTTACACCTTTAGAGTATTTTTGCCTTAATAAATAAAACTTGGAACAGATATTGAAGAGAGTAAGTTTTCCGCGACTGACCGAGCATTTGATCGTAGTGTTACATAAAGCACAGATCTGAGGCACAAAAATCTGTGGAGATTAAAGATCTGGTCTCAGCCGTAAGGGAACATCTTTCCCTTTTGAAAGATGGGAGGGTAAACTGAGGAGGTGAAATTACTCAATTATTCTTACTGATAAGACGCACTTCTTTTGGAATAGATCTTCCTGTGGTAGACACTACAAATATTTGGGCCACTTCAATTAAGAGTCTGCTAACAGTTCTAAAATGCAGTTTTATCTTTAATAAGTTACAATCTTCGGTGCCACCATTTCTAACAGGTACAGCCTCGTTCTTTTTATGGAAACAGAGTGCCGTCCTCTTTGATCCCTTACTGCAGTCTGATAGATTTCACTGTTATTCCGCAGCATTATCGAGAATGACAGATCAGTAGTGCTATTAGGAAAAAAGTGTCTTTTTAATTTTTTTGTCCCATCAAAGGACCCCAGAAGTGGCTGCCTGGTGCTCTGTAGAGCAGTCTCCATAGCAACATTAACTTCTAGTCAGTACAGTTTCAAATTCACAACATTCTTATACTAAATCCGAAACAAAGCACTGTAGCAGCTCCTAGGAAGAAAGTTAACTCTATCCCAGTTGAAACCAGGACACAAGTACAGCACCGCAGTATGATTTAAGTCTATATTGAAACTCTTCAGCTTATGGAATGAAAATATTAAAGAGGACTAGCCTGTGGCCAGAAACCAAAATAGTAATCAAATGATTCATACTAACATGATAAACTAGAATTAAACCTGTTAATATGCGTATAGTAAGATGTTTACAGAATTTTTATCAAGATTCTTTTGGCCTACATCTAAAGCAAGTTATTAAAACGAGTATGTTCTACTCCTTATTTATTTAAAGAAGAGTAAGTCTTAAACTGAAAGATTTACCTGAGAATATCATAGCTGGCAAAGTCCCACTGGTATAATCCTAGTGCTGAACTGCACACTATGTATTTACCATCAAAGTGCAGTCTGGGCTGTAGGGAGATGCTGCGATCTTCAGAAACTGAGAGTGTTTTTAAGCACTTGCAGTTTATTTCCCTTCCAATAGGCCAAATCTACAATTAAAACACAGTTTAAGACCATAAAACATTCACATTATAAACCGTTACACAAGCAGAGCAAGCCTCACAGTCTCTCTTTAAGCACCAGGTAAATGTGCGCATGTTTTTTCAGAAATTTAGGTAGGAACATCAATTCTGTAAGTGACTTGTCTTACAGTATTGTTGCAGAATGTGTTGTTTCTGGCCTAAAAAAATCCCAGTGAAAATGCCTGCGAAAAATCGACCATCCAATTGGACAGAAACGTAGCAATATTTCAGTTATTCCATAGCCACAAACTATTTACAGAACTCTTCAACCCAGAAGTCCCCAACAGTAACAGTACTTGCAGTTAGCACATTAGGCATGCACTGAAAGCACTTATTTTTTGCATTACCATTCATGTAGAGATATTACTTAAATCAAAACGTGAAGGAAAGCACTGAAAAGTTAGCTTCCAAAGAGTTGCACGTCTTGTCCGCCACTTTAGAAGCGGGGAATATGGAAGAAAATAAAGTCTTATATTATTCGTAAACTTCAGCAAAGCACTTGAGCATTTTATTTCCCTGGGTACCGAAATTATATATGTATGATATATGGTACATACCTTGATTTCATACTTATCTGCACTTAGAAGAATATAATCTCCAGGACTATGCATAAGAGATTTGACTTTGCACTTCTGCAGAACTACCTGTAATTGAAGGATGTAATGATTTATGCTGATGCTGTTGTTAAATAGCCAAATTTTCATTTGCACTTTTAACTTCATTAACAACCTGTACACTATATGCTTGTATACAGGCAATACAAATACTTTTAGCAACTGAAGGGAAACTACAGTTTACACTTTTCTTGTTCCTACTAGTGACAACTCCCTGTATTAATAAGTAACTTAGATACTTCACCTCTGGAATCACCCCTCCCACCTTCAAAGTTCTGAAATACTCAGAAGAAGAATACTGATTGTATTTTTCTTTTGAGTTTTCTCAAATATTTTCTCAGCTGACCTGAGAACACCTTTCATGCTCAGATCTTGGTTATCAAGGTCATTAGTTTTTCTACGTAATTTTAAAAGTATCTTTCTTTCAGAACCGTTGTTTTTATTTAGTCTTTGAATCAAACACTGATTCCTAATATTACGGCAGCTGCTTTGGAATAGCAATATCTTCAATGGTCTGAAAGGTTTAATTATAGCTTAAGTATTTTTTCTGCTGAAATGTTTTGCAAGATTAATTAAAAATCAATATTCCCACCTTAGTGACCCATTCTGTGTGTCCAGTAAGGGTATTCAGGCACGTTCCTGTTGATAAGGCCCATACTTTCACAGTGAAGTCTGCCGAGCCACTGACCAGAATATCAAGTTCATCATTGTAATCCACACTAAAAACTACAAGCAAAGAGGGTACTAAATAAGAATTATCAGTCTGTGTGCAAGCGTTTTTCTGTAAGTGGGACACTAACTAGGTCATATAGCCTCTAAAATCATACGCTACTACGGCTTTAACTGTTGATCTTGAACTGTATACGTGACTTGTTGCTCTGGATTCCTAAAATGACATTGCAAAATTACTGATTTTTGTCCAATTTAAGCGCATGTACATCAGCGGTTCCTTTATGGTTGGATTATGGCAAAGTGTAACTTAAGCTAGTTCCTATTTTAAGAGTTCTAGTAAGTCAATTGCAGCAGGATTAGTACATGTGATACATCTCATTACTCACAGGGGAGCAGACCGACACCTGAATTAAGGATATTTTGCAGTAGAGGAAGAGAAGTTAATTACGAGGGAAATGCAAACACAGATTCCCAGGTCCTGTTGTGTTCTTTGCTGTAAGCCCATCTCCAGTCTAGGGCTATAAAGAACTGCTATTGCCATGTGCTCCCTCCTCCGTAGGGTCTGCGTCTTTCTGGTAGACTCAAAAGTAGTGAATAACCGTGGCATTTAGTATTATTTCCATGCAACTGCAAAACACTACATGGCTAAGTTTTGGACTTATTCAAGGGCAGAGAGATCTAGATATGTCTGGCTGCTTCCCCCACCACCACCCCAAAAGGTAACTTGGGACAGAGCCTTAAAAAAAAAAAAAAAGCTATCGTGCAAAAAGCTAACTTAAATTATAGTTTGTTTGATGATGATGTATGTAACGTGACTGGTGAAATTACAAATTGAAAAATCCAACATACCTGCACCAGTATGTCCTCTAAAATGCTGTGTCTTTGCCCCAGAGCTCCATTCCCAGCAGGCTACTGTGTTATCAAAAGATCCTGTTACAAGCTTTTGTTCATCAAACTTCACTGCAGCACAAGTGTGTGTCTGGATACCATATATGCACTGACCTGTGCTTACATCCCACAGTTTTGCAGACAAGTCATCTGATCCTAGAATAGAAAAGAACAGGTAACTGGAAGCAAAGAGTAAATAATATTTCCAATCTTCTACTGGTCTTGCATGTTTGTCTTATGGTATTTTCATGGAATCACAGAATGGTTATGGTTGGAAGGGACCTCTGGAGGTCAACTCTTCCAACCCCTCTACTCAAGCAGGGCCACCTAGAGCTGGTTGCCCAGGACCATGACCAGATGGCTTTTGAATATGTCCAAGAACGGACGCTCCACAATTTCCCTGGGCAACCTGTGTTCAGTTACTCTCACAGTAAAAATGTGCTTTAGAGGGAACCTCCCGTGTTTCAGTTTGTGTCTACTGCCTCTTGTCCCATCACTGAGCACCTCTGAAAAGAGCCTGGCTCCATCTTCTTTGCACCCTCTCTTCAGGTATTTACGTACATTGATAAGATCCTTCCTGAGCCCTCTCTTCTTTAGGATAAGAAGTCCCAGCTCTCTCAGCCTTTCTTCATGAGAGATGCTCCAGTCCCTTCATCATCTTCATGGCCCTTCGCTGGACTCTCCAGTGTGCCCATGTGTCTCCTGTACTGAGAAGCCCAGAACTGGACACAATACTCCAGGTGTGGCCTCACCAGTGCTGAGTGGAGGGGAAGGAGCACCTCCCTCAACCTACTGTCCACATTCCTCCTAAAGCAGCCCAGGATACCATTAGCCTTCTTTGCAGCAAGGGCATGTTGGAGGCTCATGTTCAACTTGGTGTCTACCAGGACGCCTGGGTCCTTTTCTGCCAAGCTGCTTTCCAGCTGGGTGGCCCCCACCACCTACTGGTGCCAGGCAGTTGTTCCTCCCCAGGTGCAGGGCTTGGCATTTCCCTTTGTTGAACTTTTTTTCATTTTCAAGCTTTTTGAATGGGGAATAAGCCCTAATTTTAAGTCTCAGCACTAGAGTAAAGCCTGTTGTTTTCATGTTAATTAAGCTACTAGCTGTCTGGCCTTCCGTTTTCCTCATAGTCTTTTAGCACCTTCCACAGATGCCAGCACTGCCTCTGACCGAGAGTGGCTACTGAAACAGACACATGGAAGTTTTACACGATACATCACTCTCAGGTTTGCAGAGCCACTGACTATACTGCAAGCTTTAGTTTGTTTCAGGTAGGAAAGGAGTCCACCAAATCTCAAAAGACAGACGAATACGAGGACCCATCACCTGCCAGTTTCCTTTCTCTCCTCAAAGTTTCTTTTGTATTTTAAACTCACAACAGTTAAGTCCAGACTGCTGGCTTTGGAATAAAACCCCGGGCCCTTACACCTGTTGTTTCTGCTGGTGGTTTCAGCACAGAAGTGTGCCGCTTTTCACAAAGTTCTGAGAATGCTGCTTCCTGTGTATTTACATTCCCTGCCAAGTAGTTGTCGGTTCCTAGTACCAACAAATGTGGCAGTACTTAGCCCGTATTCCCAACTTACTCTATAGCACTGTCATCTCAAGTGATTGGGAAATCCTTGCAATATGCTCTGACAGCAGTTCTGTTACTATTCTTTCATACTTAAGGTTTCATATTTGTTCTGCCTGTATTTTTAAGTTCAAACTGAAATTTTGCAGTCTTCACGGAGGAAGCTAAATTATCATTACACTGTGCAAGTCAGACTAGTAGCAAGGTTAAATCTAGTTTACAGGTCTTCATATAAGCACTTATACCACGTTAAGAACTCAAAGTGCTTACAGACTGCATCACAGAAACAAGTCTTGTTTCAAGGAAGAAGACAGACTTTTCCTGCCACACCTTGGGAGACTGCAGTGATCATATAACCCAAACAAGGTCCCTTTAACTGGAAGTTATCCTCTAAGAGGATAACGAACATATCTGTACTTCTCAAATGGGCTTACTAATCTGAAGCATAATACCTGCTTTTTTTTAACCAACAAAAAAGTGGGTCTCCTTGTTTTCCTACCAAAGTGACTAATAAGTTTATTAGTGTGCCAGGGGTTTCAGAAATTGAAAAAAAAAAAAAAAGTAATTTTGAATCATCTTAAACTGCATTAGCGCTATGACAATAATCTGTCTGGTAAAGGAAAAGCAAAATGTCATTAATCATATGGGACATGGGGGCAGAAAAAAGAAAAGAACTGTAAGACTCCAAGTTTTCTGTCCTTCCTACCTGTACACAGAAGTCCATCTTTATAGTAAAGTGCATATACTCTGGCACTGTGTCCAATTAAAGACGATGTCTCAAAGGCTTCGTGGTCCTTCAGTTGCTTCATCCTTAAAATAGCCTTTAGGTAAACCTTCTTCCAATGCAGAGCATCCTGAACAGAGTCATCTATTTGCCAACCCAAGTTCTTACATGCAGTCTGCCACACCTCTGTACAGGCACTTATAACCTTATTCCACTGCTTAGAGACGAGGCAACATGTGAGTAAGGTCTGAGGATCAAGCCATTTTAACAGATAAAAACTAAGTTCCAATGGAAGAAGTTTGAGGAAGTCCCTCTTGAGGAGAATCTCTAGATTATTGGAGAGGTGCCTGAGCTGGACTGCTCCACTCAAGCTAATCAGGTGATCCAGAGTTTCATTTTTCTGCAAGTCCGTCAGAGAAAGAAATGTAATAGAAATGTTATCAAGCCATGCTTCAAAGTCCTTTTTCTCCATAAGGTTATGGAAAAATTTACCTGTGATACATCAAAATACTGTATTAGTTCTGTTCAGAAAACAAGGTAAGCATCACATCTTTATTACTGGTACATCAGTATTCCAAATGGCACATTAACACATAGACTGAAGTGACCAAATGCATTTTCAAATATTCATTAGGTTAGGACTAAGAACGTGCATGCACTTTGAACTACCATTTGTCCCGCGTGAGGCTTAGAAGTGAATTGTATGGAGCTAGTGAACGTTAGCATTCATTACGAACGTTAACATCTTTCTTGTTTTAGGTTAAGACTTTCAAATTCTGAATCTAATAAGGTAAGGATTAGTTTAAGTTTTAAATCTCTTATAGCAAATAAACACTATCTTACAGTTTATTCACGGGTTATACTGATAAAGGGAAGAAACCAAAGCATATAAGCAGTGATATGCTAGTTACTGACAGAACTTATTCATACCTTTGTCCTGAACTATTTTAAATGCAAAGCAGGCAACTGTAGGTTTTTTTAAGGAAGATACAGAGAGATGCCTGAAAAACTGTTTGGAAGGATATGTTAGCCATCTTTCTCTTGGGCTCGGGTAACGACTGTAGATAGTACTGGCCTAGTTTCAGTTTTGCCATGTTTGCGCTGCTTTGACCTAAACACTTGTGGGCTTTTGTTCTGGGTTTTGTTTGGTTGTTGTTTTTTGTTTTGTTTTGTTTTTTTTTTAATCCCTGGGTTTTTTCCTATTTTTTTTAATTTTATTTCCAATGAAAAAAGCTAACTGTGAAATTGAATACTACCTGCTGAACTACGCGATCTGTATGCATTTATACTATCCTGAGGCATCGCAAGTTCCTACAATAAGCTTGGACAAGCAATTAACAAGATAAACATTGGGCAAACAGTTAAAAAGCCATAATTATTTGTTTTCTCTGGAAGATCTAATTCCATTCATTAGACAACTGGCTGAATTTAACACACAGAAAACTCCCAAAGAATTGAGGAATCTGAGTGGGAGTCAATTCTATACAGACATTTTACCTTCCTAGAGTAAGATCTTAAAGTACACCTCTTAACACAGCATAGTAGTACAGAAAAGTACAGTCTTCGCTGTGAAAGGCTGCCCATGGCCTGCACTTGTTGCTAAAAACATAAGAAGCTACTGGGTGTCAAACGCACAGAAACAGTGCTCCTGTCAAGTCACAAGTTCATACAGCAACTGTTACTGCTGACAGCACTTACCAGCTTTCCTCAGCACATATGGCAGAGAATACATTTGCTGTTCTAACAGGCATGTGTTCTCTTTAAAACAAACACACATTTCTAACAGGCTCCCTATGAACAAAAAATAGGTGAGCTCTAAGGCACTGTTGTATTCAATACGCGAATACTGAAATATCAAGGGCTGCTGTGAGGCCCCGGAACCGGTGCTCTGAGCACGGGGGTCTCTTCTGGCTGTCATCCAGCGAGGCCCCTCCGCTCCCCGCCCGCTCCCATGTACCTCCGCACGCAACAACCACGGCGAGGGCTGCACACCTCCAGCGCCGCTGCTGCCGGCGCCGCTCGCCCGAGTCCCGCGGGCCGCGGCGCTCACCTCAGGTAGCGGCCCGGCGCGGAGCGTCCTTCGGCGGGCAGCCGCCGCGGCTGGCGCGGCCTCCCGGAGCCCGGCGCGGGCTGGGGCTTCCCTGCGGCCATGGCTCCCACAGCGGGACAGGCTCCCGGCGCTTCCGCGGCCCGCACGGCAGCCTGCGGGCACCCGCGGCAGAAGGACGCGCNGGCCGGCCGCGCTGAGGGCTCGGCAGGCCGGGCATGGCTGCGGAGGAGTCCCGCTGCCTGCTGGGTTACCCCGCCTCCGACTCCTGCCCGAGGTGAGCGCGGGCGCCGCGACCCGACCCGCCGCTCTGTCGGGCTCGGGGGCAGCGCTGACTGCCCCGGAGCCCGGCCGCGGTGAGCTCCGGGACGGGCCTGGCGACCCGCCCCAGCGTTACCGGCCCCCGTGAGGGGCCGGAGCCGGGGCCGGGAGCGGGAGGTGGGGGCGGCGTGATCCTTGTCGGCCTCTTTGCTCAGAGTGCAGAACAAGAAGCTGTACCTGGCCGCGTTCGCCGCTGTCCTGGGACCGCTCAGCTTTGGCTTCGTGCTGGGCTACAGCTCGCCTGTTATTCCAGAGCTGAGGAACATCAACGATCCTAAACTGAGATTGGACAGCAGTCAGGCCTCGTGGTTTGGGGTAGGTCTCTGCGTGATGCATTGCACTTTTGTGGGTTCCCTTGGAAGCGTAGGTCCAAGAGGATGCTGCTTATATGATGAGTTCTTACTCCTCTTGAGAATGAAGGTAAATGCAGATCCTAATAATGAAATCCTGTTTGGTTTGTTTTTTTTTTTAAACTCAGGGATTGATTCAGTTTTTTCCCAAGTAACAGTGCTGTTATGCTCTGAAAACTCTGTTAGAGTGTACTAATAAATGCCCCTATTATTTTTGGTCCTAAAATGTCTTATAACCATTCTTGTGTTTCTCTGTTGAACCTATTAAAGGACCACAGAAACTAAACTTTTTAATAAATGAGCACAATCCGTCAACATGAGGAATATGTGGGTTTTGGATGCAGGCTGGACTTCAGTTTAGTCAAGATAAAAAATTCTTCAGGGCTTTAAACAGTTCGAAAGGCCTGTGTGTGACTGGACAGCTTTGTAGACATTAAGAAACAGTTACTGCTGCTTTTTTTTCCCCCTCATCAAAAGAGCTTTGTACGTAACATGAAAATCACTCGCAGTTCAATTGTGGCACGTAGCGCCCAAGAGTATGTTATGATTAAGAAGTGAATGTTTCTTTTGATTTTCAAAACGCCTGCATACTCTTGCACGTTTTCTTAGAAGCTGATACTTCTCAAGATTTTAAAAGAAATTGCTGCCTGTTATTTGCGTTTGTATTTATTTATATATATGTTTTTTTTTTCCCACTTGTTTTTTGAAGTCAGTAGTAACATTAGGAGCTGCTGCTGGAGGAATACTAGGAGGCTATATTGTGGATAAAGTTGGGAGAAAGCTGAGTCTAATGCTGTGCTCAATACCATATGTTTTTGGATATATAGTTATTATATCTGCTCAGAATGTTTGGATGCTTTATTTTGGACGAATGTTGACAGGCTTAGCCACGGGAATTACTTCACTTGTTGCTCCGGTAAGTAAGACGTTTTTCTGGGGGGCTGTGCGTGTGTCGTTGCTTTTTTGTTTGTTTGTGGGGGTTTTGTTTCTTTTTCCATAGCTGTATTATAGGTGGCTCGAGCGAAGTAACTGAATAACTGTAGCCAAGGCAGTTTGTGGATTTAGAAGAAACTAATTTTTATAGAATTATATTTTGCTTGCTTTTAATCGTGAAGAAAATCTAAATAAAACAAATTTTGTTTCTTCTAGTGGCACTTCTGTGCTGTGCATCCCTGATACAGTGGTGTGATCTTTCAGATTATTAGTCTCTTATTTGATTGCTTCTGTTTATGTTCTACTATAGTCTAGTAATCTTTATCGCTGCAAATTCCTCATATATAACATTAGGGGACGGTTAGTTTTGGTGGGTTTTTTTCCTACTACCAACTGCTTCTAATAGTCTAAAATTTCACCAAACTTCTTGGTTTTGCAAATAAACCGTGGCTGTTCACTCATCCTGGAGGAACGCCAAATAGTGCCTTTGATTCCATTTAACTCTCCTCTTCTGAATATGAACTTTTCCCATGCATTCAGGAATGTATGTGCAGCAGGGAAGTTGAGATAATTCGTTCTCTTGTTGTCGTCTGTCTTTTCTGGTATTGTTTGATCTTGTGGATCTAGCTGAAGAGGTAATAGTGTGAAATAAACCATCTAGAATTGAGGTTTGTTCCTTTTCTGGCAGTTCCAGCATTTCTATCTTTTGAAGTGAGATGCGAACTAAAAATAAAAGGATAAGAAGCACTCGTAATTAAGTGTGGAATGAATGCTCATTCTTTATCAGTCTAGATGGTTGTAAAAATAAAATTTAAAAAAGATTCAGTGTGGTAGGATCTAAATTATAATCTTGTACAGCATTCTCTGTTGTTGGAAGCTTGGGTGCGTAGTCTGTTGTGGTAATTCTTCGGAGGAGTTCTGTCTGCTTTACAAATCACTGCTTTCTCGTTGTTTTGCGGAGCTGAGCTCCACGTTCCCATATGAAGAGGCCTCAACCCACAGCCAACAGTAAAAGATCGATGTGACTGCAGTGATGAGGGTGTCGTATGTAATACCAAGTTTTTGTAGCTCTAAATTATTCTTGAAATAAGGATTCTTTATTTTCCTTCTAGAAAAAGTAAGAACTGTGACATTAGAAAGAATTGCATGTATAAATACAAGCGATTTCTTTTCTACGTATACAGCTAAACTGTAGCTGTTGGCTTGGGGTCAATATATTAAAAAATAGCTGGAAAGTTTTAAGTTGATCCCAAATGTTGGTTGAGGTGTGATGCTGTTCATATAGTCTGTATTAAGATGAGCTGTCAGTTTTGAACTTCATGGAGAATGAAAAAATTTGCACTGTTTGCGTTGAATTAAATATTTAAAACTTCCCATGCGAATAGTTTTGTATGTGGCTTGGGCTTTGTGTTTATGCAGAGACTGTCCCGAGCTCCAGACTGCTTTGTGATGACGCGTTTCTTTTTGAATACGGCTAACAAAAGAAGCTCTTACTAATGCAAGTTTATTCGTCTTTGGGATATTGATACTGCATCGACATTCTTCTGGCTTAGGTTCCTCCCTTTTCTCCAGGGTTTTTCATAATGCCTGTGTACGCTTCTGAGATGGCTCTTTTCTGCTTATTCCATTGTATTGAGGCTGTTTTAAAGGAAGGTAGTTACTAGGAAGTACATGCGTGGGTTTTTTTCAGAAATGAATTACTCGTCGACTCCTTGATCTAAAACTGGATAGAGGTAATTATTAGATGTTTTCTCCCTATGTTTTAGGTGTATATTTCTGAAGTATCTCACCCTAAAGTCCGTGGCATGCTTGGCTCTTGCGTTCAGTTGATGGTGGTGACTGGCATACTGGGAGCCTATGTTGCAGGTATTGGGGTTAGGGCTGTAGTTACAAAAAGGAGTTAATACATGTAATGAAAGAACTACACCGAAGAATGAAAGCGAATGTTAATTTGTTTGTACAACTAATTGTTGTTTATAGTCCTCTTTCTTTCCTTTTTGTTATCCAGGAATAACACTAAAATGGCGCTGGCTGGCAGTGTTGTGTTCTTTTCCACCCTGCCTAATGCTGTTGTTCATGTCCTTCATGCCTGAAACGCCGAGATTTCTGCTGAATCAGAGCAAACGCTCAGAAGCCGTAGCTGCTTTGTGCTTCCTGCGGGGACCGCATGCGGACCATGCCTGGGAATGTAGGCAGATTGAAGCTAGTGTTCAGGAGGAGGTGATGAGAATCTCATTTACTCTTAAAAAACCTCTTGCATGGAGATAACATCTGAAAGCAAGTGTAATTAAAAGGGTTTTACCGAAGCTTAGTTAATAGCCTTTTTTACAAATGGTGGACCAAACCTGTTCCCTCATACAAATGGTACTCAAGAAGAGAGTGAGATTCTTTGAATCTTTTTCCTTTACCTTTTGGCTGCAACTGCTGTCACCGTTGGCTGCCATCAGTGTATATAAGTAGCAGTTGGGCTCATTATCTTGTTAATTACATGATAGCTATCTAGTTTTTTGCTTTATTTAGCAATTTAGTAGGATTGTTCAACACATCTAACACCAATTTCTTACTGTTTGTGTTGTATGAATGCATTTTCTCTTGTGTCTCTAAAAGCGTCATTTAGTCCCTTGTGAGTTGTGTGCTGAAATAAGCAGGTCTAACCATTGAAGTTCAGTTTCTGCAAACTGCAGATTCAGTCATGTTAACTTTCTCTACTAAGCACTGTCAATTTCTGTCTCTGGAATCTGAGAAAAGGGGGAAAATGCTTTTTTTGAGTTCTCAGATATCTTCAAATGTAAGCACTTTTACTGCTGAAGCACTTAGTTTTGCAAAAGGCCGGGGTGGGAAACTCAGTCTGAACAGATGTAAATGTTCTGAGGAGGCTTTGTGTTGGTGACGGTTTTGTTCTTTAAGAGATTAAATTTTTCACCAAATTGTCACTTAATCTTTGTAACAGGGACTGAATCTCTCTGAATTTAAGAACCCCTCAATCTACAGGCCACTTCTTATTGGTGTGGCTCTGATGTTCTTCCAGCAAGCAACAGGCATTAATGCAGTTATGTTTTATGCAGAAACCATCTTTGAAGATGCAGACTTCAAGGTAATTGGTGTGTGTTTCCAAACTGAAAAGCGTCTATAATAGTTTCAGCTTAGTACTGTATTAAGTCTGAAACACATAACGAACTGACTTGATAATGATCCTGCCTGTGTCATAAGTAACAGGGTTTGGGCTTTAGCGGGCTATTCTGGTTTGGTTTCGAGATACCCTCTTGACTGCGTTACTCTGGCATACCTGAATGTTCTGGGGTTTTGGGGGAGGAAGTATGTTGTGTTTCGCTGGTCTGAAACTTTGATACTGATAGAAATTCCTATTATAGTCATCTTCCTATATAAATCCTTTTTTATTAGAGTAGCAACTGCAGCGTTTCAGAAAAAGTGAAACTCGAGGCAGTAGCTGTGGCTTATTTTAAAGTTTATTAAGAGACCAGTATGTTGTCTCCTCGCACTATTAATTTCTGTGGTATAGTTGGTCTTTTTTTAGATTCAAGAAACAACTGCATTTGTAACGCTTGAGAAGTGATCCTCTTAGGAGCCTCAAAGAGCAAATTCTCCCTATCTGTTACTTTATTTCAGGATAGCAGAATGGCTTCTGTTGTTGTGGGTTCCATACAAGTATGTTTCACTGCTCTGGCTGCAATTATCATAGATAAAACTGGACGAAAAGTGCTGCTTTACGTATCTGGTAAAACATGTTACTGATTTTTTTTTCAGTAAGAAAATTTACTATATATAGTACCAGAAAGGGTCTTAACTGTTGGGGGAATTAAGTATTGAAATTTATGCATTTTTTTAGTGGTTTGCTTTCTATTTATAATTTGGTACAACTGTAGACTTAAACTCGTAAGAAGAAATTGTCATGTTATATATACATTGTAGAACCCCTTGAAACTACGTATGGCTATCTTTTTGTCTTCTTACTGGGCCAGTTATTTCGAAACAGCTGTGTCGCTGAGACCGTTCTTACTACTGTGATTTTTCTGCTTAATGACAGTCAGTGCTATGAAGCATTCTCTTGCCCAAGTTGCCAACACATGGCTATTTCAAGTAATTTACCTGTGGCTACTGCTGCTTTCATGGCGCATTGTGGTGTTTAGTTATACAAAGACTAGAGTTTAAAAAATTACCTTTACGAGTAAATGTGCTAAAGAAAACTAATTCTGTTTGCTTCAGTTGTGCGGCATGCTCAGTAGCAGTGACTGCTGTCAAGACTGCGTTGTTGGGCTAGTGTTTAGAATGCTTTTCTAGCAACTTTCACTCATCAAGGCCAGCGTTTATTTCCAAGAACAGTATCTTTTCAGAAACACTTCTGTGAGGGCCACCGTGTCTTATATTTGGCTGACCGACTATGTTCTGCCTCTCAGAAGAACAGCAAAGTGGCAACCACTGACAACTTGGTTATTGGTTACTTTTCAGGGATAATCATGGCTCTCAGTACTGCGTTGTTCGGGCTTTACTTTAAAATCATCCTTCCAGATGGAAACAACTCATCGAATCCGGATGTATGGTTCACTCTAAATTCAGCATCCCCAGGAACAGAAAGCAGCGTATCCTGGCTTGCCGTAGTGAGCCTAGGGCTCTTTGTTGCTGGTAAGTGGAACAGACTTCTAAGTAGCCATTACACAAAACTCAGACTTTCTGATAAAAATGAGAATTTTGTTCTTTGTTTTCACATTATTGATGAATGGAAATGAGAGAACTTTTCAGTGTCTAATGCAAAGTTGAGCTGAGCATTCACAACCCTCGTGATAGAGCTAGCAACTTAGTTAAGCCAATTCCCTGGAAAATGAATTTATACCTCCTTGTGCTAATAAGTAGTAATTGCTCAGATTAAACTGCTCTACAGTCATGGAAAAAACTCTTTGTTAGTGTCTGAGCCGCACCAAATTCTGTGATGGTACAAAGCAGCAGCAGTTAGAAACAAGGTCAGTTTTTAAGCTTACCACTTCAGAGACTTTGTGGCAAGAAATTCTGCTTGTTAAGAATATCCTTGTAATGGATGTGATGTAAAATGCACTAGCGTTTATCATGCTGCCCTAAAATAACTTGTTCTCTTTCCTTCCGGTAGAGGTACTGTTTCACTCGCATCATCCAAGGATCTGCATCCCCCTTACTTGACTAATGTGGGCATCGTTCAGTCTTTCCTCTACTATCGCATTTATTCTCTTCTGGTTTTAATTGCAGGTTTTGCCCTTGGCTGGGGTCCTGTTCCATGGCTGGTGATAGCTGAAATCTTCCCACTTAAAGCTAAAGGCATATCGAGTGGCGCTTGCGTGTTAACAAACTGGATTATGGCCTTCTTGATTACCAAGGAATTTAATGATTTTATAGTAAGCATAAATTTACAATCTGAAGTTTCTTATAATAGGGAAATTTATTAAAGCTGCTCCTGAGGGAGCCTTGAGCCACAGTCTTCTCTGGCAATACCGAACTGTAGTCGTACAGTAGTGAGCTGTAATAATGTGGTTTTTGTTGTTTCCTCTCCCTTAGGGTTTCTTAACATCCTATGGCACGTTCTGGCTCTTCTCTGCCTTCTGCTGCCTCAGTGTAATTTTTACAGCCTTTTATGTTCCTGAAACAAAAGGACAGACCCTGGAACAAATTGAGGCCTACTTCAGAAGATCTTAAGCCTAAGGCTTTTTGTATTGGTATGAAACTTTCGTATCATGAATTATGGTGCTATGGTTGAAAGTAACTGCATCACATGGCAGACATCTTAGTTACTAAACTTGCTATCAAATGATTTTAACAAATTTTGTAAAATCTGAATTCTGATTTTTAAAAAAATACCCATGGGGATCTGCATACACTTCTGCATACTCCCGGCAGTAAATCGCCCTTGTGCGGGTCTTGGACATACTCTTTTTCTTAGATTCCTGTGTTCTTCTCACCTGGTGCAGACCGACTCTAATGGCCAAGTAAGAATGTTAAATATATTGGCCAGTGTAAATTAAGGTCTAATTTTGTAAATAAATAAATAAAATTTCCTTGCTGCACTTTACCTTTTCCTTACGGCACATGCTACAGTGAAGAAATGATGTAGCCTAGCTGATGTTTATTTCGGGTGGCAGTACTTTACCTTTGTGTTGCTGCTACTGTTTCTAGGATGCCCGACCGTGGAATAAGTCTTGGTCCCAACTGCAGCTGAAGGCTGGGCTTTCATGGGCGTTAGGATTACGTTGGCGTTATTTTTCCTATTGCTGTCAAGTGGGATAGGAATGCATTTAAATCGAGAAGGGCTGTAGCTCTTGGGAGAATGTATTTTAGAATTCAGAAATGAGCGTTGCTTTTTTGCTTTTTGAAAAGCAGTTACAAGGTCTTGGTGATAGAGAGAATATACTCTTAGTCAGAAAAGGAAAAAAACTATCTTTGGTAGTGTTAAGGTAAGGGGCAAAGATCTCCAACTGGAGCAGGTCTCTGAAAGGCTGGAAGATGCCTGGAAACACAACCCAATGCTGGATTGTAGTTCTTGTCAAAGACGGGCAATGTTTAAGACACAAACACCAATCTCACAGGTCATGATCTAGCACTTGAAAGAATGACATCTCTGAAACAAAATTTCTAGAGAACTCAAATGGAAACAGTGATCCAGACCTGTCTGCAATAATGTACTAGCTCCTCTCTTTTCTAATTTCTTGTCTGATGAACCAAATTTGGAAAAGCCATTAGTTTTGCATGTGCAAAAGAAAGAAGTGACATCCAATTTATGGTTTATTACATATGAAAGAATAAATCATTTGTTATTCCTTCCCAAAGGTGATAAATGGCACTTAAAACAGTTCCAGCTGTGATAGGACTGTTTCTATTTGGATGTCGCACCTAAAACACAAACCATACACACTATCACATGACATTAAAACCAACAGTAATACACTGGCATTTAAGACAAGTGGCAGATAAAGAATTTTTGATCACAAATGTAGCAACAGTCTTAACAATACGCAACTATTAAATTACACAGCAGTCTGCTAACATTCAAAGACTTAGTTAAGATTGACATTCCAGGTTGATAACACTTTTTGCATAAACCTTTAGAGACGCAACATTTTCCATTCAACCAGATAAATACCTAATAGAGCTATAAATAAATACGCAGAAAATACTCTCTTAAATTTTATCTTCAAATCATGTGCTAGTATCATGGTTTCCAAGAGCAAGCAAGACTCAGTCAGTTGCAGGTCAGCAACAAAGAGAAGCAGCGAGGGGGTACACAGGCTGGCGAAGTTGCTGTGCTCAACTTGCAAGAGTAAAAATACTTTCTAACCTGCATGCGGGTACAGATGCTTGCTGCATACTGTCACGTCAGCCTTCCCCTATGGTCAGTTATAGGTTCTCAGGGTATAATTTATTCCTCCACAAAATCAGGCTAAGCCTATCTGAGAAAAATACAGCTTTACCAGAATTAGCAAGCGCTCTGCATATGACATCAGCTTGTTAATGACAATAGTATGGTACTCATTTTCATACACACACGGCACAAAACTGATTCTGAAATACCTTATCACTTGCAGATGGGATTTCCCCCCTCCCCCTTGTAAGATCACATTACTTTAGATTCCTATATGTGCTTAGGGCTTTTAATCCCTTAAAACTTGTGGTAGAATTTACAAATATATACACATATATGTAATACATACATATGTATATGTATTAAAAACCAAATCCAAACCCAAAGGATTATATATCTCAAATGCAGACTAAGCCAACAGCTCTGGGGAAGCTGCTACACCTGCAAGCGCACGTTATAGATCTAGGCCTTTAAGAAAACAAGCATGAGCTTCAATCTGCGGCTTGGTCAAATGTACACAGAACAGCAGAAAGTAAAGGTCAGGAGCAGCAACCTTGACCGTACGTAACTGGTCGTGAAATAGTGTTACCTTTAGTGTGAGCGGTACCTGTCCCCTGCCCTATTAAGAACTGTTTAAATGTTTATTCAGTTCACTGGCCCACTACCAAAAAAAAAAGTTAATTAAAAATATTTTAATTTGGATCTACCAATTAATTCCAAGTGTTTGTGCATGTATAGGAAAAAGTCACGTGAAGGCAGGCAGCAAACCTGCTATTCATTCTAGGTGCCACTTGCATCCTGTATGTTATGTGTCACAAAAACAAAAAAAAAACCAACAAAAAACCCTGCAAAACCAAACACCACCCCCCAAGAACCCAAACCAACCAACCCAAACAACCCCCCCCACACACCAGCCCCAAACCAGGAAAGGATTGTAATCAGAGCAGGCCCTACTTGTTCCTTGCAAACCAGGAAACTGAAGGTCTCCATCCATCCATCCGTCCTAGAATCCACATCTCTCCTACCCTGAGTAGCACCTAGTCCCTTCAAACTGCCATGAGGGTCCTTATCTCTCCTTAGAAGGATGTGTTCTGTTACTTCCAAACATCTATAGAATTTATGTGTATGGCATTGCCTCTAGAAGAAAAGAGCTGGACAACAATTATTTGTTAGTCTGCAACAGTTCCTGAAGCCCAAGCTCTACAGACCTTGGGAAGGGCTCATCAAAGCCTCAGCCTTAAGAGCTGCGTACTATGTGTGTGTGCAGGGATTAACTTAGCTTGTGTGTCTCCAGACTTGAGTCCTAGTCACGCTTCAAAGCTGTGTTGATGGTTTGTATATGCGTGCTGTAATGGAAATGCAGGAGAAAGATGAGCAGCTCGAAATGTTGCATCCCCATTCTGGACAGACACAAAACGCACGGACATGGCACTGAACAACCTGACACTGACGCCGTTTCGAATGGAGGTGCATGGGTGCGGGTACCGGGCTAGATGAGCTGCAGTGGTCCCTTCCAACCTCAACTGCTCTGTGACCCCACGATCATTACCCGTACTGGTGAGGAAGCACAAGCACATTCTAAATTAACTGCCTGTACAGTCTCATGCTTGCACCAAAGTAAATGACATTCCTGTAATTTCGTCAGACTAAGGCACAGTGCTGAAGTGGTGACAATACCATTAGCCCAAAGGGGTTAAGAGCCCTGCCTCCTCCAGCAAACCCAGCGTCCTGGGATCGCAAACTTCTTTGTTATAAGAGTCCAGAATGCCTGGACTCCGTTCAGTTGAGCTTAGCTCCATAGCAAGTGGTCAACCTGGTGACAACTCTTCCTTCATGGAAGGAATTTCTTCCATCCATCTGTAGCAAGATTTTTCAGTATTCCTCGCTATTAGAACACCACCTATCTTACATGGCTGTAGATTCAAAGATTATCTTTTTTCTCATCCACGAGATCATCCGCCAACACCAAGAATGCAAGCTAAAAGCAGTTTTAACGTAAGATGTGAGAGTAGGATGGGTTGTGCTTAGGGCGGACATGGCTACAAGTTCTGCCTAAGACTACCTTCAAAGCTTTACTGCGTAGAGGCGTGCGCGTGCTGGCAAAGCAGAAGGGAAACACGGCTGTAAGGCTGGAGTGAACATCCATCCCAGTACCTTCCAACAAGCCTTGTCATCTGACACCCGTCTGAAGTAGGAGACGTTGCATAGATGTATAAAAACGTTGCCCTTTATAAATGATGCATAAGAGCTGCATCGATGCTACGAACTGGCTTTTGTTTTAATTTTAATTAGCAGTCCGAATGGCATGGATCTAAGACAGTATTTTGAAAGAAACAATGGCGAGAAGGTAGCTCAGAGGATGCGAACACATCACACTAAGAGGCACGTAACTCACAGCAGTGTGATGAGACCGTTGAGAGCCCACAGAAACCACCTCCTTGTACAGCGGTATTTGTCCAGCTGTGCCAGCAATTTCCGTTATTGTGGGATATTTTGTCTGTTGATACAATAAATGTGATACAGACCTTCATAGAATTTGGTTCTTGTGGCTCGTGTCAAAAAAAATTGGAACATTATTACCATGGTCTCTGCCTTCTACCTACGCTCTGGGCTGCTCTCGCATAGTAAGTAGGTAGTAAACTACATATACGTGAGCCTAAAGCCTCACCTACCATCTCTAGGTGTCATATAAACCAAACTAATGTTGCCTGATCCCTCCCAACTTCTTTTGCTAGGTCCAATATTATCCCTACATCCCTGCAAGGCACGCTGATTAATTAGAAAAGCAAAAACTCAAGAAGCTGCAGCCTTGTTAAGGCACTTACTGCGTACATTAGGAATGAAGACAGGTGATTTTCTTCCAGGGTTCGGATCCTTCCTGTCACGTGAGTAACAGTCTATTAGGTCTGGTAGTTCCCATTGTGACGCGCGTAACAGCTTGCACCTGACCCATTCAGCCGAGCTGTAGCATAAAATTCCGGTGGGAGGTGCGGGGGAGGCAGCTGCTGGGCTTCCCTCTTCAAACTGTACTGACATCCTGATCCAGGTAGGTACCATGAAGCCAGTCCAATCTGCTTTCGCCTAGCTTAAGCAATCAAATTTAATCTGGACTCCTTACAGTCCTTTGGCTGTTCGTTAGCATTTGCTAGGTGCCATCAATGCGGTGGTTACAGGCAGACCTTCAAAGGTTCTCTCACACGCACACGCTCACTTTACGGCAATACTCTAGAGCCGCTGCTGTGGTTCTGGTTAAAGAAAGTAACTCTTACTTCACGGCCCCCCCTTCTATAATCAAGTCTCAGTTATCACGCAAACGCCACATCCATACGCCTCCTGACTACCATCACGGCCAGTGGTCAAGCTTTCCTCATTCTTCTTGATCTCCCTGGTGCTCCATCTCTAAGGCTTGTCTTTCAGGATACCTAAATACGTGTTTGTTCAGGTGGGGTTTAGTCATGTTAAATCCTCTAGAACAGCACAAGCGAACATCTGCAGTACAGTTAAAATCTGATATCCTAACAGCGCAAAGCAAAGTTTCCAGTTAAAATTGCATTTTAGCTAAAGCTCCAGTTGTGCAACACACTCACATAATTGAAATAAAATACTACGTTGATAAATCCGTTTATGGAAAAAGGTGGTGCTTTTGCTTTCTAAAAATAGCTAAGTGCAAGCAGTGCCCCCTAAAGTGCAGTGGGTAAGTCCACAGAAGTGTTTACAACTTCCAGGAAAATAAGCACCACGTGATACTTTCAAGATTGATTTTTTTAAACCTTAGCTGCCCAAATAAATAGGACAAGGTAAATTACCACCATCTCTAGAAATAACATTCTCAGAAAGTATTACAAGCTCTTGCAAAGACTCGGAGCTGGCCCTTCCTTTTCAATGCTTATTAAGGTTCACCGTCACACATCTATGGGTGCAAAAATACTAAAATAATCGTAGCCACTGGTTAGTACTGCTTCTGCTCCTCGATTAATTACTGTTGAAAATATTGCTTCTTTCCTTGGTCAGCCACTCCAGTTGAGAGTAAGAAATTATTCTTTCAGGTAAGGCCTTCCCTGCATCTTTTCTTAGGTGTTTTATATACAATAAATTGGGCAAAAAATACTTTGCAAAAACAGATTTACATTCAGACAGACTGAAGCAAAAGGCACACATCTCCAGATGGTCGTGCTTGGACAGAAAGTGAAACCATGACACGTGAATGGCATTACGAAGTAAAATCAAGGATACAGAAATATTTCTACATATAGAACAAGAAATACTTGCTAATAAAGCTAAAATCATCAGAGCATCACGCTTTAACGAAACAAAACAAACAAACAGAAAAACACAAACAAAACAAAACCCTTTCAAAGTACTGTTTAAAATTGGTTTTTGGCATAGAGGAAAGGGTTAAAAAAGAATCAAGCTTCAAACATGAAACCCCGTCTCTTAACATAAAACAAAAAAAAAGATCGAAGATGACTATTTCATCATAGACAACTGGCTTCTTAGCAGTGAGATTTCAGTCCGGATCCAGGTAGAAAACTATGATTATCTGGAATAATGACTTACACTGCTGATGCAAGAGCAGACAGCAGCTCGTGCCGACGCCTGCACAGGAATCTTTGTGTAGTCAGAAAGAGAAGCAGGGGCTGGCTCTTCTGCCTGTAATGGGAAAATCTGTAGGTGCACCACTCCAACAGTTTTCCAGTCGATGGAGAAACACAGTTGGGTTTGGTTTGTTTTTTTTTTTTTTTTACTTCCAATTCTTAAGGAATATTTTGAAAGTTTCTTATAAAAAGTCTCTCTGCTCAAGGATTCTTTATGCCAAAACGGTTTTCAAGTTTCCTTAAAAAAAGTGCATGGACAGGCCAGAGCAAAGAAAGCAGCATCTTCATGTCTTACCTGATCTTTATAGAACATCCTTGATTCTTCGGTGCACGTATCACAGCTGCATCATTTCAAGGAGAGACTGCAAGGTTTGGAAAGACCTTGCCTGCAAGCCTTTTTGTTTTGTTTTGTTTGTTTGTTTTTTAAATACTGAAAAACCAGGAGCGATTTATGTTATAGAATTCCTCTTCCCACACGACACACACTGTTGGAAAACAACTCATGATAGTACTAACAGCGATTAACTTAGCTGAACGTCATTCATGTACTTCAAATTGTAAGAAGCTCAGAAACAAGTAATACTTTTTATTTACTTCAGTTTCAGCCTAAATCTCTCATTGATTACCTACTCTTAGAATGCCACAAAAAGTAACGGTTCATTAACTGAGAAAAGAAAACATACCTACGTCAAAGATATTAGCATCACCAAATCAGGCCGAGCTAGCCAGAACGACACGGGTTCTATAGAGATTAATCACCAACACTTCCAGCCACATTTGACCACTAGAAGCAGTGTTTGTGACGTTCCCGTAGAGCTCACAGAGTTGTAAGAAAATGTGAAGTAAGGAAGAAAGGCTTTAAGACTGTCTTCACTTCAAGTCGATGATGTCTTCATCATATAAAGAAATAAGCTGAAACGGATAGCTAGATGGTATGCTCTCCTCCCTGTCTGATAAAGTACTGGGATCTGAACTAGTGCAAAGATGATGTCCTTCAGAATAGCTTTCAAAAGAGCTTGAGATTATCCTGCAAGGAGGTAGACACAAGTTACTAAAAAAAAAATACACAGATCGGAGCAAGTAGCATCAATGGCTACTTCTAGATTCAATCAAGTTATCCTAAAGACAGAGAACACCATTAAAACGGAGTTTCTCTCTACTTCACTCTGCTGAAAATTAGCAAAAGGCAATGTTAATGAAGCCCCCTGCTCAAATAATTTCCAAATAGTGAAATAAATAAAATATGGTTTTACAATGCAGCAGATCTTTTGTTCGTTTTGTTAATCTCAGCCTACTGTATCCTGGCTGAATTCTGCCATTACCCTACACAAACACAGACTGTGAAATCGGTAAAAACAAGAGAATGGCAGTGGGGTCAGGTAAGCAGAGCCAAACAGACAAATGCTATGGTGTTTCTTTGCAAAATTTATTCTGGAAATACCAACACAAGAGCGTACGAAGCAAACAGCAAGCGAGCCTGTTCCTAATGACGGGCTCAACTGCAGCAGGTCCCCACAAAATCCCACTTAGTCTCACTTTGCTCATTAACACGTCTTTAGCAAGAAGTATAATCCTTTCAGTACTTAGAGTATTCAGATACTCTAAAACACACGCTGGCATGACATTCATATTGGTATACAAAGGTCTGAGTCAGCCCCAGGCCAACTGAGAGACATACGCACGAACAGGGTGAAAAACAATCAATTCTTAAAACATTTTACAGTCTACCTTCGGCTCTTTTCTAAAGCCAGTATATTTACCTGTCACTACTAGTTGATCTTACTGCTCCCTGCTTGGGGTCTGACTGTCTTCGAGGAACCTTGTTTTGCTTCTGTGCACTCTCTGTCTTGGGTATAGGCTCATCCAAGAGGCCTCAATAAAGGAATAAAAGACTTAATACTCTCAAGAGAAAATAAAGCATTCATGAAAATGTTAAGGTATCTGTTTCTGGTTTCCATTAACTAGTTTCTACCTGTGTCAGCAGATGGTCATCCTTACATGCGATCAGACGCTGGCCAGACTATTTGCAAATAACGTCTTCTCACAGTTTCATCTGTTTGTTTGTACTACTTACTTATGAATGCTGCCTGCCTGCTACCAAGCTGACTGTCAAGGTCCAAAGATCAGTCGAAATGACATATTTGGCAATTGATACGTACACTGAAGAATAAGGAGAGCTTACCCAGCAGTTCTTTACGTGTTCTGCTCGCAATTTCTTTAATTTCCATGCGAGATAAGGATAGCGAGTGAGTAGCTGGAAGAGAGGCAATTCCACTGGATGTTGTGGTAGCGATGACCTTGGGAGCCAAAGGTGACTTCAGAGGCCGCTCAATGCTTCGCCCAACGAGATTACTGAGAGGAATTTTGTACAGGTTTTTGCATGGAACTTCACCTGAAACACAGAAGGAAAAAAGAATGTTACCCTTTCAGAACGGAATAATTTCTTAATACTTCCAAATGAAAAGTTAGACAGAGAAGTTGTATTCATTGTGCTGCATGCTTTTTAACCCAAATAACAGAGATCTCCTTTGCCCCACAGATCTTTCAATATAAATAGACTAGGAGGAGGAAGAAATGCAACCACATTGTGCAGACTTGCAATTTGGCTTGGAGAGAAAAAGAAGATTGTCTCTTGGCAATGTGATGAAGCAGCAGTGGAAGTAAATTTACATGTCCCGAGGCTGGTACTCTGACTATCCCACCGGGACTCTGCACTCTGTGCAATATTCTCCAAGTATTTTAATATGTTACAAGTATATTGGAGCCTGGATCCCAAGTGCTTTAACTTAGGGCTTCTCTTCTTAGGTGACAAAATACCACGCGTTTTCCTAATTTGCAGGAAAACGCTCCAACCATCAAATAGCACTGCCTTTTAAAAAATGGAACTGCAATTCCTTTCTCCTTTCTCCTGCCCACAGTGCAGCAGCAGAGTTAGGTGAGGAAGATATACATACCTCTTGCATTATCTAGCTGATGTTCCCTTGTTTTTCCATTATTGTTCCTCTATAGACTGATTGTTCACAGATCATGTTCCACTAAATTGACTGTGCAAACTCTTTTGAGGCTAGAACCTCTTACTTTTGGTTTGCAAAAGAGCTTTAACCATCCAGTGGTTTAGCTTTTCTTAAATGAAGGGAATAGTGTATGTGAAATCTTAAATTTTCCCACAATTTTATAAAGCATTTTGCAGATTGCCAAAGATTCATCAAGCTACTGAAGCTTAATTCCTCCCCTCCTACCGAAATGATTTCTTCAAAACAAGTGCTACCATGCAACCAGAAGAGAAACCACAGGGTAAGAGCTCAGGTGCTTCATATCTGTGGATAAATAGAAAATTTCTACCTTCCAGATTCTCAGCTAGAAACTCAAAATCTTTTACCCAATCAATTTAATCGTAATAAAGATCAGCTGCACTGAGATGCGACAGCTGCTGGAATCACCAGAGATCAGTATTCAAGCTGCCTGGAAACCATCTTACCTTCTAGAGAAGGAGGAGGACATTCTGGCATCTCATAAGCTGTCGGTGTTTGAGGAGAACTCTTTGAACTCTTTTCCTTAGAGCTGCCGTCAGATGATCCACTTACTGCAGCAGTAGCTTTAAAATAAATATCTGACTGAAATGACAAATAACTTATGATTAGTACAGCGACACTTTCTTAACCATCTTCTGAGTAAGAGCTCAAATGTTTGTCCACTATGTTCTATTGCCATTATTGCTGTATTGCTGCGGAGTCAACTAGGGTTGGTCATGGAAAGGTTATCCACTGTAAGTGGAGGGAACACTGCAAATGATGTCGAGGACAGCGTTTGGCCCATAAACAGTCATATGTCTGAGATCTGCATTACTGTGAGCAATACCGGACAGCGAGATCAATTCTGACTCTCTATATACTTGATATAAACTAAGAGCACACAGATGAACAGTCACCATGGATCAAGTAGCAGATGCTTCAGTTTTGGTTTGTTGGTTTTTGGCTACAGCAACTTTTAATGTGAATTAGATCCCAACATATCGCAGAAACAGTCAAACGAGATTTTCCTGTGTCTTACCCTTGATGCTACAAGTTGAAGCTCAGGCACAACTGCTGTGTGGACTAAGTTCCCATTCACCACTAACCGGATCTCAATGGAATCAGTAGTGAAGGCAAGGATATAAGGAAAAGCACAGACTGCAATAAAACAAAAATTATTTGGCAAGGAAAAATGGTTAATGTAAATGTTTCTTGGATGCTCCACGAAAACTGTTCTTCAGTATCTGACCTCTTCTGGCATCTCCCTTTCCTATGAAAAGGGTTGTCTAACATACTGACGGACATTGAGCTACATCAAGCCTGAAGAAAACTTCACTCTCCATGCCTGGCAGAATGTAAACTGAATGGAAAATGAAAAACAGAAAAAAGAGAAAGGAAAAAAGAGAGTTCAGTAAAGGAAGAACTCATCACCAAGGCTCCACTTTTTAAAATTGTCATTTGCAGAAACTTAGCTAACGTCGCACCATGAATGTAACGTGCTTACTCCTAGCACACGTACAGCCAAGTGCAAGCCTAAATGGTAATGAAAAAACCAGCCATCTAGTAAAAAGAGATATTTTCTTACCAACAGCATAAGGAACTTGATTCCAGCTAAAGTGGAAGTCATAAGCTGATGGCTGGATCAGCGGACAACCTCCGTTGAAAGGATATACCTTTCTGTATTGGCAAACATCTGTAACAAGAAAGAAGCGTCCATCACCTTACACTGCAAGTGACAAAAGCCAGCTTTACAGGCAGACATTGCAGAAGTGCGGGGCATTATCTACACAGATGTTTGATTATGTGTAAGTCCCTCTGTTTCTAAACAGATAAGGGAAATGTGCTTCCTCTGTGAACAGAGCGTTTGAAAGATGAAAATAAAAGACCTACATTTTAATAAGTTGCCATATTTCACAAAGCATTACTCTGTTTCAACAGTTATCAGTTCCTTACCTTGGCTATGGAGAGAGGAATAGCCAAGAAAACTTCAGAAAGCAGCATCAGCAGAACTCTGCTCTCTGCCAGTAAGAGCTGCCCTTCAAGCAGCCAGATGCTAGCACAGTTTATGTTCTTTGAAGACTGTTATACGCACGGGACATCACAGGTATCAATGAAAAAATATCATATATGCAGATCGATGTATTACCATTTTCGGTCTTCCCTAACTACTTACAGTTATAACACAACAGTAGACCAGCTTCGCCATCTTCATAGACATCGATAGCTGCAACAAAATTAACCTGCAATGATAATGGGAAAAGGTAATGAACAGGCAGAGGATACTGAGGTTGTTACAACCAGGTTTTGAATAACAAGCAATACAATCAGTTGGGGGAGTGCATATCTACAGATAAAACAGGAAAAAAGACAGAGAAAAAAAGAAAGAGAAGTAATTTTTCAAATGCAGCCTCTTTTGTGATTGATTTTCAAGACGCTTTCAGGATGGAAATCAATTTCTTCTGTATTCAGTTCTATACAGTCCTGAGTATTCAATACCACACACAGAGTATACAGCAATAAAAACGTACGTAACTTATTTGGCAATATAAATTTTGGGAAATGGTGTGATTTCAGGACAGCTGTGAATCAACATGATATGCTAAAAACAACAATTCTTTTCAAAAAGTGAAATCCAAAACGCTCCATTGCACATGATGACTAGCAGAAAGATCAGACGCACCGACTACTGGCTCAAGACCACTAACACTCACAGAGGTCAATAGGGAATAGGCTGAATTTAGGAACTGAGAACCAATGCGGGATAAACTACAGCATTTTTTACGTAGTAAAGGCTACATAAATTCTCATCTTTCAGCCTTTTACAGTTAGATTAACAAAACCCAAACCAGTCATAAAAAGTAGAGTATCTGTTCTGTGTCCAGTTTTGGGCTCCCCGGTTCAAGACGGCCAGGGAACTGCTGGAGAAGGGACAGCAAAGGGCTACCAAGATGATGAGGGGACTGGAACACCTCTCTGNGATCTCCAGAGGTCCCTTCCAACCCCTGCCATTCTGTGATTCTGTAAAATGAGATTGTATTAGTGAAATACGTAAGATTACATTAGACAAATGCTTCACAGACCACAACAGTTACTACTTGGGCAGTGAGGAGGCCTGGAGACCAATTCCATAAACATACAAAGGAAAGTTCTTTGACTTTCCTTTGTATTATAAGCTAGATATTCACCTCTTGAATTAAGATTGCTGTATAGGTCAAGAACTGTTAGAAAGACCTGGAAGTTTATGTATCTATACCAAATGCATTTTGACCCATCCTCTGTAGTGATAGAAAGCCATTTCTGCTCTTTCACCCATGGAAATAATTTGGTGTCCCATTTCAAAATCGCAAAAATCACTGGCTCAGCTCGTATTGATTGTTGGCCTTGCTCGTGTTCTCAAAGTAACGATTCCTGGGGAGAAGAGGAACAGGAGGTGGTGGTGCTGGTATACTTCTCCATCCCCATTCTCTACTTATAGTTCCTCCTCATCCAGATTAAGACAGATTTCCAGTTTACACTGTATCTCCCATGCTAGAAGAACCTCTTCATCATCAGAGCTGAATAAAAATACAGATGATTTAAAAAGAAAATAACCTACTGTCCACATCCACCAAATGAAAAGAGTAGTCCCTTACCTCATTATGAGGAAGAAAGTCAGTTAAAAACAACAAAAAAATATTAACTGTGCAAAATTTTCCATTTTTTTGTCTAAAGCTATATGTCCACTTAGAAACAACTAAAATTATCTAATTTTCAGAGATGCTGAAGATTATTATCCTCCCAGCAGCTGGAAATACTGGAGCTCTTTTCTGACAATCAGGACATTTGCTTAAATCCCAACCCTATATCCTAGTTAGAAAGATTCCATTGATTTATTAGTTGAGTGGGCAGCAGTATCTTAAACAGAACTAAAAGCTACGTGTAAATATTTTAGCCTTAGTACATGCAAATAGGCAAATCTGAACGAGATACCGGTGGCCAACAACTGAAGTTGTTTTGCTGCAATTTGTTAAACAATAAAACACTGAGACCATCAAAAAAAAAAATCAAAAGACTAAGAAAGAAGAGAAATAATTTATGCTGACAGCAATATTCCACAGCCTGAAACACAGGCTCTTTCCTAACGTGTCATGTCTTGTAACTACTTCTTTTGGGAGCGATTACTATCACCTGTCCCAAAAGGAACAAATATCTTGAGTGCCCTAAAGCAGAGGTTAGGTTATAGAAGTGAAAAGTGAGAGACATGAGGATCTCCATAAATTACGCTCCCAGCAGGTCAGCACAGGTTGCGCTGAGTGTGCAAGAAATTACGTTCAGCGTGGTTCTGCAAGGAAATAGTTTCAATGATGAAAACCTACCTTGTTTGTTTCAACGTGGTGCAATCTATAGGACTCCCCAGTACTCTCATTAACTAAATCAAACTGATGCCGATACGCCACACAGATCATATTGTCACTCTCTTCAGTAGGTCCATCCACCAGCGTCATAACCACTGGAGGGTCCGAAAGGCATATTTCCTATAACGTAAATAATAGAATTATTTTCGTTTTCAAGTTCCTGCTGTGGTTGCTGCCAGTACTCCATGAATTTAAAGAGATGTGCTCTAAGCACAGACACAGGATAAAGAAGAAGCAGAAACTTAGTTAAAAAAATCTGAAAGATTTCTTTGGCATACATATGACAGAACCCCAACGTACGGCTTCTCACTTTTGTCTGGAGGTTCAGGAAGATACAAACGCGTGCTCTTTGTCTTTCCCGCCTCCCCCTAGCAGCACGCTGCCCAGTCTGGTGAGGTGATTAGTGACGAGATTACACATACCCGGATGTACTGGAACTCCTCTACTGGAGATTCAGATGACGATAGCACAGAGCTGCTGGTTAAACTGTTGCATGGGTTATATTTCTTTGTGACGAGAAGTAGTTTGTTCCGAATAGCCACAACAATCCTCAGTTCACTGCCGTGGTGAGTATTAATGGCATACAAATGGCAGCCTGAGGAAATAATGCTCTAAATTTTAAGCGTTTAGGGTAGGGTCTACTTTTTTTGTTCTGTATTTATACGATGATCAGTACAATGGGGCTCTGATGCATGATTTAGCAACACAAAATTACAAACCTCCCAATAGGATAACATTAATTTCTAAAGAAAGACAAAGGGCTATGACTCTCTTGAAATCTATTTTTCCCCTTTCCCCTTCTGCAAGTAAAGAGTATATACATGGGGTTTCACCATTCTGCAGGCTTCAGGTTTCCAAAGCAGCTTGCTTCTGAAAACCAGAAAATGTTTTTGTCTACTAAAATAATCAGCAACACCTAAACTAATCTAAGCACTACTATTTAATGGAGATTTGCCTGTGTTCCTCCACCTTAAAATGCCCCTTATTTCACTCTCACATCCCTGCATAATTCTTCTCATTGTCCCTCAATCCTGAAAGCAACATTATCTATTTTTCTCTAGAGCTTTTTGTCAGCAGTGATTGCCTACTAACACGGTATTTACAAAGTTCTAAAACGTCGTGCTGGACTACACCCGACATATTTTCACATACAAGCTTAACGAAGTTTGAATGGACTGTCCAGAGAAAAAACCAAAGGTGAACACCTACAACTGCCTCAAGGAAGTTAATAAGCCCCCGGCAACTACAGGCATCATACCACAGTGGATGTTTTTAACACAGGATAATAAAATCACCTTTTGTTCTCTCCAGTTTATTTTCTCTGCAGTCGTATTTGCTCCTTATCGTTTGCTTTGTTTCTATATCTTTTTGGACAGCACTGAGTCTGAAGACAAGGATACGAGAATCTTTCCCTGAGGGGGGAGGAAAGCCAGGAAACAAGAAGTTAAAAAAAAAGGTGGTGGTAGTTTGACACTAATACTTCCAAAGAGAAGCAGCACCTAACAAACAGAGCAAAGACACACAAAGCACACTGCTTCTCTGGGGATGAGCCGCAACGTCGTACAGGACTGCTTAGGAACCCTCGAGGGTTTACAGTTCTAGTAACCATCCCCTCCAGTTCAGTAACCGAGTTTCCCATCAGGTGGTGCTGCAGCAAAGAATGATACAAGAACTTCAAAACAGTGAAATATACGCTATTTCGCAGATACACAAAATTTTGCAAGACAGCGAAAATACAACAGATATAAACTACAGGGCAAGAGTAAGCGGGTTAACTTTAAAAGCTGGAACCATCCAGCTGAGCAGCTGACAAAGGGATCCTTAACAGACTTTGAAACCCTTTGGCATGCAGACTGGTTTTGCTTATTAGTTCTTCAAAGGTAGGCAAGGTAGGTTCAAGGAACATTCCAACTGCAAAAATAATACAGTACGTTTCCCACAAAGACAGATATGAGTGGCATCTACAACCCCTAAATTTAAAACAGATAAATAAATGATGCCCTACTACTTGCAGTTGGGAAATAAGCAACTTAGGAGTAGCTTCTTAGCTCAGAAACCAAGTATCTTAAAATGCAAGCAAGGCAAGATTCTCTGACAAAGGCGGACTCTTTATCTAGACTAGCTGGTATGGCTGGAAAAATTAAGCATGCTTTCTTGCTATATAGTTGGTGTGGATCCCACCATAAAGGCAGAAGCAAAACCATAGGTCCTGCCTTCGATGTTGAGAGAACAGCAACAAGAACCAGGACATCTGGCTCCTGGCATGACCTTCTTTTCCCACAGCAAGTGTAAGAGAAGAGAAGATGCAATGCTTCCTTAGATCTGCCACAATTTGAAACGTTGAGGAATCCGACTCAGAAAGCAAAATCTTCCTGTCAACACTGACTAAAGGAAAACAAAATATACGCAATCCTTCTCTTTTCAATAATGTGTGCGCACAAGAATCTGTGCTTCTGTGAATGAGTTCCTGGAAGAAAAATGGCAAGCAATATTCACACCCTTTTGTAGGGAAGGGCAAAAAACATGAGCTAAGTCAAATGTTCAAGAACAGTGTTACTGCTCTCATCAATTCAGTCGCTCTTTGGACTTACTCCTGCCTCTGGTGTTTAGTTGGTTATTCCAAACATAACAACCTGAAGAATCCGGTATCAGAATCTGGCAAATTCCTCAAACAAAGATTGTAAACATTGTTTTCTGTGGTGGGGATAAATCTTACTAGTCAGACATACATCAAGGCACAGAAAATGCATGTGTCATGTCTGTAACGTCAAACAAGTTGCCAAAAGATAACTATGCTGTAGATTTACAGCGAGTCAACTAGTCCATGCTTTAAGTCCTGGTAATAGCAGGCTGCTCTTTTCTAAAGCCTTTCTCCTTTTGATGAGTAAGGCTGCCTATAAGGTGTTGCCCACTCTATCCAAGAACCTCCTCGACTTCTCTGAAACCATCCTTGCCCGTGGCACTTGACCAGCTAACATCTTCCATGCTAGATGCAATCACTTTGGGCCTGGCTAATGATGATCATCTGGTAGTGACATGGCAAAATATGAGCTAGAGAGCTGCAGGAGCAACTGAATGGGCCTCTGTAGCAACCTGTAATCCAAAATTTTCTCAGTAAACAAGAGTGACTTTTGATAGCATTCCACAGGACTAAGGAAATCAACACAAAAACATATAGGAGGCTCTGATTTCACTTCAGAAAAGGAGTAAGGCAGAGTCTGTATCAGAAATACGACACTCGATGATCATTGTATCATCAGAGTTTTCTGTTAACATGGTACTAACCCTGTCATCAACCTTTGTAATAACTACTTATGACTGCTTATAATTATGCGGTATCTGCTCAGAAAGTCTCACAGCTTGTTGCCAGCTTTTGGCAAGTGCAAATTACAATCCCACGCCCAAAACTGGATGGCTGTGGTTGCTGCCTAGCAACAGATGGATCATTTTTGTCAATCTAAAATCCCTAATAAGATCGTGGCATCTTTATTTAGAAAAGGAATCAAGAGTGGCTCTCAAATTCATGAAATGCTATGAAATGAGAAATGTAATCACGGACTTGCCTGTTCACCCACTGTTTTATAACTACTGCACAATTCTCGGTGCTGCATGGGAGTGTTTTCAAACACCATCACATACATCAAAACCTATACATGACCAAACACCTTAAAATGTTCTTCAATTCCTACCAACTTTGATTTTAAGCTAAAGCAGCTATTGACACAACCTAGAGGAAGGCCACCTTTCCTGATCTAGAATTAGCTGTAATTCTTATGACTACCAACACTTGCACTGAGATTGGAGATGGTTTTTAGTGCAGCCATTCAAAACTGAAAAAAGATTATTCTAAATTTATTACTGTTTTCTCCTAGATTCTGCCTCTAAGTAGTTGCTCCTCCCATGATTAACTGTAGTGTTCAGTCTTTGTACTTGAGCTACTATTTCAGCTAGATATTTTATAAACATTCGTGGTGATGCACACAATCCCGAAATGCTACAACGGTGTACGCATAGCAAAACTCAAGAACTTTTTCTGGCCAATCTGAATATCTGCATTCTTCAAATCAAGAAATGGTTGTAAACAGAAAGACACAGGGGGGAGCAAGCATTACCACTTAAGCGCTGTTATTTTGGGGGATTATGCCAAACTTCAGAAGACCTTTTATGCTTCCATCAAACATGCCATATTTACCACTGTGAAGATGCTATGTGTCTGCTGCAAAGAATAACACATACGATAACTTCTTTCCCAGGCAGGCATTTCACTATGAAGGCAGAACAATGACCACTGCCTTCACTGGAATTGGTTTGATATGCTTTTAAAAAGGAATTTAGGTTTAAATCCCCATAGGCCACGAGATGTGCACCACACAGGTTGACGCTAAGCCTGCTTTTCAGCAGACATAAATCTTCACTTTTGCTTGTGGTTCAAAATAGCTCTGGTTCTTTGACTGGTGCGTCCTCCACTAGTTCTTTTGCAGATGTTTCAAACAACCCCACTGTAGCATTAGTTTTATCTGTGGCTGTCTATAAAAGTGACCATCATCTGAGTGGTTTTAGTTTTTCTTAGCCTCCTACAGACTTGATTCTTCCAAGCGAAGCAGCTCTTCCTCATACCCCCTCGCCCTCACGTCTAGGTATTTCATAAAATGAAGCCGGAATGAAAAATACATGTTTGTAGGACAAAACAGACCCATTTTCATGCCTTGCCTCTCATTACTAGGACAGATTTAACCAGCAGATGTCCCAAACAACCCTGCTGCAGTGTTAGAAATAACTATGACTGCATCGGAACATAGGCCATTGCTACCAAAGCAGTTTGTGCTGCCGTCATTGACGGCTGCTGCATTGGTGCCTTCCTCAACATCTTCTCTTGGAATGTTGACCTGAATAAGCTCTTGCTGATAGTGAAGCTTAAAAGGTTAACCTTGTAGCATATAACATTTTATCCTAAAAACCCACAGAGTCTTTGAACCCAGTTTATGAGCTCAGTGTGAGCACGCTTTTGCTCATCTAACTCATTATTTTTCTCATTTTTGCTGCTGAGGTGTAATCTGGAAGTGGAAGGCAAGTATGATTATTCTTCCATCCCAGGTCTTAATTTCAATATGCTACGCAAATACAAAATAGGAGGCCAGAATTCTTATCAAGTGTGAAAGAACTTTCTCCTAAATGCTTAGAAAAGCATCCATATCAAGAGTTAAAAACCTCTCCAATTTTTTGCATGAGTAATGTTTGAAGTTTCATGAATTGATGCCAGTAATGCCTTGTTCTGTTCTCACAATGCCTGTTTACTTCTCCCTCTTCAGGTTTAACCGAACAGTGCAATGTTTTGACGATTAAATGTAATAATCTTTTCTAGAAGCTTCATAAACTAAGCTTTTCAGATCTTCAGAAATGTCAGCCACCCTGCAGGTGTCTTGAGAGAGAACTGCAAATGGCTCTCAGGTAGTTTGAGCCAGTTCTGCAAGGTCCCAGGGTGAACTTCATCAGGTACAGCCAAACTGCTCAACTCCCAATGATACAGGAGGAACCGTGTTTTACCCTTGTACCCTTGTAACTTCATCCAGTACTGAGAAAACAGAAATAATGTGGTAAAAAACAATAAAACAATCATATTTGTAATTCTTTTTCTCTGTGTTAAGCATAAAGGTTCTGTTCTTGCTTTGTATATGTTCGCTTTATGAAATTCAATCACAGACTATTGGGTAAAAAGTACCTCACTGAAAAAGTGCAAGTTTTATGAACATTAATGTTACAAATGAGGCAAAAAAGGAAACGCTGTCAGTCCAAACAACCAGAATGTGGTGACAGTTAACAGAATAAATACCAATGAAATACATTTGGTGAAACAGTGACAGCATAATTTCCCCACATTTTTCACAACGGAATAAACATGTAATTCAGTCAAGGAGATTTCGAAAGAGTGCTGAGTTCCTACAGCGGCTGAAGAAAGACCATATGACCAATTTCAGGCCTGCCTGGAAGGAAGCATGAATGAGCAATTCAGGGATTTTCCTCCACCAGCCTTTTATAAAATAACAGCAGTTGCTGCATGTGCTATCTATGTCTACTTGCACCTAGTATACTTGCCACTGACAGACTTGATTACCTGGTAAGACATACTACCCAGCACCAGCCACACTCAGGAGAATCAAAGAACAGGGACCTCTCCTACCTTTGTCTGTTCGGGCAATCAAAAGATCCAGAGCTTCCAACACATGCATCTGCTTTATTTGGAGAGTTTTATCAAATACTTGCACTGATGGTTGACCATCTAAAAAGAGAAACACACACAACTATTCAAATTCCTGCTAAAATTTGCTAGTCGTTGGTTTTGATCTATTTCTTTCCTGTAATAAGCACCTCGGGTTTTTCTTATGAAAATGAAAAAAACTGCACAAAGCTGCTACGCATACCACAGCATCATAGCCGATTCCTCCTCACGGGAGAGTTTTATCATTGCTACGGATCAGATTATGCAACTGAAACCTAAAAGGGACCTTCCCTTTGGCAAGTTTTAGAATTTTCACCAAGAATAACTTAATTCCCTCAGTCCTGCTGGCCTTATGTGGCACACAGAAGATAAGGGTCAAATTAGCAATATCATTGAGGAAGCAGGCTTTCACTGTCACATAAGGCTTTGGCGTCATGCTCACTATCATCAAGGGCTAGGAAATCCAGACAAGCCATTTAAACACTCCTTGAGCTTGGATGTGACTTCATAAGTCTTTTCAGGATGGCCAAGAAAACTATATCTGAAATAACAAAATATCCAGAAGTCTGCATTAACATTGGCTCCCCAACACCGCTTGATTCTGGTGCAGAGACAATTTTTGCAACTACGTTACATAAATGCAATAAATTCACTCGAATTGGTAAATATCCCTGTAGATCGAGACCTACAAACACCTGGACAGAACTTATGCACGTACATTTTCAAGGAAATGGTCAGATACATAAAAATTGACACAAAAACACTGGATCATTTACTAACCATCTATTAACAAGATGCCAGCATCTGTAGAAACCAGCAAGGACTGGCCCCAAGAATCTGCACAGACAATCTCATGAGGAAAATTACTGCAGAAAGATTGAGATTCCCAAGGCTATGAAGTAACATAAGGGATACATATTAAGTACACTAAGAAATACAGATCATACAGACACAGAATGTGATGGACAATGGCAAGTAATAACACGTAAATGCTTCTGGGATGCATTTCCAAACAGTATATTTTTTGAATTTGAAATATCAAAATTTAGTTCATTTTCTTGTAGAGGAAATACTCTCCATATTAACTGGGTTTAGAGATAATAAGTGTAAAATACATTCCCAAAACACTAGAATTAAAGCACATGCAGCTGATACTCAGTGCAACCCTGGAAATACTCAATATGTATTTTATTTAAAAAAACAAACTATAGACTTAAAACGTATATAGCACCATGCATATGCAATTTGCTTACATTTTATGGCTCAGTTTGTGATGTTTAGTCACTAGCACACAATACAGCAAAAACTGCCTTTCTGCCAAATTGCTCTTTCATTGTGTGTTCTCTGTACCTACCTCCCAGAGCCTGCCCCACCTCCCCCAATTTAAATATTAGCTGAAGTCTCTGAAATTCTAGAAGCCCTTCTGAAGCTTCTGTATACAAGATGCACGCACAAGAGCGTGGTCTGCATCTTTGACTCCCCAATGCCCTGGAACAAAATCTGGTACTACAGGAAATAAACACACAGCTGAATTTTATTTTACGCTTAATGCAGAAGTTAAAATAAAAGATAACTGCATACGGACAATGGCATTTTCATCAAATATGCTCAGATACATAAACACCCACACTTGCTTTAACTTGAGAAGTGCTTCTGCCTCCAGGCTCAGCCTTTATTAATTCGATATTGGCTGCAGAATCACTTTGACAGCACACATTTCATCTGTGCTGCTACAGCACCTAATTACGAAAGTAAATAAACAGTACGCAGACCTGATATGCAATGCCATACTCGATAAAGTTTTGTTTTTTCATAACTCTCCTCAGACAGACAGGTTCACTCACCTCCTTTTTACAAAAGCTTGTGGTTGCCAAGTTAGCTGTGGCATCCCCTTTCACAGTGGTTTTCAATTTCAATGCCTAATGCAAACAGATGTTTTATTTAAATTGAGTTTTTGTCAGCAACACCCAAGCTAAAGACTATGAAGAAAGGACAATTTAGGACTACAAAATAACTCCAGTTCAGAATTCCTATCACATTTTAAGTAATGAGGAAAGAAGCAGAATTCTGTATACCCTGAACAACATACGCCAAGGACACACGATCACAGTATCACTAATTCTTCAACTAGAAGTAACTAGAAGAGAACTGGTTCCGAAAGGGCTAAGCACTCTAGATAATCACCGTATAAACATCGTTTGAGGGAGATACAGCGTGTATCTATTTAAGGTATCCTATATACCTTCATTGCTAACCTTTGCAGCAGCGTTCCTATAAAGCGATGACACATGCATTCTTTAAGGCAAAGTTTAGAAACGACCTAAACCAATTTTACTGCCCTAAAATTTGCCTACCATCATGCACGGTCTCCGTGAAATGGCAGTAATCAGCTGCATGCCCCATCTGCTCGTTTGCATTAAGCATGGCTGTCAGCTTACGCACAGACACAGACACGCACAAAATACTTCATTGCATTAAGATGTTAATTTCACCCCACTAGTCAGTGGAGATCACCTTGATGATAAGTAAGATTTAAACATACTGCTGAGCCGGTCACCAGCGAGTTCTCCTTAACATCTAAAAACCCAACTGACTATAACTAAGGGACAGAGACATTCATAGAGTTTGGCAAGAATGATTACAAGCTACTTGTAAGGCATGTTTTGAAATGTGCTCAAACCGACAGTTTGTAATCAGAGGAAAGTTCTTTTAGGGAAGGGAAAGATTTAAACGTGAAAATAATCTCCCAGAAAAACACAAACAAACAGCTATCTATGAATCTTTAACCCACATATTAGATTTCCCTTCAATGAAGACCACACCGAGGATGACAGTCTTGTTTAAGTGGGTGCCAACTAGATTGTGGGGTCCCCCATCCCCAACTAGAATGTGAGTGTCTCATCAGCATTTAACTTGGGGGATGGTGGAGGGGGTCAGGCCTGTAGGTTTCTATACTTTCAATAATCATGATTTTCTTTAACTTCTGTAAAGTAATTAGTAAACTTGAGGAATAAGTCATTGGTTACTTCTGTCCGAATATTACAAACACATTCACTTTTCCTGTTTTACACCTGCCTAGCTATTTCAAGGTGCTTGGGGAAAGGGTGGGCAAAGCACAGAGGAGTGGACTTCGCGGCCAGGCCACCGCAAGCTTGAACAGCCCTGAGATTCTTTTGCGCCAGCTCTCAACCACCTGGCTCCACTCTCTACCTTTAACTGGATCTGGAACTTGTCAGACTGTCCCACTCTTACGCTTACTCAGATGAAGAAAAGGGAGGGCAGGGAGGAGGCTTGTGTTTTGTTGGTGGGGGTTTGTTTGGTTGGTTGGTTGGTTTCATTTTTTTTCTGTTTTGGTTTCCTGCTCTGTTAACTCTTGCTGAGTTAAATCAGCTCAGAAAAGAGGTATTCTTAAGATAAGCAGCAGAACCATGTCACCAGTCCAGGATCAAGAAGAGACAAAGGGGAAGGGACAGGGGAAGCGATGAGCGTAGACACCGTCTTTCTTCTGCTGCAGTGAACTGTCAGATCAAACCAGACTATCTAAATCATCAGGAAGTTTTACCCCTCACTGAATCAAAATGTCAGTAAGCCCATAGAAAATTGGAGTCAGCGTCTGGTAGGCTGGCATACCAGATGCGTGGCAACCTCTGACTTAGCAGAAAGACTGTTGAAACTTCTTCCTGACTAAAGTAGGGTAAATAATTTCTAAGAAATTCAATCTTAAGAAAACATATAGAGGAAACATTCAGAGGAAACCCATGAAAGATTGGTTCTCCAAAGCACAGAAAAAGAAAGAGCACTCTTCTGCTTGGAGAGAGAAAGCATCTGCTGCACGACATACACAAAGACCTTTTAGGTTTGATCCTAAGGTGTGATTTTTCCAACCTTCCTTTAGCTTACGTACTTTAAAAATACTTGTAACTGTGTTGTGTACCTAGGTGTTACAGATAAATACTTCTATTCATATTTTACCTGAACGTAGTTTAATACAATACTACAAAACTATTGCTGACTGCAGAGAATTGCATTAACTCCTGACATAACTCTGCAAGCTAATCAAGTTCTAAAAAAAAGGGGTGACACAGCCTTTGTAAACGTAGGCGCATACCTCCTAAGCAGATCCTACCTGACCAAGTCGGACAAACTCTGCTTGCCGAGCTTCCTCTTTTTTCCGTGTTGATTTTGGTGACTCTGGTAACACATCACTGAAGGACCTTCTATTGAGCATGTTCTAAAACAGAAAACGTTTCTTTTTTAAACTGAACCAAAAGTTTTCATAGTCTTAATCTGAGTTAACTTAGAGTGATATCATTTAAATTTTGTGTCTTCTTTTTTTGATACTTTCTTGTAGTCATGAATCTAACTGTACAGCGTCTCAGAGAACAGAAACTGCAACTCTTCCAATCCTCGAGCGGTTTATTTTCCAAGTTGTCAGAGTTTAGCACCGTCATGTTTTATACAATCATGACAAAGACACCAGACATGAATATACGGACAAAAAAGTTTAAGTAGATCTATTTAATTAAGAGACATAAACAGTGGGGAAAAATAGCGTCTCGTTAATTGTAGAAGTATTGACCTTCTTTTTAGTTAGTTAAGAATGACCTTAAAGTAAGTCTTCATCACCTAAAATAAAGTTCTCATTGTTATCCAAGGGTAAAAACAATCTGAATTTACACATAATGAAATGAGTAAGTGCAACTTTTATGGTGAGGAGACTAATACCTGTATTTACAGAGCCTAAAATTCCTACTCCCTAGCTGCAGGCAAGCTTATACAAAGTATGACATCGTTACGCTTCTTCTCCCACCTGGTTTAAACAAATGCATGAAGAGTCTTATCCTGAAAGGACTGTTTTGTCAGCTGTACACCAAGTTATGTGACAACTGGCGCTCAGTCTAGTGTATGCCATTCAGGGCTCATTAGGATCACAATCTTTTAAAGCAATAGACCATCCAATTGACTAGTGAGCAGAGAAGAGCAGAGGTAAGGGATGCAGAGACTTCTGACTTACATTTACCTTGTGTAGATCAGGCATCAGGTCTTGGTATAAAGAGCGGATCAGCATGTCTAGAGTGCGCTGACGTTTCTGAGAAAATGTTGGGGTTTCCAAGGTGGCTTTTTCCCCATTTATTACTAAAATATTATGAAAAAGAAGATACATTACCTAAATGAACTTTCTCAACTTCCCCTGATTGTAGTTTGCCTCTCTACAAAAATATCTGGTTTACCCTTAGGAATTTAGAGTTGCCTCCTTTTTCCACGTTTTTTAGTGAATACTGATCCCTTAAGCTTAAAAAGAGAAAAATTAGTAACAGGAGAATTCTACAAGGCATCCCAATAACCTCCTAACTAATAAAAAAATTAAAGGCAAAGCTCTAATCAATTCAAGTACCAAACCAATTTAAATATATGAAATGACTTATTAGTCAAGTTCCTGTCAGGTAAGCATCGAATTGTAATCATCACGATCAGTCCTCAAAGATTTCTTTTTCACTGATTTAGAAGGGCAAGAAAGGGTTAATGAAACTGGAACTGAATCATTACAGAATTAAAAAGTTCGTGGAGGTGCTGAAAGGGACCTATGCAGCGCGCATTCAGAAAAGCTTATGTTTTCAGAGCTGCTAATCTAACACCTTCTACGACTAAATACCCAAGAGCATTATAAATTCTTTCAGATCTCCAAGTCCTTTAAGAAAATGCAAAGCTAAATACGGCTGTACATTCTGCAAATGTAAAAGTCAGTTTGTATCAAGTAGCCTGAGAAGCATAATAGCAAAGAAATTCATTTTTTTGTTAATCTGACTGGACACAGTTTGATGGAACTGACATTACACCTATGCTACAAATTTGAGAAAAAAAATCTATACAGAACAGCAGCATATACAAGAAAACGTGTTTACATTCTAAGCACCATGAATTTCAATTTATTAAAGCACTTTTTTAATAAGTGTTTCCAGCAAAAGAAAATCTGACTTACATTTCACTAACACAAAATCCCTGAATTCCTGGTGATTTGTAAACACAGGTGGGGATGGAAGGGGAGGCCCAAAGAGAGGAACACTTTCTTCTGAAAATATTTTCAGCCTATTGAAAGAACAAATCTTTATCTATATTGAAAGTCACATTCAAAAGCCACTGGCTTTATACACACTGTTTAAACCAGAAAGAACGAACTGGAAACTGTTATCTGAGTATGTCTTAGGTACAAACTCACGTGACTCTAACAAAAAACGTTCATTTGGAATTATTCATTTGAGCAAAATTCTGCTTCCTTTACACAAACTAACACTGGGACACTAATAATTACAACGGAATTTTGCCATTCTACCCTTGGAACTATGCCTTTAGTGGCACTAGCAAAACCTAGTCCTTTCCAAAAAAAGCGGTAAAACAACAGTTCTTCGCCTACAAAATAAGTTCTCCTCATAGATTTCCACCTTACCTACGCATTCACCACAAGCATGAAATATTTGATTCTTTCTGAATACCAATGGTGTACTACAGCTGAATCTGTATCTCGGGAACAGCAAATTCATTTTCACTGAGGAAGAAAGAGTCAGAATGATTTCCATGACAGCTGGATCTGTTGAGCTCTTTTAATCCATAAGGAATCCGGCATAACAAGAATGAATGGCAGGTACAAAACCCACGCATCCAGCATGTTCAGCAAGCCGTAGCTTCTTTAAGGCAAGTAACCACTCCTTGGTACTTCGAGTGACAGTCTGCACAATTTTCTCCACTGTAAGACAGCAGTCAGACAAAGATCCTCTACGCAGCACGTGCAGCCGACACAGGCCGCAGCAAGTTAAGTGGTAAAATTATGGATTCAACCCATCTCTACTGTTATACAGAGCAGTCAGAATTTGCTTGCTCAAAAAACCCCAGCAGTGATTGACTGGTATTGAGTCAAATAGATTCTAATGGATTTATCTGGTCTTTTTTCACAAAAGCTTAGAAACTGCACATAGAATCTGAAATGCAGTATTACATTTGCATGAATATCGATCATTCTAATACCGCTTTCACATATTCGAGACAATTTCAGAGATTCTCTATCTTATTCCAACCAGGTAAAAAAATAATCATTTATCACTACACAGGGCATGAAATGTTTGTTGGCCTAGAGCAGAATGAGTTAAGACGATGAAAACCAGACCAAAACTGACCAAAAGAACAGAGTTCTTGAGTGACATAAAATACAAAGTAATTCTAAGCAGAAATTCAGTGTCAGACCTCACAGTGGCATTGTACATGGAACAAGGAAAATTTGTCTCAAAAGCCTAGAGTATTCCCTCTTTCGACTGAAATTTTGGCCACTTGGAAGACTGTCTTCACAAAAAAGTAACAGAAGGAACAGGAGTCGCATGCAGGCCTAAGGTGAAGGGACAGAAAGCAATATAATTAGGCCAAGCTGAAATATACCGTAATGTATTAAGCCTGTCATACAGGGTAAAAATACTGCGTGGTATGCTCTACGGGAAGATGTGTTAAGACTGGCAGAATGAAGCTACTAAGGAATAAGATGGACTGGTCTAGTAAAAGCAGCCAGTTATTAAGAGCAAGAGAGACAAATTTATCTTATTTACTACTAATAATTTTTTTCCCCAAGTAAACAGCAACGTAAAAAACATTTACCACGGCTAGCCCATCTACTGACTATTAGCTTACAATTAGGACAACATTAACTTCTTAAAGGCTAAAGAGGGATGTATACTGTCCCAAAACAAGAAGAAAAGCAGGAAAGAAGTAACTGAGCTTTCACTGCACATTGCAATCACGAACATATTTTGTGCCTCTCACAGACTTGGGAATCTTGAAAAGCAGAATCTACGAGGACAATAAAATGAAAAAGAAAATGCAAGAAGGTGCTCATAAAATCTTAGAGCAAAATAAAACTTCTCCTTTTTTAAACTGCACTACAGACATTTTCCAAAACAAACCTTAGCTATAAATAGGAGTTGGGGGAAAACCCCCCTCACATGCAAACTGAAGTATTACGCCGTTGAATTCTTCTCTGGAGCTAGATTTAATGGCACGCTGGAGAAACACAGCAATAAAGATTTCTCTCATCTTATTGAATCAAGATTTAAGTTTCTTAGCCATATTGAAAAAGAAAATTATTTCTAGTTAAAAATCTTTTGAGACATACTTGTCCATATATATATATCCCCCCTGTATATACATGCACCTCAAGCACTCAAGTTTGCAGACTTTCAACTCCTGCTCCTATTTGGCATATAATGTGCTTTGCCTCATCTCATACCCCACTTCAGCACGGATGGTGTGAACCTTCTACTCCAGCGTGGCCCAAAATAAAGACTCCCAAATACTAAGGGACTAGAAGAAAAAGGTAAGACAGGAAAAGCACGCATATTTATCAGCAAGCTCTTGTGAAGAAATCTAGTTAATATTAACCCATTTTCTTCTCGCCTTCGCTTTCTTGTGCATTTCCACATTGGCACTGCAGATGATTTCAAGTAACATTCATAAATGAATAGGCGGAGCTGCAGTTGCACAAAACCCACCAAACTCTTACAGCTAATGATCAAGTTTTGGAGCCAGGCAAGAAGGCTTAGTCAGTCCTGTATCTTTGAGATACAAAAAGTTCCAGTAACCTATGCAGCAAGAGGAGCACATTCTTGAACAACTGTGAATATTGCTCAGATTATGAAGGATGAAAAACTTCCAAAGCAAGCCAGAATTTACATACATTGGAATGGTTGGAACCACGTGATTGCACCTGAGCAGCAGCTTCTGAAACCACAGACCATGGCTGGTATCAGTGACCTGTACCATGCATTGAAGGAGACGCTAAAATAATGCCTTCTACACTTGAACTACATTTCTTAGCTGTCCAAGGTTGTTCAAAAAAAGCACTACTGCCAGGTGATCAGTTCCAGGGATAGTGCTGGTCTCTTTCACAATCTGCCTCAGCCCTCAGAGTTATGGAATTGTCAATGAAGGAGGAACCAAAACTCATCTGCCTAAGGACCCTGTATTCCTGGAAGCCACTTCCAAGTTCAGCTTCTTTCCACTAGAACTTAACTAGTAGTTCGCCTTAAAGGAGCAGACCCAATCTGTCAACCTTCAACTCTGTCCTGCAAATGTGGGGTAGAATGATTTACAAACAGTTTAAAATTTTGCTAAATAATAACTAATATCACGCAGGCTCACACAGCCATTAGAAACTTGCATTCAAAGCCTAACACATTGACTTGCCCCTTCTATCTTGCAAAGTTTCTAGCTTTGAGTGTTGTAGATATACACACACACATTCCAATTTGAGGCATAATTTTAGTTTCATGCCCTGAAATTTCCTTTCTAGTGCTGGATAAACCAAACATTTTGGTTTCCTAATATAAATTCTTTAGCCATGAGAGACTTCAGTGTCTGAGCTGACACTGATTTCAAACTTAACCAATCCTGTCCTCAGGCACACATCCAAAAGAGAGCACAATTCTCCCATTTCTTTTTGACCTAGTCTAAGTACTAAATAAAAGAGACATCACTACAGACATTGCTAGCCCTTTGTAAAGGAAAAAAAAGCAAGTCTACATCCTACACTGAGAACTGCAGCACACACTGTTAGCTAAAAGGTACCTCTCTTATTTCTTATTTGGTTCAAGCCCCAGGTGAATCCCTCCTATGGGCTCGGACAATGACATCCCACTGCCCTTCTGCTTTTTCAAGACTGCCAGGTATCTTTGGCACCTCACAATAAAGCTCAAGACAATAGTTGGGACTAACGATTTGGTTAAAGCCACTTTGTCCATTAAACCCTAGACAAGAGGCTGCAGAAATGCTTGTTTTTCAGATTCTGGTGAGACCTAACAGACTCAGACTCAGACAGCATATGCCTCCAAGTAGGAGGGTCCCAAGGCTAACTGAAAAACAGATGAAGAACACATTATTTACCAGCAAAATTCCACTAGGTTTTAAGTATGTGATGTCCAGCTGTACAAGTACTCCATTAAGGTCCTTAAAAATGAACGAGTTTGCTTAGCAACAATGAAACCCAGACCTGTAAGAATCCACAGTCCATGGCTGTCACACCACCACATCATCACTATGATGATTAACTTCCATCATACATGTAGCTCACTATGTCATCGATCTCACTAGATCACAGTGTTCCAGGCATACCTTCCATCATTTTGTCACGTTCCATTTGAATAGTAGTTTTGCCCCCTTAGCTTATGCCTGTGCCAGAATTTCATTTTTCTGATGGTTAGAAACATGCAACTTATTCAAAGCCAGTTTACAGCCATCTACATCCAGGTCCATATTGCTCTTCAATTCATAAATTCAGTTGGCTTGCTGGCAAACAGACTGGTGGGCAATACAAACTCTTTTCCTGTTATCTCTAAACCATCAGAAATTCAGTGTGAAGTTATATGTTACCATCAACACCTACCTGTAACTATCATTCTGCTTATTATATCTCACTAAGGCAAAAATATCTGCCATGCAGTTAAGGAAGTTAATCCACTACTAATGAAGCTCACATGTATTTTAATACACTTTTTTTTCTTCCCCCCTGGAGTAGATCACAGATTTAATAAAGGTAAAATATATTAATCAATGTAAATAATAAAATATTCTAGACTATACACATTTTACTGTTTAAAAAGGAGGTCCCATACAAAATCTTATCGTGTTTGATCAACAGTTTTAAAAATTGAGCTAGTACCACAAAGACAGACTTCTTGCTGTTAGACGAAGCATAAAACGTGCTATACAATTTTATGGTTTGTGTGTGTTTGATAGGCTTGTGATTAAAAGTTCTTTTAGTTGATAAAAAAAGTACTGACTCTGAACTTTGCTTATATGAAGACTTCCACTGAAGAAAGAGATTTCAATAGAATAATTTAGCTAATAGAATTATAAGAAAATAGAGAGGATGATTTAAAGCGCAAGCATACAAAGGCGTATTACCAGTCTTGATTCATAACTTCGGGCAAATCTGGGCAAACACATCAGAGAAATCCTTATGGTTGCCTTGCAAGGTATTTTTATGGAATCAATTAGAGGCTTCTTGCTTTGATAGATTTCCTTAACACTGTCTGTAGATTTTCAGTCATTATAAACTGTGTCAAGGAAAGTGTAAGTCTGAATAACTGAATTGGCTGTATGGCTTTGTTACAGATAAAACAAGGAGACCTTTGCCAATAGCTGTGATCAGCGCTATTGGAGACTGCAAAATATAAAAGACTTTATGGTGGCATTCAATTATTTCACGGTAAGCGTTCAGCGCTATTTAAGATGCTTGACAGTATATTACCTAGTCTCCAGCTGCGATTCCAAAGGGGCAGAGGTCTCCTGTATGCCCAGAGTCATATCTGCCAGACCGGTACAGACATTTCAGATACATTGGGACATCTAAATTGGTGCTGGATGCCTTTATTTGGTAACTCTGTCCTACCCCACAGATGACACAGCTATCATTGCTGTATACGACACCACAGTGGCGTATCTGTAAGCTATTTTTTCCCCATCATAGAGGTAACAAAAAAGGAGTGTTATTGTATATAAGAAAGTAAGAACGAAGCGCTAGTACAGATTCAATGAGCTTTGAGATTTACCACATCTGACACAGATCAGTGTCACGCCTCAGTTTTCTTGAGGACGCCTTTATCCCTGGCTACTGTCAACTGAAAATACCAGGAAGGTGATACGACTCATCAACCAGCTGTGGATTACTTAAAATGACCTAAATGATAGTATGTCCTTATGGCTTTAGGGCAAACCTGCCCCTCCAACTCATTGACACCAAGAACAGTTGAACCTCAAAATGTTTGTCAAAAATCGAAAAGAGTGGGGTGTATCAATTAGATCGTAACAAGCCCTCCTAACAGCAATAAGGGAATAATTCTTCCATTTTTATTAATGCTGAGACTCTGATGAAGAGGTACATCGATTTGGTAAACATTTCTTATTAAAAATACCTAGGTTCCTCTGATATCTAAACATTTTTCTTTTTTTTTTTAATTGTGGAATTCTTTTTGCTCTAGTCACTTCTTCCATTTAAAAGAGTAAAAGAGTTTAACAGTAAGAGCTTAAAGCTAAAAAGTGAGAGCAGTTGTGGATGAAACTACCAAGACAGTTCTAACAACAGTTAGTCAGCCTGAGAACTAGGTTTAGAAGTTGTAAGCTTTGCGATCATTTTTAAAAACTCAGCAACAGAGCAGGAATAGAAATAAGAGTTTTCTTCTTTCCATCCATTTTTCTTCACTCCATTCCATCTAGCCTCAGAGATGCCAGATTGGGATCTGCGGACCACTAGTGTGACCCCATGATAATCCCAAGTGATTGGCAGCTGGTTTTCGGAATCATAATGTCTTCACAATGTTTTCAGCCAAAAGTTTGAAAAACACAGGCTGCCAAAAATCTGGAGAATATGTGGTTTATGGTCTGAAAGACTTGAGAAACACTGATCTAAAATACATAAATACCTAAAATAGACAGCATCTAAACATTAAAAGGCAATATTCAGTAGTTAATGCCAAATTAATACACATCACTAACAGAAATATTTTTATGAATTTATATTTTATGAAAATGTATGAAATTTAATTTGTGAAGTGACCCAAATACATGCCTTCAATAAAAACATGTTTTTAAGAAAATCACATTCTTGCTTTGACCTTATCTTCTAAGTGGTTCAACATAAAAATTGTTTTATGAGGCAGACTTAGAGATACCTAGTCAAGCAGTTGAAGGTAAAGAAATGCAAGAATGCAACTGGCTTTCTAAAATAGTTTTCACTTCCAGAAACAGCATGCAAGGTAGACTTAAAAGTAATATTGATCTTNATCCATAAAAAGAACAACTACAAAAAAAAAAAAAAAAAAAAAGAAAACCACTAGAAAATGTAAGGAAAAAGATACGTGTAAAATGAGAGCGAATCATGGATGGCTTGAATGCTGGAGAAGACTCTTCACCTTCCTGAAATACGATAGTGACAATGTCATTTCCAATATGTCGCTTCCTTTCTACCTGAAAGAAAAAA
>VXBH01003955.1:247036-264357 GCA_013400035.1 Rynchops niger | reverse complement strand
AAAAAAAAAAAAAGAGACAGACACAGTGCCTTAAAAGACATAATAAACACCTTAAAAATTCTGTGAGAGAGAAGGGTAAAACAATATTCCTAAACTGCAAACAGAAATATTACGGTCAATATGACTGAAGCCAATATAAAATTATTACTTAACTATAAGCAAGTAAACCTAGCAACGCCATCATGCACATGCAAGACAGCTGCTGAAACAGCAGCTATTGCATATTTTATGTTAGCAAAATACTCATAATTCTGTAATTTCCATAATTAATATTCAAAAGTTGGGCAGGAAACACCTAGCATTCCAAAAACGCAAATCCACCACTTGAAATAAAAGGAAAAATCCTGATGCTGACTTATTCTTTAAAAACACTAAATGTCGTGATTGGCCTCTGGTTTCTGCTGTGATCTTGTCATCAATCCAAGGCAAAAGCATGAGAAGACTGACATGGAAATAAAAAAAGGACAATGTAATTATATAATCTAATTATATTATTAAAATAATACATAATATATAATCATTGCTTAAGTAAGAAAATAGTAAAATAAGTAATTTGCGAGTAATTTTAGGTAAATCATTAGGGGGGTGTGATGTATAGGTAAAAGAATGTGCTTATAAAGTATTTTTTTCACCATATAATACATAGAAAGGTTCAAGCAAAGGATGACAGCACATCTGAACAAGTACCCAACAACCCATCTAGCCAATCTATGACTAAAGCAGGGCTTTAGAGGAAACGCACAAAGCTTGCCATTTCCATGCTGACATGGGGAATTTCTTTAAGCTACACGAATAGCTTGACTGAGCATGAGTTGTGCATTACGTAGGTGAGTATTCTGACAATTCACGTACACGTGTAATTTCCAACCTTCCTAAATTCTTTGAGGTAATAATAATTGCAGCACTGAAGATCAACAAGTCATCTGAATAACAGAATACTCAATCACCTCTCGATCAATCAGTTTTGACCTTCTTCGCAACTGTCTTTTGTACCATAATAGAGATGATACGATGCATTGTCTTCTAAAAAACATCATGAAATTTTCAGCATTGAGTATAATATTGAGGAAAAAAAATATAGCAAAGGTCTTAAGACTTACATCTCCAAAATATTAACAGGAAAAAACAAAAAAAAAAAACCAAGAGAGAGAATCACGTACCTGCTGCTTGTTCTCTCTAGAATATGGAAGCATGGTTGAAACATGGAACATAATTTCATGCCCTTGAAAAACTGTATAGATGGAACAGGTTCCTGTTGTGTCATCTGCAAGGGAACACAACAGTCTCAGCAGGAATATGTCCTTCAAGTTTCTAAAGATCAAAAGTATTTCAGGTCCATCTACCAAACCTTCTTTAGCCATCCTTTTTCGTATTCATTTTAGAAAATGTCCATGCTGCGTGTTTTATGTGGGTCCAAACCTGAGTTTGCAACCTAATCTGCATATTCACACACTTAAAACCTGTGACGTCCTTCACCTAGTCTCCTCAAATCACACACCGTTTTCTATCTACTACTATCCTACTATCGCAAAGCAAGTAACACGTCAGGTTATTCTTCACCCCACTCCAATACAAAATGAAACCGCTCACCTTAAAAATACAGGTCATATAAATACTTTTCTTCAACTGTATTGCAATACCAGTGATTTAAACTAACCTGACCTTTTCCTGGTGAAGCACAGCATTTAGCATGCACATGAGGAAGTCTTTTTTGGGATTCTATTATTTCTACAATACATACGATATATGCATGCAATAAGCAAAAACATTTATATTGCAGCCCCTCCACTTTTTTTGCTTCAGATGAGCTCTTACTTTTAGTGTCCAGTCCTCCTCTGTAGCCTGTCCAGCCTTTCAAAGTAATTGTGTCACCCAAGAGATGCAAAAATCTTTGAAAGCTTTCACTTCCAATTTCTACATGTGGAAGGGAGAAACATTACAACAGAAAAGCACATGTAGTAACAGAACACCTACAAAAAGTAACCAAAATACAGGAACAGGTCCTTTTCCCCAGACATGAGGACCAAAGTTTCAGCTGAATTAGTTTCTCCTCATGTCATCCAGACATTCTACCTTTACAGAAACGGCATCCCAGCCTTGCCGAATGTGCATCATCATGTGACATTAAACAGTGACCTATTCTGGTAACTCCAAGACACTATTCAAGTGAAGAATGTGATCATGCTGCAAAAATGTAAGAGTGAAAGAACTAGAAACAAGTGACTTTGCAGGTAACATGAGTCGCCTCCTTCAACCACTTCCTTTTTCTAAATCTTACGCTGTGTAGTCTATTTCTAGTAAAGAAATTTCAATATATTGCAAGTTGTAATAGCAGGTTTCCTCCAGCAATCTTTTACAGAAATAGAAGATTCTACGCTACAATTTTTCCTCCAACACGAACATGAAAACCTACCAAAACCACTGTTTATGTAACCATCACCTCCCTTCTGGCTTCCGCATGTAGGCACTATCCTACATATTTTTATTTAGATGAATAAAACAATTAAGAAAAAGGTGAAAAACTCACCGTTGCTGAACATCTCATCATCTGTAAGCTGCCCATCCTTAGCATAGAGGACTCCAAATTTAAAATTCACAGATCCCTGAGAAATAAAACCAAATATTATATGATAAACCGATCAAACATAAGACCTAAAATAATGTTTTCTCTAAGGACTTTCATATACGTACCTTTGTATACATCCTACACATGGGAGTATATATTTCATACCAACTCCACTACACGCTCAAGTAGCAGATACCTAATAATTTACCTTTGATCGTAGATTATGAATTTTGCTCTATACTAAGTTGGTGATGTAATAATAGGATATATTAAGCTGGTGCTTAAAATTATTTTTGATCTCATACGTTGCAAAGAAATACTTTTTTTTTTTTTTACTGCAATAAGCAATTGATTTTTCAGTTGTCACGAGCATGTCAGTGCAAATATTTCAAATACAAAGCTCTATTCCTTGTACAGGTCTGTGAGCTAGGAGTGGTAAGTTTATATTTACCTCTTGCTCTTCAAGAACCAATAAATCCTGTAAACAAAACAATATTTTTAGCACACCGGTATTAAAGACAACACAAACAAAACTGTAACATTGCTGTATATTTAAGTTTTGTTTTGAAGTGGCCAGTTCAACTGATAAAGACATTTTACTTTGTAGCACCGTGTAACCCTACCCATCATTATTATCCTGCTACTGAAAGAAACAAACCAGTAGCGTTTATACTTAATGACTTATTTTTCCAGAAAACAATAAAGAAAAACAATCAAACAAAAAAAGAAGACACCTCCTACCTTTTGTATCTCAGGATGAAAAATTTCCCTTGGGCTCTTCTCAAACTTGTCAAGACTCATAGCACTGAAATGCACAAGAAATACTGCTTTATAGAAGGGCAAGTATACGTTTCAACGTAAGCCACTTACTGGCTGCAATTAGAACTGGTTACAAAAGGAATTGTTCAAAGAGGCTCTCTTACACGGAATGTTTTGTGGAATAGCCATTCCTAACCCACAATACTAACCTTCAAGACTTCCTAAACTTCTTTTCGATTTTAAAAACGGAAATTAGTAAGACGCTGCATGAAGATCAAGTTTAAATTTACTGTATTTACTTATAAAGCACAGAACTTTATTTCATCACCTTTCACTTTGGCTTTATGCATAACCACTGTGAGCATTTTAGGCAGATTCAGTAACCTATTCTATTTTGTAAGCAAGAAATGGTGTTGGGCTTGCTTGCTTTGTGTTCTCTTCTGCCACAAAAGAGGCAGGACAGAGTACAGGCATGCCCATACAGAGTCTGGCTGGGGAGAGGAATTTTCTTGGCTTCACCAACAGCGTGTATAACACACCGGTAGTGAGACTTAAATGAAGACAATCAACTGAAGAAATAATTCTTGGTTTCTTCCCTGTTTGCCTCCTCCTGTTAGGGCCACGTAATATCCACCTCTCTAGCCAAATTTGCTGTTCCTCAGATCTGTTTATCGTCCATCTAATTTAAAAAGGTACTTCTCAATCACTGCAGGTCCATTTAGCACCTGTTTTCCAATAAACTTGAAAATAGTCCCTCTGCTGAAGAAAAAGTGCTAAGAATTTTTCTCCATTTTAAGTTGTCACTTTGTCTATTCCCGAACAGGCTTTAAAATCACTTTTTGTTGCCTTCAATGATTAAGATTTGTAAACCTGGTTTTACTGCTTTTATAAAACTTTTGTGGAAACCATGCAACAAAGCTCTGAATTACAGGAAAAGATGTATGGACAAATATCTTAATATCAACTTATTTCTAAATACATACCTTAATATAGATTTCACTGATAACGTTTTTGTGGGACTATAAGGGAGACATATTTTCTGAGTACCCTATAAAGAAAAAAAGCTAGGAGATATTACAGGACATACTGACTTTTTCTGTATATTCAAATAGGAATATTAATAAAAACAATTAAGTTAAAAAAAAAAACACAGCAAAAATGTGCTAGTTTTACTTCGCAATATTTCCTACTGGTTTGGGGGGGGAAAAAAAGGCAAAAAGAAGAAAAACTGCATGTGAAAAATCATGGCTGGTGCAAAATTATTTTTCACTTAGTTTTGACTACCTTGACATGTGGTACGAGGGCTGCTGAAATTAGGAGATATTACAAACTATTGCTTTAAAAATAATAAAAAAAAAAGTGAACTGTGCATGCATACAAGGAAGTTTTAAATCAATTGCTTGGATAAAAGGGCTCATATGCAACGTTAAGTGAAAAAAAAAATCATTAAACAATATTAGTGAAATCACCATCACACCTGACTATTTTCTTAAGGTTGTATAAGAAAATCCTAAAAGCAGTATAACATCATTGCCTAAATTTATCGCAGGACACAATCAAGAACAATTCAGGCAACATTTCTAAAAATAACACCGAGTTGCAGGTAAGAACAATTAAAAAATATCTGTCATTGTAGATTTCTGTCAGACAGTTTAGTTCTATCTACTACGGTAGAATTATATGATCTTATTGTATAAAATGAGAAATATGTATTGAATACTGAAAGTCTGAAGAAAGCAAAAAAGTGTATGATAAACATAACCAAACCAAACAAGCAAACAGAAAAAAAAAGTCATAGCATCAGTTAAATATTTGTTTCTTACTGTTTTTCTCCAAAGTATTGAATGGTATTGAGGAACGCGCTGATTATTTTGGTCAGACAGTACAACAGACAGAAAGAAAGGGTTCTTCTCTGCATCTGTACCTATATAATTTTGATGAACTGTTAAGGAAAAAACAAGAAGCATTACCAACCGTAAAGAAGACACACACACACCCGCTCATGCGCGCACACACACATATACACAGAGACTTATATAAATGTGTAAATACATGCATTCATATGCATAAATATATACTTATCTACAAAAATAACTATGTACTTATACACAGATGTGCAAAAAAACAAGAGATAGGTACTGCCTTCAAGGCCAAAATGATGTTTCAAAACATCCTTTTTTGGTAGCAGGGGTTCCACTGCTTACAGAAACCCAACCTCTGTCTTTAGGTTAAAAATACATGAAACAAGAACTTGTTTTCTGTACAGGACAGAAAACATATTAATACTACATTAATACCATACTTTTTCCATATTAAATATATAGCAATTCAAAGCTATATTGCATTTTCATTGATCAAAACTTCAACCCATTAGCAAAAAGATAATTACCTTTCCCTAAAAAATATTTGAAATACCATCTTGTGTGATACTCTGGGTTTTCCAAATGCACATCCGTTCTGTGCCACGTTCCTGGAGTGCAATCTGTATTCTGAAATAGAAATGTGAGACCGCTAAATCAAATGGCAAGTGAAAAAAACAAAACCATAATATAGGCAAAAGCCAATCAAGAGTGGCTGATTCATCAGAAAAGTTTTAGCTGTACACTGTTTTTTAAAAAGCAAAGAATTATTCTGAAGTCAGCTGTTTCTCCCTCTCCTCTTCTTTTTTTCTTTTTTCTAAGTAGCTACAGTCTTTTCCTATTGTACCACCATTATGGGTTATAGCTTAATATTCCACTGGAAAGAAGACGTTTCAATGTAGAATTTGGAGACCAGTGGTTTTACAACTTAAAAATAAATAAATTAACAAACAGAATTCCGCCTCCAGGTTTCATTTTCTCAGCTCTCCTTGCTAGACCAGAGCATGCTCTGTAAGTTCTTCAGTGTTGTTTCTGCATTGGCTGGTTAAGGTAAATTCCCAAACAATCCTCAAGTCCTTTTCCACTGAGATTTAACATAGGGAGAGAAAAAGCCATTCTCCATATCCATTCATCTCGTGGCCAGTCATCGCCCACTCAGAAAAATCTTTCTATGATAGAAGCTAGTCAGCTTTTAAACTGCATGAAACTGATGTAAAAGACAATGTACACAACATGACCCCAGAGATTCGATGCCCAACAGTTACACTGCTTTAAATTCTGCATCCAGTGCTGACAAAAACACATGATCAGTAATGGTTTACTCTTAGCATTAGTTCGATACAAGCTTACCCTACATATATTTCAAGAATATGAGGTCTTCTTTCTTTCAATATTAAGATGATATTTACAGCTGAAAAAGTTTTGGAAAGGAACATAAAAAACGAAGATAAGTAGAAACCTAAGTGTCACTGGAGTGGCTGGAGGGACACATGACGAGTTTAACAGCATAGGAATCTAGAGGGAATGACTCTCTCAGGCTCCACTCAGCTTCTTTCTCTCATATTTAAAGATAAGCCTAGCTGCCAAAAGACAACTAAGCAGGGGGTGTGTGTGGAAATGAAGCTATAACCTCACTACTCCAAGAAATAAACTTAAAAGCACAAAGGTCAGCTTGAACGTAGTAGCATCACCAGGACACCAATATAAAGTGATGAGCTAGAGACTGTGAAGTGTTATTCAGAAGATAAGATAGGTATTTTTCTTCTAACACGATCAGGTGAGCAAAATGTTACCAAAACTAAACAAAATACCAGCTTTTCCCTTAAAAGATTAAATTGTCGAGATTGCATAATACTCTTGGAAGAAGAGCTAAGCTCGACTTTGAGGAAAAAACAAAAACACCCTCTCTCTACTCTTAGATCCTTACATTCTCGTATTTATTCAGCATTTTTCAAGTCCTCTTCCTTAGTAATTGACAGCAAATACGTCTTCCAGTGGTGAAGAATAACTGAAGCTGATTTATTTTTTCAGCTTTCTATGAGAAATTTTTAGCAACTTACCTCACCAGAGGAGCCGTTTTCCACACGGAAGCGTCCAGCTCTTTGAATGGCTCCATCAGCATCACTAGATATAAGCTGTAAGAGAGTTTAAGGTAAATGTTGTAGTTCCAAAAATAGCCATATGATCAGCAATCAAAGCCTACTATGGTTTCTTCTTCTTCCAGGTATCATATGACTACCCACAAAGAAGGGATCAGCACAACTACTACTAATTTGAACAGAGATTTGAAACGACCCAATTCTAACTCTAAGGAGGCATGAGCAGGAAAGCCAGTCACCATTTTGACAGATCCTGGTACTAATCAGAAATTCTCCTGTCTCAGGATTTGGCTGCACCAACACACAGAATGCCTCCAGAAGGACTTGTCCACTTTCCAGAAACTGATCTGGAAGCTTGCCCTTTTCAAAACAACGCGTATTACAGACACGATGATTCTTGTTCTCTCAGCCTTGCTAAGCCTAAAACTCTACTTGTTGGCAATTACTGGGACTAGCAGTCTTCTACTGCATTTTATTTACTGATATTTTCAGGAGACAGAGAGCAGCAAGAATCTCCAAATACAATATTCTGTGATAGTACTGAACATAAGGTACAGGAGATGACCTGGTCTGCTTCCAGCATTAGCATCAGAAAATACAGCTTCTTTCCAGCTGAAGACTTCAACAGTTTCATAAACACTCTGGAAAGACTGCCTGGTCTTTTTACAAGGGAATCCAGGGATTCACAGATCACTGAAACTCACTTTGTTGTTAAAAAAAACTCTTGAGAAGTCAGTAAAACATAGGATAACACAACAGTTCTGATGTGTTCAGCAACGCTGCTTAGGATCCCTACAAGACAGGAGGAAGAGAATGCTGCCAATGATATCGCACGGTACTTCTCTTGAAACTGTAAAAAATAAGACTGTCACATACTATACCAAACTTAAGAAATGGGATCTGAACAGCAATAATGCAATGGTATATCATCCCTTGCTTCCCTCTAGCAATCCATGTTATTCTAGGATAATACCTCCTCCCTTTACTTGGTGGAATAGTTATCGCAACATTTTGACGTTCTCTTTGCTCCTTGCTTTAAAGGGTTCTGAGGCTACGTCAGGAATAAACTAACTCAGCAAAAACTCCAACACATCCTGGTGCCTTCTATAAACTGTAAGAGAAATTACATGGACAACTGGCCGTATTGCACCAGTGGGAAAGACACGGGAAAAAATGTTTAGGGCAGAGACAAAATAATTGTGTTTTAATAAATAAAAGGTGGAAATAACTGAGCAACTGAGATGCTGCTGTGGAAAATATTAAGCAAGAAAGGTTCAATATTAAACATTCAGACATTTGAAAGGGCAACCAGCACCTTTATATATTTGTACTCCAAAAGATAAAAAGCCACACTTACATAAAATACTAGCAGAATTTTAAGAAAACCAATCAAAAGACAAGACCATTTGTGTGAGCTTACTGTGAATTTATAATCAACAATATTTTTTCCTTTTCCGGCAAAAGAATCTAAGTACTAGTAATGAAAGAGCCTCCTAACAGCAAGCAGTTCACTTGCTTTTCTGATTAAAACACCACATCTATCTGTGGAATGTATGGAAAGAAAAGAAAGATACCTGGTGTTCTTGCAATGCAACTTCCAGAAACTAAGCCACTAATTTACACCCAATTTACATACATAACAATAAATATACTATCCAAGAACTTCAGACTACAACTACAGCTAGTAGAAACTTAGTGATTTCGTCCCACAGTAAGAGAGATGAAGTTTAGTTTCTTTACCCCTCCCCACTTCTGTTTACCTATAGTAAGTTTATGCAATTTCATTATGGCCTTGTATACAGAGGGACACTATTTTAACTGCTGACATACTGCTATTTTCAGAGCAGAGAAGAAATGTGTATATGAGAAAAATGAAGTGCCAACTTAGTATTTGAATTCGAGGAAAATGCAGAATAACTGGCGGATTTTAGAGAACAGCGTTCAATATCCTTATTCTGACTAGTTCTTTTCATTTTAAACCCTCTCCCACTACTCTGACATATGTACACATAAAATCACCCACACACATATATGTTTGTACACACAGGAGCACACATACAGTTTTTAATTCACATAATTGCAAGTACTTCATCAAACACTACCCTAATATTTTGCAATCTTCAACTTATAAGAGGAAAAAAGGTGCAATTTCCATCTGGGGATAAACATGATATTTATACAATACTTCCTGTCCCATTATGATGAAATATTAATAAATAAGGCAGTAAAACGATTTCCTAGTACAGGTCTAATATATCTATTCTGAAGTCCCTTTTTATTACCCTATAACTTTCAAGTACAGATTAGAAAGCACGTTGTCCAAACTAGATCAAATTTTTTACCTGGAAATGAAAAGGATTTGAGCTCTGCATTACGAGCTGCTAAAATCAAAGAACAGGCTGTGTAAACTTACAAGCTCCACAGATCCGTAATGCTTTCTGCTAAACTCTCCACGTCTGCACCCCAGATCTTCAGAGACAGAGCTGGAAGAGAAACGCTTCATCAGTGTACACAAGTCAACTAGCCTTAGATTTCCTGCAACACTATACCCTGCCATTAACAAATATCATCCCTGCTGAACAAGGTTTGCAGTGCATAAACTCATTCCTGCAGGGAACACTCTTCAGAATGTGCACAATCTCTAGCAGCCATTGCAGTCTGGCTTTCATATTACCCCCAAAGGACAAGAAATGTCTGTGTCCTGACTGGAAGCAAAAGCTATGATTAAATTAAAATTTACTCATGATGTGATCAGAGTTCCGAAGCGGGTGGTGGCTTATAACCACGTTTGAAATCTGCATTTAATCTAAGGGAAGAAAAACCTACAGTAGACTTAATGTCTCAAATAGGACAACTGCACTATGCTCAATAAGCTCACGTTTAGTATGCTGCAACTGTTTGTTTCACAGTCTTTTGTTAGCCTACACACAAAGAGAAATTAAATTACTTTAATTCAAAGGCATAAGGAAAGAACAGCATTTTATAGGTTTACCCCCACCAGCCTTAACAAAGATAAAATTGTCAAGCAACCAAAAGTAATCCTAGAATGGGAAATTCAAAATCTACACGCATTATCACATATAATCTCATACCATCATGTCACATTAAGCACATCACTATTCATTTCGTAAGGTCAAAACAGATGGCAAACACCTAGAAACTAAGCCTCCTGCCATTGCAATGGGGATATACATGTTACAAGTACAACCTAAATAAAGATTTAGATGCAAACTAAACATAAACCTTGATTACCCAGTCTGTACCAGGGTTAGCAGCTCAGTCCCTCCATCATATTCCAAACTTCCAGTTCACCCTTCAGTCATCAGTAATGAAAAACCCAAACCAAAGAAAACAACAAGAAACCCCCCAACCAACAATAAGAGATTAAATTTTCTGAGAACTACCAGTACTGTAAATTGCAATGTTACATCGATAAACAGAAGAAATATCTAATTTTTAATGCAACATCCTCGTATGTGCTTCTTGCCTGTAAGTGATTCTGTGACAATGGACTCCAAAACGTTCTAATTCCTAGACAGCTTTTCTATTTGGATTTGTATTTTTAAGTACTTAAAATTTATTAAACATGATTCATATATGTCCACTTGGATTCCATGTCTTCACCCAAGGAGAAGCAATACGAACAAGACATATCTAATAAAACTTTAAAACTCACCAAAATAATTCTAGCGTTTGCTTCCAGTACGTAAATTATGCAGGAAGGATAAGAACATCACAATAACATAATTTTAAGTAACCCACACACTGAAGCAGGAACATTAGCTGCTGCAACAACAGAGCTGCCTTTCTAACTTCATGTGAAAAACCTTCCGATGACACCAGAGCTCCTGGTAACAAACACCCTGTACTCTCTCAGTCACTTGCCTGTCAGCCAGACCCCTTGTTGCACAAACACAGCTATATCACTTCCTAAGCAAAAAGCACTATATACAGCAAGTTTTCAGTATACTGAAGGCACTGAAGCCATAGTCTGTGTTCCGCCGGCTATGGGGGCACGCACACACGCGCGCGCCACGGCAGCAGTAATACAAGTGACTCGAGGAACACTGCCTACGAGAACTGAGGTTAATCCACATCAGATGCAATTTCTACAAGCTCCACAACAATCACTCAGTTGGAAGTGTTACGGCCTAAACACAAATACAATGATTTAAGCTTTTAGCTTGTGGTTGCCTACACATTGAACTTACGTTTGACGGAGGACAGTTAGTAATTGTAACTTTACTGAGAATCGGCATGAAATACCTTCCAGGAAAACAGTGAAGTTCCCATATCAGGAATCTGCACAGTTGAAATGGAAAAAGTCTGTGATACAGGAAGAAATTGGGCTCGGGTTCCGACCTAAGAGCCCTTGTCAGCAAAGCAGCTACAATTTGATCTTACTTACTTGATCAGAGCCTTATCAATTGGACAAAGATGACACAATCTTAATGGAGACCAACAGAAGAAACTGCTCTTAAGTCAGGAAGTCTGAGCATCCCGAAGCAGATTCAAGTCTTAAGCGATCACACACCACGAGGACTACATGTCCAACACTTTCATACACCTACCACCACCGCTGCCGGACCCTTGAGGGAACCGTGCCTTGCAATACTGCCATGGGGTTACAACACTTAGAGCTCTCCTGAGCCTGCGACCCAGAGAACACGGCACCGAGCAGTGAAAAAGACGGAATGTACCTGCGAGCTGCCCGTCTGAAATAACTCCTGTTACAGTTACTTCTACTTCATGTGGTTTTGTAGCAATAATTGACACGCTCATTCAAAGTGTATTTGGAAAGTCTCTTTTCACCCAACTCCAACAGGCCGTTTACAAGGAATTCATGCATGTTTGACATTTTATTGCATCGTCTTCTTCCATCTTTCCATCTTCTGAAGGGAAGCATAAAAAAGCCCAAAACGTTACTGCAGTATGGTTTGCAGTAAAGAAAAATTTTGAAGCTATTACTCATGAGTTCTTATCTTTTCTTTCAGAAGGAAACACATATAAATCTGGCTAACAAATTTTCTCTTCCGTTACTAAGACTGGGCAACATAAGACTACTTCGAGATTAGCATATATACAGGCAAAACCCAATATATATCAGATTTTATTTTCCCTTCCAGATAGAACCAAGAGTTACGAAGTTTAGTTTTGTATGGGCTGAAAGTTACCCTTTGCCTCTTCACATATTTTGGACAGAATTTGGAAAGTTCAGATAAATCCTAAAAAGTAATAATGCATCAAATGTAATTTTTAGAATTCCTGCATTTTGCCATACACGTGAAATTCGACAGATGCTTCATGGAACAAACGGAATGCCTCATTTGCAATATATTCTAAGGCACCAGGGGGGAGGGGTTGGGTTACTTTTTGGGTTTTTTTTACTTTCACAGAAAAATCAGGTAATCGTGGCAGTGCTAGCATTTTCTTTGTGTGCTACTTTTGTTCTCAGAATTCATTTTTGTGGATAGGTGTGCGAGTTGCCTTAGAAACCACTGTAAAAGCAATTCCGATCAATGAACACTTGTCACTGTCAGTACTGGTGGAAACAGCAGTCAAGAGAGATTTTGCTGTCGCAGAGCTCTGAAATTCAGTCTTTGATCAGATGAAGAAATGTAAATAAGATGACAATTCAAGGAATGCGTTAAAAAAAAAAATAGATAATAAATCCAACAACAGTCACCAGCACAATAAGTCTTTTCAAGTCTTGGGAAAGCCAAGTCACCGTTTTGTGTTTCTGACATCTGGACAACCCCAAACACAAATATAATACAAATGAGAAAGTCACCACAAACAGCATCTGGCCTACCGGGCTTTGAACGGAACCATGTCTGCCAGGGTAATTTTTAGAGACTTTCATCAGTCATATGATAGCTCCACAAAGCAGGGGAAAAAGCAAGCTGACATTTATAAAACCGAACTACTTTCTGCCTTGTGGCAAAGCTAACCTCAAAATGCATGAAACTAGAGGAAAATGCCATCTCGTGTATTACCTGCATGATAAACCCAGGGAGTTATGAAGGCATTTTAGAACTATCTGCATACACACAAACTAAGTCCTATACCTTAATTTGGTGGTATTTCAGCTGAGTGAAAGTCAAACTCTATCAGGAAAAGTATGCTGAGATCTGAGTATATTAATGCTGGAGAGATAAAGTCAGTAGTAACAAAAACCTTTCAAAAATAAAATATGAAAAGAGCTTTCAAAACCAAACTGTATAACCAATAAATGAATCACGGAATGGTCTGGGTTGAAAGGAACCTTTAAAGGCCATCTGGTCCGACCACCCTGCAACGAGCAGGGACATCTTCAACCAGACCAGGTTGCTCAGAGCCCCATCCAAGCTGGCCTGAAAAGTTTCCAGGGATGGGGCAGCCACTGCCTCTGTGGGCAACATGGCACAGCATCTCACCACCCTCCACGTAAAAAATGTCTTCCTTTTATCTAGTCTTAATCTACCCTCTTTTCGTTTAAAACAATCACCCCTTGTCTTATCAATACAGGCCCTGCTAAAAAGTTGGTCCCCATCTTTCTTATAAGCCTCGTTTGTGTACTGGAAGGGGCTCTAAGGTCTCCCCGGAGCCTTCTCTCCTCCAGGCTGAACCCCCCCAGCTCTCTCAGCCTGTCCTCACAGCAGAGGGGCTCCAGCCCTCCCAGCATCTCCGGGGCCTCCTTTGGCCCCACTCCAACAGCTCCATGTCCTTCTGATGTTGGGGGCCCCAGAGTTGGACGCAGCACCCCAGTTAGGGTCCCACCAGGGAAGAGTGGAGGGGCAGAATCCCCTCCCTCACCCTGCTGGCCACGCTGCTGGGGATGCAGCCTGGTAACCCCAAGTCCTTCTCAGCAGGGATGCTCCCCATCCCTTCATCCCCCAGCATGTGCTGATACCGGGGGTTGCCCTGACCCAGGTGCAGGATCCTGCACTTGGCCTTGTTGAACCTCATGAGGTTCACATGGGCCCACTTCTCAAGCTTGTCCAGGTCCCTCTGCATTGCATCCCATCCCTCAGGCGCGTCAACTGCACCGCTCAGCTTGGTGTCATCCACAAACTTGTTCAGGGTGCACTCAATCCCACTATGTCATTGATGAAGATATTAGACAGTCCTGGTGCTAGTAGGGATCCCTGAGGGATACCACTTGTCACCAATCTCCATCTGGACATTGAGCCATTGACCACTACACTCTGTATGCCACCGACCAACCAATTCCTCATCCACCAAACAGTCCACCCATCAAATCTGTATCTCTCCAATTTAGAGAGAAGGAAGTTTTGGGGGATTGTGTCAAAGGCCTTACAGAAGTCCAGACAGATGATATAGGCATACAACACATGAATGCACTAATCTAACAAAATATAGGTTATTGAGTTAAAGGAGGACATGATATGAAAGCCATTCATTTAGAAATACAAAAAGTCTAAACGTATATTAAGGAATATGCCTGGCAGCCCAGGTAAAGAGCCTGGAAAGTAACGTCCAAAACATGGTGGCAGAATTAAGAGCAGACCAGATACACTAGCCTGATCTTAATTAAGATCATTAAGATACATCCCAACACTGACTACTGCATAACACTTCACAACCAGAAAGTCACAACAAAACAAAAGACAAAGCAAGGTGCAGAGTAAGTTTGGACTCTACCATACAAATCTTTTTCTTCCTCAACATGGAAAAGATGATTGTCCTCCACACTCTGTCAAGTGTACTCAACATTGCTGCTAGAGAAGTTCTGGAGGTTGATTAGCCCATAGATACTCCCTGATGTCCATGAGGGAGAGGATGTTGAAGGAGACTATCTGATCCACAAACTTATGGTTTACCTGCACTTGCAAATACAACGCTCTTCACAGCTGGCATGATGTCTACAAAATTATATTCTCTATCACATGAATATGTATCATCTATTCCAGATTCTCCAAAAAAACCTTGTGATCTAAACAATTCCAGTATGGATATTAGATTATTTTCGTTTTAGCATTCCCATAATGACAAGCCATAAAATAGCTCCCTTTAGGAGGCACTCCAACATTTCACATTTAATCAGCTTTGCTGGCCACAGAATGACAGGGAGCAGGGTTGTTGCAGAGTTCTGCCATTGCACGATAGACACAACGGCAACCGTGCAGACAGTAGCCCACAGCAGCATACGTAAAATAACACGGAGACAGCACTGTCACATGCTGCAAGGAAACTGGCAGAGGCTTCAGACTATTGTTCATCGGGTCTTGAGAAGAAGAGTTACCACAACGCCACGGCCAGCCTCCAGTGCAATCCCACAGCCACAGCACCTGTGGCGACACAGGTGAAAAAGAAAGACGTGATATCCATGCATGCCTTGTGAGATGAACTCACAGGACTCCCTTCCAGCCCAAATACCTAAGATCTATCCCTACTAAGGGTACCGAGATTCACAGATGCACCAAGACAGGGTATATTCATCCATTGATGCAGAGGAGAACACCAAGAGCAAGCAAGTTTAATGGAAGAAATCATCTATTTTCTTAGACCATGCAATATAGACGGAAAACACAAACAAGATCAGAAAAAGCATAATGAACAGCCTGTGCCCCTGAAAGGTTTATGGTCCTATCTTCTCCACAAACTACATTCCAATAATTTAAGGAAATACATTGCCTTACCACAAACCACACCCTTTGTTATCAAAAGCATTTTTCTGACACAACTCTTGCTATTTAAAAAACATAAGTATATCTGAGGAAAATGCTGACTAAAAAAATACTGTTTTACTGTTAATATTCTTACTCATTTGCATCCCAATTCAAAGTACCTAAAACATACCTAGCTTTCAAACACACTACGAGTCCTTTTAAATATCAGAATTATACCCAATGCTAACCTGTGCTTCTTCTCAACCTACCTACTTCCTATCACACTTCTACTCCCCATCGTACTTGTCATCTGCTTTGTGTCAAGCACTTAAAGCAGAATCTCATACCAACATAAATGCTACACAGGCAATCTCGTGAAAGTTAAGCATCTTAGCCTCAATTTATGCATCGGTAAGATTTACATTATTACACTATTTTCTAAGTGCACATATTCCCCAAGGAATTCTCGCCTGCTCCGTTCTTTGGCTCTCCATTTGGGTTACCACCAAGATTTGTACTCATCAGTTCTCTGACATATCACACCATCTAATTTAAAAAAAAAAAATGCTGTGATTAATATTAGCTTTCCTTATTCATTTACTTTGTTGGATTGCATCCTTCCTCAGTCCAGACCAGACCTTCATCAGAAAACACTGTTGCTCCAGTTATTACAGTTTTAAAATAATTTTCATCCTATTAAGGTGAGCCACCAGCACTGAAATACTCTAGGTTAATTCACCAGTGGCTCAGATCAGTTTGACTTAATAATTTGAAACATACTTATATTGCAAAGTGGTTTAATACAGATGAGCCTTTATTCACATGAAAAAAAGACCAATTCCTACACATTTCTACAGCACCCAGGGTATAGCCCCCTCTCCCATTGGTTTGGGAACACAGGTGCTGTCGTATCGATGTACAGTGATGAGGGAGAGGAGGGAGGACCAGCTTCCTCCCATTTCAGCAGAAGCTCCTACGAACTTCAACAGACCTGAAAGTCGAACAACAAAGCAAGTTTAAACATACCTGCTAATCTAAAGTTAGACATGTATTTTTAGGATCCTAGTGTCAAATCACAAGTTTTGTCTTTTGGGAGTTTGACACGGGAGAGCGCTTTGCTGGGGCCGGGGGGCGATGGCGGAAGGGGGCGAGTTCGCCGATGGCACCGGTGTGACCACAACGACACAGCCCGCGTGCCTCCGGGGCTCGCCACTCTCCCGGCCACCCGGACCCCTGCTCGCCGCTATCGGGGGCTCTCTGCCGGTCGCAGAGGCGAGCACCCGCACGCCCGCGCCCAGCAGGCGGGCGATGGCGCCGCTGCTCCGGCGGGACCCGCGGACGCCGAACGCGCTGCGGAACCGGCCCCGAGGGCGCCCGCCCGAGGCCCCACCCGCGCCGCCCCCGGCGGCTCCCGAGGGAGGCGGCC
>VXBH01003955.1:157962-237485 GCA_013400035.1 Rynchops niger | reverse complement strand
AGGGCGGTGGGCGGGGCCCCGAGGGCGGTGGGCGGGGCCCCGAGGGCGGTGGGCGGGGCCCCGGGTACATGAGCCACAGCCTCGGCGCAGGAGCTCGTTGTGCTGCTGGGTTCCGCGGGGGTCGGTTCGCTGCTGGTCCTTCGTTCGGCTGCAGCTCTGGGGCGGTCTCAGCTGCTTGGGCAGGTGCGTTTTGGCGTTTAGAGAGGCAGAGGTGAGACAACTGAGCTAAGACCTTCAGGACTAGTAAACATCCAGCCACCTGTATAGTAGAAAGTTGACTTGTATGCTGCTTTTTTGTTTCCCTTTTTTTTTTTTTTAGGACAGTAACTTTGTAATGAGTGTTTAGGGCGTGCCCAGCTGGTTTAATAGTATGTTTTTCTTTATTCCAGGAGTGCTGCATTCTCCTAGAACTCCTGACTTCATTGAGGATATAACTGGGTTTTTTTCACCAGTTTTGTAGTATGCTGTGTAAGTTGCTGGTATTGTTTCTCTTAATTNCGCTGCTGGTCCTTCGTTCGGCTGCAGCTCTGGGGCGGTCTCAGCTGCTTGGGCAGGTGCGTTTTGGCGTTTAGAGAGGCAGAGGTGAGACAACTGAGCTAAGACCTTCAGGACTAGTAAACATCCAGCCACCTGTATAGTAGAAAGTTGACTTGTATGCTGCTTTTTTGTTTCCCTTTTTTTTTTTTTTAGGACAGTAACTTTGTAATGAGTGTTTAGGGCGTGCCCAGCTGGTTTAATAGTATGTTTTTCTTTATTCCAGGAGTGCTGCATTCTCCTAGAACTCCTGACTTCATTGAGGATATAACTGGGTTTTTTTCACCAGTTTTGTAGTATGCTGTGTAAGTTGCTGGTATTGTTTCTCTTAATTGGGTTGATGATGAGATTATCTTGCGGGGCTTAGGGTGAGCATTTTGCATGCATCTGCACATGGTATTTGAGCATTTCTCAGGAAAGCAGCAGGGATGTAAGGCATAGTGTTGTTCAGGGTATGGCATGGCTCCTCACCTTTCCCCATTGCCCACAGAGTGCCATGGTGTCCCCAGGGTTTTTGCAGCTTGCAGCAGGCCTCTTGTAGACTGTGTCAGGGCATCGCTTATTTTGTGGGTCTGTAGCAGAGCCCAGAGGCTGTGGGAAGACAGAAGATAGGAGGTGCCTGCTGAATGCAGGGCACAGCTCCTGAGGAGTGGCTGATGCTGGGGGTTCAGGGTTGCATATACAGGATGGGAGCTGTCAGGAAGAAGTGGGGCTCCTTCCCTGACAGTTGAGGAGAAAAAGGGTTTCTAAAATGTTGGCACTGGGGATTAGCTAGGAAAGGCAGGCGGGTTCATCAGTCTTTGTTATATTGGTTTTGCAGTTGGGTTTGGGTGTCGACAGGGTCTGGTCTGTTCTAGTATCTTGCATTTGAGGTGAGCTGGATAGTATCAAGGAGGAGCACTGGACTGGTGGTTTTGCAGAAATGCAATGTTAATTTTGTGTTTATTGGTATCTTAGGTGTCATAAACAATTGTTGCTGCAGCCTCTGGCTCTGTAATCGGCATGAAGCAGGCAAGTGGATTGCTATGGCACCTCTGAGGATGAGGGCGTTGTGGAAGAGGTTGGCATCTACTGTCATGGTGGTCAGTGCTGGAGCTGTGATTTCTCTTTGTTTTATAGATGAAGAGGAGCCTGGTGACTGCAGGAACATCAGTTAGATGTTTGTTGTGGTTTTTTGTCAAGGATGAATTCAGACCCCTGACCCTCTGAAAGCTAAGTAGAGGGACAGGTGCTGGAGGGGGGCCAAGGTTGACAGTTTCAGGGAGGAGTTTTAAAGTCAGGATAGAGCAGAGGGCTACCCAGGAGCTGTCTCCTCTGAGTAGGTAAAGGGAGTAGGTTACTCTTCAGCACAAAGCACAGTCACTGCCCCAGTCCTGGCCATACTGTTCCTGACACACTCCGCAAACATTTCTCCCCTGTCCCTCTCACACCAGGCAGGCTGGGGGGGCTGCCCAGCTCCCCTCGACCCCGTGGCAGAGCCCTATGCTCACCCCTTGCCTCCTCACCATGACCAAACCCCCCCTTCTGGGGCAAACCCAGGTACTGTGTGAAGAGCCACACGCAGCTGAGCTTTCGAGCCAGTGTCCCAGAGACTGAGACAGTGGTCAGAGGCAAAGGGATGTTTATCGTTACCGCTGGAGCTGAGCAGTGGGTGTGTGGAGAGGTGGGGGACACTGAAAAGCAGCTCCCAGTGCCCCCATGGTGACTGAAGCCAGTCCCAGACCTCAGTGGATATTTATACTGGATAAACTGGGGGTACTGGGAGGTGGGAGCTCCTGGCCCAACTGCAAAGGACAGGGCACAGCTCAGGGGACAGTGGGTCTGTGCCAGGCGGGACAATGCCCTGACACCCTCCTGGGTGAGCAGAAGGGCCCTCACTGAGGGTAGTGCAGGGGCAGGGACACCTGGCAGAGCAGCAGAACAAAAAGACTAACAGCCAGCCAAACTTCCTGTGTTCCCACCAATGTGGCTGTTATCTATTGCCAGCACAACAGAGGTAAACCTCACATAGCTCTCCTGACCCAGGAGTGACCGTCTCCTTTGCTGAAGAAAAGCAGTCAGTTGGGATAGAGTCTGATGCAGGAGAAATTGGTTCGCGTATCACCACAAGCAGCTGCCTTGTTCTGGGATGTTCAGACAGACCCCATCAGGCTTGGTCTTTTTCTTCCATCTGTCAGCAAGGAGAGGGACATAGTGCTCATGGCTTCACTTTCTGCTCTTGCATCTAATGTACCCTACCAGGTCACACATGAAGCCTTCTGGGTAGGGGATGTCTTTAGAGATGCCCAAGACTGGAGTAGCGAAGGTCTCACTGGAAACGTGTTGCCGAAGGTGGCTGACAAGGGTGTGATGAAAGCTGGAATAGCAAGGGAGGCAAGGCTGGGGAGCGGTGACAGCTAAAGCAAGAACCTTTCACAGAGCAAGGGGCTGTCTAAGGGAGGTGGTGGACGTAAGGAAACGTCTCCTGTGGGAGGACAGAGAACTAATATTTCCTTCTTTTTCTTTTGAAGGGTCTCCTCCAAATTGCAAATGTCCACTCAATGGAAGAGCTAGAGATGATTCTTACTACAGGAAATCCAAGAAGATGGAAGGACAGGACGGAATAGTTCCTTCTCTCTCTTCAGAAAGGTCTTCTCCAAATTGCAAACGTCCGGTCAATGAGAAAGCTAGAGGAGGTTGTTACTACAAGAAATCCAAGAAAATGGAAGGACAGGAAGGAATAGTTCCTTCTCTTTCTCTAGAACTCTCTCCTCCAAATTGCAAACTCAATGAAAATGCTATGGGTGATTATCACTATGAGAAATTCAAGATGAGTAGGTGATACTGAGGAAGGTAGACCAAAGTCTTTGCATTTGTTCTTATTTTTCATTAATAAAAAATTTTGTGTCAGTATATCTCTTCCCCCCCAGCAGACTTATTTCTGTAGCCTTTCACCGCATTTATTATTAGGTGTGAAGACCCTTCACAAAAGAGTCTGCAGCTCCAGTCCCTCTGGCAGCTGCAACTTCAGAATTGATATTGCCACTTTTCTAACCTTCTAATCCCTAAAAAAATGGTGGATAGTTCCAGTGTGAACCCTCTCTTTGATTCCCACCTTTCTTCTTTCAGTACAACTGTTTCTTTTTTTTTTTTTTTTAGATTTATGTTAAAGAGAAGTCCTACCATGGCACACACATGTAGGAAGCTATTGTTTCCTGAAGACAAGTCCAGAGATTTGGTCCCACAGCTCTACAAGACTGTCAAGTTCCCTGTATATTCATGAAAAAAGAAGGTTTGTTTGCATGTTTGTTCTTTAAGTTACCTAATTCTTCAAGAGTGGGAAACTTCTCTGTAAGACAGGCCTCGCCAACCTGCAGCTCACAGTATTTTGTTTCTTAATATCACACTTCCAATTAAAGTGACACATTTGAGCAGGATAAAATGACAGCAAGAAATAGAGCAGATGGGGTGAGCAAAGGCTTACTTTATGGACCTGTGCAGGGTACGTCAGCATTGGAAGAAGAGTTTCTGCCCCTTCTCTATGGAGACGGGCAGTATTTTCTTCGGAAAACAAACATGCAAACTCATGCACAATAGCTAAAGGGGGAGGGACTGACAACCAGAACACCCTCTACCTTGGCACCTCTCCTACGGAATCCAGGTGAGGACAGATGTCTCTTGTAACCCCCATTTTCACCAGTGGTCACCTGTGGGTGCGTGTTTTCGTAGGACAAGAAAGGAGAGTTCCTTTCAGTTACACACTAGACTTTCTCTCACAGGTTGTAAGAAGATAAATTAGCATGTTTTGTATATTAGAGATTAAGATATCCATCTTCAAGGTTCAAAGAGATCAACACAAGTCTAAATCAGGAGCCAGTCATGTTAGCCAGCATGGCTCTGACCCGTTGTTAACCCATAGGTAAGCGAGCCAGGCAACGGGGAGGAGAAGGAAACACACAAATCAAGGTAATGATCAGAACAATGAGGGATGTGGCTGGATCATGTAGCATCTCTGAATGATGTGGAGTCTAATAGCAATGGATAAAAACTCCCGTTAACTCCTACATGCCTTACATCATATGTAACTTAACTGCTTTTGTTTACCATGAATACTCTGTTCTCCCTGAACCTGAGCAGACTGGTAAACCATGCGTTCCCCCCCTAGAAACTGGGGGTTCTGCACTAGCTCAGCAGGCAGGGCGGGAAACCAAACATTTCTCTACACTCTGTTGTTTTCACATTTTGAGGACATTTGAAAGAATTCCCACCATTATCTGGTCTGAATCACTGACAGTGGGGAGAAAAAAAGAAAACAAATAAAGGATAAATGAATAAGCCGTATCAGCAACACTTATCTTGGGAGCTGCAGAGCTTGCCTAGCAACTTGCCTTGGCAGAAAACAAACCTCAAGGATAATTTTATAACAGTGTTTTTCCAACGCTCTTTGGAACTCAATAAACTGAACTGGAGGAGCAAAGCAAAACTAGAGGGGAAAGGAATTGTATTTACATGCCAGAAAACACAACAGGGGTTGTAACCAGGATCCCACTAACCTGCGGAGAGATGCTGAACAAACAACCGAGCAATCTCAGGCGCCTTCACCGAGAAGCAAAATAGTGTCGCGTAACAGCTGTCAGTTTAAAAGACAAGTGACAAGAGCATGGTATCTTTAACTAACACTTGAAAACTGGGACACTTTCAGGCCCTGAGTTCCTTCTTCAAAACTGACCCCTCTTCCCAAGTGCATTGGCTGGTTTAATTTAAAATAAAAAAAAAAAAAAAAAGTATCCATGCCATGTTTGCTAGGTCATCTTCCTTGGTTTCTTATCCCTTTCCCAGAAGAGGTTTCTCAGAAAAACTAATGAACAAAATACTGTTTTAAAATTGACTCGGAGGAAGGGGAGGGTTGGGGGAGGCCTGGCCTGGCGGGCGGCCCCTGCCCGGCCGCGGTGCTGGCGGAAGAGCGGCGGCGCGCGGCTTCGTCTCGGGGTTGTGGCGTCATCGCCGTGCGACGCGGCCCGGAGAGGCCTCGGGGCAAAAATAAAGCAGTGTGGCGGCGGCGGCGGCGGAGCGCAGCGGCCGGCGCTATGCCCGCCAAGAAGTCGTTCCGCCGGCGGAGGGAGGACTCGGAGGAGGAGGAGGAGGACGAGCAGGTGGCGGAGGAGGTCAGGTGGGTGGGGACCGGCGGAGAGCCCGTCCGGCCCCGGCCGAACCCGCCGGGAGCCCCGGCCGCTCCGGAGATGGGCGGTTCTCTTCCACCGAAACTCCTCCGGGATGTGCCGGCCGGGAGAGGCGAGCAGCCGGGGCGGGGCAGCCCGCGGAGCCCCTCGTGGGATGGAGCAGGGGGCACCGGGAGCGGCGCAGCCCCGCCGCTGGCCTTGCACGGCATTCCTGACGGATACGGCCCTTCCCCTCGGGAACTGGCACCCGCAGGAGTCTGCCCCGTTATTTTCAACAGCAGTATAATATTAGAGCAACAACTGAGGGAAGTTTGTCGTGGAAGGTTTAAATCACCTAGAATCAGAAGATACTGATTTTGGGAAGCAGCCAGTGAAACGGGGGCGATGCAGGGTGGCTCTGCAGCCCCGCACACCAGGGTGACTCCATGGGCTCCAGCTCTGCAGGCATAAATGAGAGCGCAATTTCGGACGGATACAGACAGGGCAGATGGGCCCTTTTCGTTTGCAGAGCCCTGCATTCCAAGCAAGAGCTTTCTAGTTCTTATTTTGTCTCTGACAAATATGTCATGATGCATAGTTCATGGCAGATAGTGAAAAACATGCATAATTAGTAAAAGTCCAAATACCTGAAGAAATTATGAGCGCATGTCAATCTGTATAGAGAGACTTGATCTTTAAATTTACCCTAAACTTTTTTCTGAGTCATTGATGTATCTTGACATCCTCTCATCTGTGTTATACCCACTTGAGAGCTGCTGCTAATTTTGCTTCAAATTCTGTGCTTCGTTAGTTCCCCCTTTTCCTGAGAAATGACTATATGATTTTTATTAGCTAGTGTCAAATTGTTGAAGGAGTAAAAGTGCTCCGCATTAATGCATGTTTCTTGGTGACCCTTTGTTTTCCTGTGAGGAGAATATTGTCTGGAGATCTTCATGGACCAAAACCAACGATGCTGGAGTCGTTTTTCCCATATTGGCTTCTTATTAAAGCCTTTCAATGCCGGGGTGCTTCTTTCCTCAGCCGAGGGAAGGCGTGTTGAGGGGACATAGCCAGCAGATGTCACGTGGCTTTTTTTCTAACTGCATAAATAAATGGAATTGCTTAAATAAAGTAAAATAGAAAATATCTATCTAATCTGTAACCAGAAAAATAGACACTGACATGCAGAATTTTAAGGCAAGGCCTGTCTAGAAGATTCCATCTTAACTGCAGAAAATCAAATTAAGTTAATCAACAAAAAACAAAGCATCAAGTACTAGGTCAAATGTTTTTTTCTTTAGGTTAAAACTTGAGGAAACCAAAGAAGTTCAGAGCCTCAGAAAGCGACCCAATGGGGTGAGGTAAGGGATGTAGCACCAAGGATGTGAAATTGTGTTGTCCCTTGCTGTAACGTAACAGTAAATTCCTTCCACTGAAATGTTTTTACTTTCTTTGTCTCCTTGACTAGCGCTGTAGCTCTGCTTGTGGGAGAAAAGTTGCAAGAAGAAGCAACACTTGTGGTAAGTGCTGGACACTTTGATTACCTCAGGGCTAAGATATAACGCTGTGAAAACACCAGTGCAGTCCAGGCCATTGCTGTCTGGCCGGGGGTAGGACTGATGCCGTGGCTCAGTTCTTCAATGTTCCCTCTTTGTGAATCCAGATCCTGAAGACTAGCATTAAACTTGAGGGAAGCTTGAGGCGTATTCCTTATTTCTCATTTTACAGGATGACCCGTTTAAGATAAAATCTGGGGGAATGGTGGACATGAAGAAGCTGAAAGAAAGAGGCAAGGACAGGTGGGTGCAGATGAGCTCTGAAGACCAAACAACCAACAGGCCCAAACTGAAAACTGTAAACACTGTGGCTTCCATTTAGGATTAATGAAGAGGAAGATCTAAACTTGGGAACTTCCTTCTCAGCTGAAACCAACAGGCGGGATGAAGATGCTGACATGTAAGTTGTGCTGCGTTGGGTCTGGGATGTTGAATTTGAGGTCGGGTGTCCCCTCACAATGTGGGTTTTTTTCTGTCTCGGATACTGACTCGTCCCAGAACATCTTCTGAGTTCTCACTGAAACTTCCACTTGCCCTTTCACCTCCTGGCTGCCACTCTTGGGAAGGCTTTTTTATGGATGGGAGGTGCCAACCAGCTTGCCTGGCATTAAATACCAGTGGGAGCCTTCCCTGCTGGTGGTGAAAGAGCTTGAAGGATCTGATCAGTTCTTGCACAATGGCTTCGTGCAATTGATGTCAGCCGAGTTCCTTTGGAGAGATTGCTCATTCCTCTCTCCTAGCTCTTGGGACAGGGATGCAGCTATGCCCAGCAGTGCTGCGACAGAGTACGGAAAAAAATAATTAAATAACTGTGTGTCCCTCACGTGCTGCTGTTTAGGATGAAGTACATTGAGACTGAGCTGAAGAAGAGAAAGGGAATTGTGGAGAATGAGGAGCAGAAGGTGAAGTTAAAAAATGCCGAGGATTCTCTGTATGAGTTGCCAGAGAACATCCGTGTCTCCTCTGCCAAGAAGACTGAGGAGATGCTGTCCAACCAGATGCTGAGCGGCATTCCCGAAGTGGACCTGGGAATCGAGTATGTAGTTCACAGATATGTTGGTTCTGGCCTGAATTGCCAGGATGGACAAGTGCTGATGAGCAGCGTACTGGTATGGCTGGAGCAGACAACCCCAGTTGGGCTCTGGGATGGGAAACAAAGCCTCTGTTTCTGGAGCACTGCCTTCTCTCTCAAAAAACATATTGCATGCTATAGTAGTGTTAATACTATCCCCTAAATCTACCCTTCTAAGTATTAATGAGGGTTTTCTTTGTTGTTTTCCTTCTAGTGCAAAAATAAAAAACATCATCTCAACTGAAGAGGCCAAGGCCAAGCTGCTGGCAGAGCAGCAGAACAAAAAGAAAGACAGTGAAACTTCCTTTGTTCCCACCAACATGGCTGTTAACTATGTCCAGCACAATAGATGTAAGTCTCACATAGCTCTCATGACCCAGGTGTGATCCTCTCCTCTGCTGAAGAAAAGCAGTCAGTTGGGATAGAGTCTGATGCAGGAGAAATTGGTTTGTGTATCACCACAACCAGCTGCCTTGTTCTGGGATGCTCAGATAGACCCCATCTGGCTCGGTCTTTTTCTTCCATCCGCCAGCAAGGAGAGGGACATATTACTCATGGCTTGACTTTCTGCTCTTGAACTCCCAGCTGACACCACCTCATAAATTTCCGAAAGTTTTTCTTTAAGTTGTGTCTTGAGCATGTGCTGGAAATGCCTGCCTCATCTGCCGTTACAAATGATGGTTTGTAATTGAGACAATCCATTTTGTCAGCTGCCCAAGCAGACAGGTGGTCAAGCAAACATAGACCTTACTAGACAGGAGATGGGAAATAATTTCCAGGAACGCCTCTCATACGGCAGCCATCTGGAGGAAAGGCAGCCTTCTGCTGTGTTTAACCATGCTTACAGGAGAGTTTTGGAGTCAGATTTGTGTGTTCTGAAGGAAGTGAATCTTTGGGCCACTTCTGATGAAATAGTGCTACTGAAATTTGCTGTCTCCCTTCTTGCCTGTATTCATTATGCATAGAAACCAATTACGGAAACGGTTGTTCCGAGGTTCTGTTGTTTCTGCCAGTTGTCACAAATGCCATAGAATTATGTCCCTCTGCATAACGCTGCTCCAGATAATATTCCTCATCTGATGTTTTCCTTCTTTCAGTTTATCATGAGGAGCTAAACGCACCAGTGCGAAGGAACAAAGAAGAGCCAAAGCCCCGTCCACTGAGAGTGGGGGATACAGAGAGGCCAGAACCTGAACGTATGTTCCTTTATCTGAAATGTCCTAAGGAGAGACACTGAAACTCTTCAGGGATCTTGCCCAGGGAAATGATCTGGCTTTTCTTAGCTTCTCTTCTCTGGGTGCCCTGAAATAGTGGGGAAATGAAGGAATCTGAGTCCATGAGAGGCTATTGCATTTGATGTACCCTACCAGGTCACTCATGAAGCCTTCTGGGTAGGGGATGTCTTTAGAGATGCCCAAGACTGGAGTAGCGAAGGTCTCACTGGAAACGTGTTGCCGAAGGTGGCTGACAAGGGTGTGATGAAAGCTGGAATAGCAAGGGAGGCAAGGCTGGGGAGCGGTGACAGCTAAAGCAAGAACCTTTCACAGAGCAAGGGGCTGTCTAAGGGAGGTGGTGGACGTAAGGAAACGTCTCCTGTGGGAGGACAGAGAACTAATATTTCCTTCTTTTTCTTTTGAAGGGTCTCCTCCAAATCGCAAACGTCCACTCAATGAAAAAGCGACTGATGATTATCACTATGAGAAATTCAAGAAGATGAATAGGCGATACTGATGAACGTGGGATGAAGTCTTTGCAGTTGCTCTTAATTTCCTCCAATAAAGGATTTTGTGTCAATGACCTGAAATGGATGTGCGGAGAGTCACTACCTTCACATGCTGGTGTTACCTACAAAGCTTTTCTTGTGACCCTGTAGTGAATCACTTGGCAGGTGATTGTGAACTCTTTGGTCCATAAAATCTTGTATATAGCTTATATTTAGTTATAAACCTTTTAGAAGAACATGAGCTTTCATGGTTGGCATTCTTTCACCCTCTTAAAAAATACGAAAAAAAGAGATCCTTTAAAAGCAGCAGTGCTGTTTGCCTTGTAAGTATAAAGGGAAGGGTGAAAGCTGGTTTGCTTGAGTGTAACTTTGTTGGGGACTTTGTGTTTGTTCCCAAGGGCCTGGGTTCTGCAGAGTGTGTAAGGCTGAGATGCGGCAGTGGTGTGTTTGCTGCCGCTGCTCCGCAGCCTGGATTGCAAGCGCTCGGGCAGAAATCAGCGCTGGCTGTGCCTGGTGCTGCCTCGCCAGGTCTGTCCTCAGCGCAAGGAACGCAGCAGATACACAGCGCCGGGGATTTTATATCATGTGCCGTGTCGTTTTGTACCTTTTTCCCCCGGTAGACTTCTGTAGCCGTTCGCTGCATTTTATTTTAGCTAAGAAGAAAACTTGATCAGGTTTTAACTGTTGGATGTGAGGAAAATCTCACTTTCAGCTCTCAGGACAGGGTCACTATGGCAGCTGATGAAGAAGCCAGAGGCCCCGCAGCCGGTGTCAGCCACGTCTTCCCAGGAGGTACGATGTGCGGGAGTCTGAAGGCAAGATTTGTAACCTGAAAATAATAAAAGTGTTTTTAAGTGCTTGTAAATGACGTTTTTCCTTCTGGAATGCACGCTGATGGGTTCTGGGTTCTTCTGTCCACGTCTCATCACGCAGGAGTGGAAACTGCGGAGGAAGGGCGGGGGGGAATAGCCCCAGATTTTACTTCTTTTCAGAAAAGGGGAAAAGTCTCTGGGCCAGGTAAACGTGCAAGGTTGTCTCTGAGCCTGTGCCCCCATGCAGTCTGGGGTGGCGTTCCCCGCGGGTACCTGCCGGCACGGCCCGAAGCTGACGCCCGACCGTGCGCGCAGCACTTCATCCAGCGAACCACGCGAGGCCGCCATTTAGCTAAATTACAGGCGCGGGTGCCCGCCCAACATGGCGGCCGCCCTCAGCCTCAGCCCCGCCTCTGCCCGCAGCCAAGATGGCGGCGGCGGAAGCGGCGCTGCGGGGCGGAAGCGGCGGCGCGACGGGGCCGGCGGTGGAGCCGGGCGGGCCATGAAGCTGCGGCGGGGCGCGCTGCGGGCGGCCCTGGGGTTGGCGCTGCTGCTGCTGCCGCCGCTCCTCGGGCCGGCGAGCGCTGTGGAACCCATCAGCCTAGGGCTGGCGATCGCGGGCGCCGCCGCCTCGGCCCTTACCGGCTTCATCTCCTACCCGCGGCTCTACTGCTACTTCAGGGAGTGCTGTCTCCAGCGGCACGATCGGCNCTGACAAGGGTGTGATGAAAGCTGGAATAGCAAGGGAGGCAAGGCTGGGGAGCAGTGACAGCTAAAGCAAGAACCTTTCACAGAGCAAGGGGCTGTCTAAGGGAGGTGGTGGACGTAAGGAAACGTCTCCTGTGGGAGGACAGAGAACTAATATTTCCTTCTTTTTCTTTTGAAGGGTCTCCTCCAAATCGCAAACGTCCACTCAATGAAAAAGCGACTGATGATTATCACTATGAGAAATTCAAGAAGATGAATAGGCGATACTGATGAACGTGGGATGAAGTCTTTGCAGTTGCTCTTAATTTCCTCCAATAAAGGATTTTGTGTCAGTGACCTGAAATGGATGTGCGGAGAGTCACTACCTTCACATGCTGGTGTTACCTACAAAGCTTTTCTTGTGACCCTGTAGTGAATCACTTGGCAGGTGATTGTGAACTCTTTGGTCCATAAAATCTTGTATATAGCTTATATTTAGTTATAAACCTTTTAGAAGAACATGAGCTTTCATGGTTGGCATTCTTTCACCCTCTTAAAAAATACGAAAAAAAGAGATCCTTTAAAAGCAGCAGTGCTGTTTGCCTTGTAAGTATAAAGGGAAGGGTGAAAGCTGGTTTGCTTGAGTGTAACTTTGTTGGGGACTTTGTGTTTGTTCCCAAGGGCCTGGGTTCTGCAGAGTGTGTAAGGCTGAGATGCGGCAGTGGCGTGTTTGCTGCCGCTGCTCCGCAGCCTGGATTGCAAGCGCTCGGGCAGAAATCAGCGCTGGCTGTGCCTGGTGCTGCCTCGCCAGGTCTGTCCTCAGCGCAAGGAACGCAGCAGATACACAGCGCCGGGGATTTTATATCATGTGCCGTGTCGTTTTGTACCTTTTTCCCCCGGTAGACTTCTGTAGCCGTTCGCTGCATTTTATTTTAGCTAAGAAGAAAACTTGATCAGGTTTTAACTGTTGGATGTGAGGAAAATCTCACTTTCAGCTCTCAGGACAGGGTCACTATGGCAGCTGATGAAGAAGCCAGAGGCCCCGCAGCCGGTGTCAGCCACGTCTTCCCAGGAGGTACGATGTGCGGGAGTCTGAAGGCAAGATTTGTAACCTGAAAATAATAAAAGTGTTTTTAAGTGCTTGTAAATGACGTTTTTCCTTCTGGAATGCACGCTGATGGGTTCTGGGTTCTTCTGTCCACGTCTCATCACGCAGGAGTGGAAACTGCGGAGGAAGGGCGGGGGGGAATAGCCCCAGATTTTACTTCTTTTCAGAAAAGGGGAAAAGTCTCTGGGCCAGGTAAACGTGCAAGGTTGTCTCTGAGCCTGTGCCCCCATGCAGTCTGGGGTGGCGTTCCCCGCGGGTACCTGCCGGCACGGCCCGAAGCTGACGCCCGACCGTGCGCGCAGCACTTCATCCAGCGAACCACGCGAGGCCGCCATTTAGCTAAATTACAGGCGCGGGTGCCCGCCCAACATGGCGGCCGCCCTCAGCCTCAGCCCCGCCTCTGCCCGCAGCCAAGATGGCGGCGGCGGAAGCGGCGCTGCGGGGCGGAAGCGGCGGCGCGACGGGGCCGGCGGTGGAGCCGGGCGGGCCATGAAGCTGCGGCGGGGCGCGCTGCGGGCGGCCCTGGGGTTGGCGCTGCTGCTGCTGCCGCCGCTCCTCGGGCCGGCGAGCGCTNGAGACCGGCCAGGGCTTGTGGGGGCGTCCCCGTGGGGCCTGTGGTGTCTCCCCGTTGGGGTCTTCCTGTGGAGGCCTGCCCGTGGGGCCTGTGGGAGTCTCCCTCTGGGGGTATCCCTTTGGGCCCTGTTGGGCCTCCCTGTGGGGTTCTGCCCGTGGGGTCTGGTGGGTCTCCCCTTGGGGGCCTTGCCTTGGGGTCTAGTGGGCTTCCCCGTGGGGGTCGCCCCATAGAGACCTGCCTGTGGGGCCTGTAGGCTCTCTCCGCGGGCTCTCCCCATAGGCCCTGGCTCCAGCCCTGTGCCCCCTGGCCTGGGGCTGGCAGCCTGCAGGCCAGGGCAGGTGGTGGACTTTCCTGGAAGGAGGGAGGAGAAGCCGGCGGGACCCCCTGCCACTCTCCCTCCTCGGTGTTGACAGAGTGGTCTCTCTCCATCCAGCTCTGGAGGAGAATTTGGACAAGAGGCTGTTTGGGCAGCACCTGGTGAGCAAGGTGGTTGTAAAGGCCGTGAAGGGCTTCTTGAACAACAGCAACGTTAAAAAACCTCTCACCCTTTCCTTGCACGGGTGGACTGGAACAGGCAAAAACTTTGTCAGTAAGATAGTTGCCGAAAGCATTTATGAAAGAGGTCTGCAGAGTAAATATGTCCATCAGTTCGTGGCAACTTTACATTTTCCTCATGCTCACAACATCAATCTCTACAAGGTAAGAATATGCTGTGGAAACTGTGGCAGTGAGGCAGAGCTCTACTGCAGTGGCTGCTGTATTGATTTATAAATGTTATGGCACAATCGATACTAGAAACCTAGATACTGCTTTTTGCGGTAAAATGTGATAGTTTTGTAATCTTCTGTACAAACTGGGTAAATCCTAACATCCATCAGGACTGGTGTTCCCTCTCTTTAGGGAAGAACGCTATGGGTTTTTTTTGTTGTACAGTTTGCTTAGAGATGTAACTGACATAACGATGAGAGTGACTGAGCAGGATTCCGTGGTTGGGTGATACACTGGTGGGCACTGGGAAAAACTAACAGTTCATGACCCTGGGGAACCACCCAGTGACCTCCAGTGCGTCAGGTACCATCGCAAGCTGATACGTGCTCTCTGAGGCATGGTTGTACTTTTCAGTTTGACTGCACACCAAGGAGGTTATTTAGATTTCTATGCATCCATTTCCTATCTGTAAAACAAAATAAAAAGATACCTCGTTGTCACAAAGGTACAAATAAATGTATTTGGAAATGTTCTGCCAGCTCATGTCAGTGCAGTGCTGTAGGCAGGTGGATATCACGTGGAGCAGTAGCTCAGATGCATGTTTTCTGGGTTTCTTTTGTTCTAACTAACTTCTTTAACAGCAGAGTTTGAATGAGAACCACTGTCTTTTGTACTACTAAATGTTTATGTTCTGTTTATATATGTTAAAAATGGGAATGGGATGGTTTACAAACCTGATTTCTAAATGGAGGAAATATCCATTTCCTCTTTTACAGCTTACTTTCCCTCTTGTTTCAACTGAGCTCTTTTAAAATAAAATAGATCCTTTTCTGCTTTTGTGTCGAGGTGATCACACTTGGGAAACTTGCTGCCCAAGGCAGTAGAAGGAACTGTCACTTCTTACCCACAATACACCCAATGCCACCCTCGTGTTCTGCCTCTGCCGTTCAGGGACTGAGTAAACAGTGACTATAAAAAAAAGATGGATCATTGAAAGTGGTTAGAACGATTACTTCTCATTCATCTGCCAGCAGATAGACCTGGGTTTTTTCCCCAATTACTTCATTATTGATCTTAAATGTAACACTTAAGTGAGAGAATCTTTAAATACAATAAACCATTAGCCCTTCTGAACAACACTGTCTTTTAAGAAGGGCTTGTAATTGTCTTCGTTTAACTTCTGAATGATTAAAACACAGGGCTGAGGGTTAATTCTGTTTCGGCTTTTGCCAGTGACTGCAGGTGTAATTTCTCACTGGTGCTGTTCAGGTAATAAATTTAGTAGTCATAATTTTGACGCCTAAGGATGTATAGACCAAAGTGCAGCCAAAAGTAATTGTCTTATGTGTCAGGGCTTTGCTATGTGTTGCTATTCCTTGGTGGTACCTGTCCTTTTTCCTACTGCATGCTTTCATTTTTGCTGTGCTTACAGGAATATCTTTCTCGCGAGGAGATTTCCTCCTCGTCCCATCCTGTCTTTTGGTGTCTTGAATTTTTTGCAGAACCAGCATGAGATTCTGTTAGTTTTATTTACAGCTTTTAACCATGTTTTAGTCAAGAAGCCAAAAGTGTTAAAATGACACAATTGAAATTACTCTTTCAGGGCAAAAGTCAATAAGCAGAAGTGCTATTTTCTGTCTTTTCAATGCAACTCTTTGAATGTCTTTTATTTTTATGCTGCTCAGGACCAGTTGCAGTCATGGATTCGGGGAAATGTGAGCATCTGTCCCAGATCGCTCTTCATATTTGACGAAATGGATAAAATGCATGCAGGACTCATTGATTCCATCAAGCCATTCCTGGACTACTATGAGTTTCTGGATGGGGTGTCTTACCGAAAAGCCATCTTCATATTCCTCAGGTAAGAAGTGCCTTCTCAGGTTTGCTGTTCTGTACACACGATGTGTTTTAAAACTACCTCTAGCTACAGTCTTTGTTTTCTCTTAACTTAGCAATGCAGGAGCTGAAAAGATAACAGAGGTGGCACTAGATTTCTGGAGAAATGGGAAGAGAAGGGAAGATATACAGCTCCAAGATATGCAGAATGCACTGTCTGTGTCAGTCTTCAATAACAAAAATAGTGAGTAAAACTGTGATTGCTTTTGAGGTGGTAGAAGTTCCACAAAAGGGATGGGCTGCATTTAGCTGCATTTTTACAGCTATGGTTTCTACTTGATCTGGCCCTCCAGTTTTTGGCTAGCAAGGAGCTACAATGCAGTTTTGGGGCCTGCAGATGGCTCTTGAGATAAAACAAAAGTTAAGGAGCCCTGTGTACACCATGGCTACCAGCACGTTTGCTGTCCAGTGGATTGCATATGTTGGGGGAAGTCTACGCTGTCGCTTGTTGACGTACTAATGGTCTAAAGAGAAAGCAAACAGAAGTCTAGACAGTAATGTCAGTAATAATAAAATGTTTTATTATGGGGAAACTACTTCCTTGGTCCCCACTCCACTTAGGCTTTCTTGCTCAGTCTGTTAAAAGCCTTCAGGCAGTTACTTAGGAGATATTTATGGGGAACAAGCTGATATGCCAGCCCTGCTGTGGGCAGTCCAGTGCATTCTAGGTTTCCTCGCACAGGACTTCTGGTGAAAAGGGTTTTTAATGTAATTATGGTCTAAAAGTAGCATCGAAAGCAAACCTATTGCATTTTTTTAAAAGGTTAGGTGCAGTCTCTGAAAAAACGAGAAACACAAGCTGGTCTGGGAGAGCTGATAAAAGATAGAAAATCTGTTCTTCTTTTGGTGAGAGAGTGGAAGGTATGAGACTGGTACCTGGGGAGCAAGGCTTAAATGCATTGTCAGAATTCATTTATTTGGCTCCAATGGACCACATTTGTGTGTCTGTACAAAACTTTGTGCATAAAGTACCATGAGAAGGGGCTTATATTTGGGCTTACCTGTGCATTATAGGGCCCTAAAAACACAGGTGAGTTCTTACTGGTATGTAGCAGAGGGCTATGATACGCCTCTTGCGGTCAGTCAACCCACAGTAGTGTTGAATTAGAGTAGAAACAAACCTCTTCTCTTTCCTTTTGTAGGTGGATTTTGGCACAGCACCTTGATTGATAGAAATCTCATTGACTACTTTGTTCCCTTCCTGCCGCTGGAATATAAACATGTGAAAATGTGCGTCCGGGTGGAGATTGAATCACGTGGCTATGCTGTGGATGAAGACATTTTAACCAGAATAGCTGACGAAATGACCTACTTCCCTAGAGAGGAGAGAATTTATTCAGATAAAGGCTGTAAAACTGTGGATGCAAAGCTGGATTATTACTATGACTTCTAATGCTTTATTGCTACAACCTGCAAAGAAGCAAATTTAACTTAATTACAAAGTGGAGAACCTGGGGCATTTCATTTTTAAGACCTTTTTAAAGAAAGGAACGTTACTTTTTAACTGGTGTGTAAATAAGTGGCAGTGCTTCTGCATTTTTATTCTGTCACTTCATCATGGCTCCCAAGTACTTCGGCCTTGTGTTGCCAAGGTAAGAATGAACTGTGTTGTGACCATGGAGGTCTGTGTCTGACAGCGCCGAAGATTCCTCTTGGATCGTGTCTTGATCATCAGAACCATTTGGCAGACTGTTGGCATGTATAGAAGGACTGAGATTATGACCGAAATTTTAATTGGGTTTTGGTTTGATGTGGACAGTCTCTATACAGTATTGAGAATTTTAATCAAAGTTCCTATGTCTGTGAAAATCTTTATTTGGCTTGTGTGGGAATATTCCTATAACCGCAGTAAAAATACAATATGTGTCTTTTCTCCTTGAACAGCTTGGTTCCAGTACAGATAATGGGGGGGATTCTATAATTATAAAAATCTGGAGTCTTCTATCCAACATCGTGCGGTACCATTGTCTTTTCTCAAAACAGTAGTATAAATTGGCTTCCTGCATGTCAAACCGAGAATATGAAACTCGTTGGTGTGAATAGTGTTCAGAGGGCGGGCTTAATATTACAGGGAAGTAAGTTAAAATCCTGGACTGCCACATCAGTGTAGTTGGTTCCTATTTTGGATTTTTTTTTTTATGTATAATGTTGCCCACAGCATGCTTTCCCAGGAGTGGTCTCACGAGGGAGAAAAGTGTGCTTTCCGACCGGTGAGTCAGCCTCACAGACAGGGTGTAACTTAATGGAAAACATGTACAGGTTAAATTTTAAACCAAGGAAATGGAAAAGAGGTTTTTCCTCTTCACCTACATGTAGAATTCAGGGTCCAGCTTGCAGGGTTTTCCCTTTTTCCTGTTCTCGTAATGATGAAGACGGAGCCAAAGGCGTTTTTTGAAAAGGGGGGAAAAAAAAAAAGTTAAATGTGTCAACTGAAGTTACTGTGAAGAGTGTCAGATTTGTTTCTAAATGTGAGCACTGCAGAAGCTTTTTTTTCACTCCAGTTTCTATTCAAAATAAACTTTTCTCATCAGAAATGTATTTCTTAGTTACCTTCTGGTGTTCTTTGCATGGAGTGATTTGATGTTAATTTTGCACAGACTTACTACTTGTTGCAGAATAGCATACTACGTTTCTGGCTGAAGTGTTCAGCTGTGCTTGAATACAGGTATCTCCCTTCTTGAGTTCAAAGGGAACAGATACGGGGAGGAGATGTGACTCTCTGCTACCCGCTGAAAGGGAAACAAATGAAGTTTGGACTGGAAACTGCACTTCTAGACCATCGGTACTAATTACACTTGCACGGTTTTTGTAGAGGCAGACTTTCTAGATGTGTATGTACTCAACAGTATCATAAGGATGGACTTGTCTTCCAGAGACTAGTTAAAACCCTGCTTCTCATCTCTTCCTCCCACTGTGGTACCGCTGACAGAACACCCTGCAGGCTCTAATTGAAGCCACCCATGTTTTCACTGGCAGCATCTTGAAGTTTTCTCTGCAAGGGGAAAAAGGTCAGTGCAACTTCATCTGTCCAGTTCTGAAGTTCTATAATACGCAAATTATCAGTCATAGTATTTGTTAGCAAATGAGCGCTTTGAACTCGGGTATTTGTCTGTTTCCTTGACCTCCTGATCACAGCAAATGATAGACTAATGGAAAAAAGCAGATGTGAAAATGATAAAACTTTTACTACTGTCTTGTACCTTCTTATCAAAAAGAAACAGTTCTACCAAGCAGTATTGTGGCTTTTCCAGCATTAACTACAGTCTTAATTCTGCTTTATGTACCATTGCAGCATTGATACTGGCATTTGACATACATCGGTAGCAAGTATTTAACTGCATCATAGCCCTAGATGGCTTACCGTGGATGGAAGCTGCCTCTAGAGGGTGTAGAAATGATGTTGAAAGGGTCGAGACTGCCTCTGTTTAATCTCTTCTGTCCTTGAAAACAGCAGACCTGGGCTAGGAGCATCTCCTGCATCTGGGTAGAAGAAATGTGACTGGCTAACTTTGGCTGTTATTCTTTTTAATAGGCCACTTAACTGGAACAGACAAAAGAAAATGTCAAATGAGGGGAAAGGTCTGATCCCTAGAGAAACAGTCCGTTGGCCAGGTGAGAGTAGCTGAACAGTTGGTGAGACCTTATTTTGTTTGTTCTTACCAAAGTCCAGTACAAGCAACGGCTAATTTTATTCAGCAGCCTTCTGCAGGGAACATTCCAAGATCTCACCCTGTGCTCATAAAATTAGAGACTATGGTTAAAACACAGCAGTGTTAAGTGCTGCTTTTGCTAGAAAGAGGCAGCCTGGCCCTAGAGATTCATCTGCCTGCCACCCTGGGCCAAAGAGCCAAGCTGTCGAGCGTGCTGAGGAGCGCAGGCATAGTGCAAAGTCCTGATGAACAAGACAGCTTACGCTTCCCATGTATGCTCCGTAATGAGTTTCCTTCTGCATCGTTACAGCACAACACATGGGTCACGACAGCGTGAACAACTGACTGTTGAGTGAGGTGCAAGCTGTTGCCAACAGCTGTACCTCACTTGAATTAGGCTGTTATTTACATACTGGCTTTTTTTCAGTGCTAGAGAGGCTGCAGATGCTCTGACCCACGGAGATATGATGAAAGCCTGTTGCCCTATCGTGCCTTTGCCAGCTAGAGGAGAGGTGAAAAGCCACCTTGAATGACAGCTTTCTGGATGCAGCACAGAGACGAGGAACGGTTGTCCTGCAGTGCCTGGCAGTATAGTAGGGGATAACCTGTTACTCAGTATGAAGCAGAGCAGGCTGAACAAGGCTTAAAGCCTCTGAGGTGTGTGTTTCCACTGAGCTGTATTTAACTCTTGATTGCTGTTTGATGACTCAACATACTTTAGTTTCAACCATCTATTTAATCTGCTTATCTATTGTTATAAACAATTTTTTAAGAATAAAGGAAGCTTAACGGAAAGCTGCAGTGCAGCTGATTGAAAACTACATAAACTAGTACTCTCTCATAGCTGAAAATTATTAAACCAAGAGAGAAAAGTGACTTAAGATTTATTCCAACCACAGTACAGTAGTAATATAAAGTGTTTTGAAATTGCACAAATATTTTGTATTTGGAGTACCTGAAACAGGATGCAGCACTTACACCCATGAGTAAGTCAGTTAAGAGGCAAAACATTACACATGAGAAGCAACAGTCCAATGTCCCAAGGTTAATGGCTCACTAGCATTTGGCTCTGGAGATGGTATCAGCGTGAACAGTTTGCCAACATTTGACAACTTCCACGTAGGGTTGTAAAAGACAATTGGCACTTTTAGTTTAGAGCTTAAATGCTAAGCTTTCTGTTGTAATTTGCATTAACACTGTTGAGACCTGTACGTTTTGCATCACATCTTAAAGCAAGTTTAGGTACAAATGAGCGAGTAAATGCTGCAGCACAAAAATAGCCCAATCCCTCCTGCCAGTTTAAAAAACACACTACAGTCAACCAAGTGATAGGCACTTCTGTCTTGCACTACAATATTTGACAAGTGATGGATGATGAAAGAGTTAAAGCTTGCAACAGTTTTAAACCCCAGCCTTACCAAATGGGTGAAGGCTAAATCAATTTTTCCCAGCTTCCTAACTCATCACTCACCCTTCCACACAGACATTCTTTAATGTTAAAAGCTACTATAAAACACACTTACCTAGTGAAGCGTGGGATTGTTGTTGATTGCCCCCATTTCCCATACTCCCTTCTCTGTGGTTCTCTAGGAAGAGCTTTGTATTGCTCTTGCTTACACTTCAGTATAAAAATACACTATTAAAAACAACTTCTGCCATGAAAGTGTCTTCCAAGCAAGGTGAGAGTAGCATCACCCACTCCTAGGCTATTGGGTGCAGCTGGGAGGGACCACTAAAGGTCTTGCAGACTTCAGGCCCAGGAGCCTGCACGCAGACTAACCTGACAAGCTGCAAGAGTCAAATCCTCCCGAGATTTTTTTCTAATTAAAAACAGGAGATTGGCTTAGTATGTTGGAACAGGCACATCCCTCAGATGGGTCCCTCTGCTTAAGAAGACAAACACTCTGGAGTTACCACGCAAATTCACTTAGCCCCCTTAGTTAGAAGAATATGAAATTTCTTTTACAATTTCTTTTTTATCAAAGAAACAGAGGGGCAAGCAGTTACTTCCCCCCTACCCTTCTTTACTAGATAGTAACAGATTTCCCTGATCTCATCATGACTTTCCATATTACTGTAGCAGGAGATACGATGCCACAGCTCAGACATAATCACACCCTTCTGTCCCTGAATAGTTGACGCTCCTCTGTAGAAGCCATGACATCATCAACCTGCTGTGAAGGAGGAAGCCTTCCACCATACCATCCTCTTACTGACACATCAAGGTATTCACCCTTGCAGGCACTATCCTAGTCCTGAGCATCCCACACATCTCCTCATTTCGCTATCCCATGAATGAGACCACGTACAAGGCAGGAATACGACTGCCCATTATTCCTCTCTCTCCTTTGCTTTAGTTAGTTGTTGTGGAAAGAGGAATTAAATCCTTAATAATCCCAGCACTTGGAAGAATAAAGGCTATAACCAGTGCTATATATGCGTCACGATCAGAAATTCTCTATAGGTTAAAAGAAAAATAAAGAGGGCAACATTTGGGTACCAGACAGTTCAGAGATGAACAGTGGGATGTTAAGTTTAAAAAAAAAAAAAAAAAAGTTAAAAAGCCCACGCAGGTCATTCTGTTATTTTCACCATACTCCCTGCAACAGTAAAAAAGCTTCAGTGCAAATGCACAGGTTTCCAAAAGCTCTGAAAGTGCTTTGGTGACCTGATGGGTAATCACCCCTTGGCTTTTGTATCTCTCAACACAAAGTCTTCATGAATATCCAGCTTGGCCTGTACAGTCTTGCAGCCTTTATCAGAGTAGATTTTCTGCTCTTTGGGGAAGAAGGTCATCTCATCAGCCACTGCCTGAACAATCTTCTCATCGACGGCATAGCCACGGGCTGTCATTTCAGCCCTGACGCACATCTTCACGTGCTTGTGCTCCAGGGGCAGGAAGGGGACAAAGTAGTCAATGAGGTTCCTGTCGATGAGGCTGCTGTGCCACAGGCCACCTGCAGGAGACGGGGGAAAGGGAAAAGCAGGGCAGGGTCAAGAGATGAACCCCGTCTTATGAAGTAAAAGGAACTGCCCATTTTCTGGGGAAAGTGACTTACTGTTCTTGTTATTGAAGACTCCAACAGACAGCATGAGCTCCAGGTCCTTCAGCTGAATCTCTTCCCTGCGCTTTCCGCTTGTCCAGAAGTCAAGGGCTGCTTTATTAATTAAATCACCACCTGCGTTGCTATTCATGGAAGAAAAAGGAACAGTGGTGAATACAGACACAACTGAACCAGAATTTCTTTTTTAGACCGTTACACATATTGCTAATCTTCTTGACATCAAACAAATCACCAAAACAGAAATCCTTAGGCAAAAATTTAGGGAAAGTCTCCAGTTCTTTAAATAGCTATCAGCGTGTGGTGGGCTGACCTTGACCAGCAGCCCAAGCACCTACACCGCTCGCTTACTCCCTCCCACCTCTGCAGGACGAAAGGAGAAAATAAGAACAGAAATGAGAAGACTTGTGTGTCAAGATAAAAACAGTTTAATAGTTAATGAGAAGAGGAGAAAAAAAAACCCAAGGAAGGCTGAAGAAATAACTCTCAAACCCCACAGTCAGACCAATGCCCAGGCAGTCTCTGAAGAACCGTCACCTGGGAAGCTGAACCCCCCCTTCTTTCTCTACGCCCGTTTTTATTGTCGAGCATGACATTACATGGTATTGAATATTCCCCTGTCCAGTTCAGGTCAGCTGTCCCAGCTGCGTCCCCTCCCATCCTCTTGCCCACCCCAACTTACTTGCTGGGGGCATCAAAGGACAAAAAGAAGTCCTTGAGGCTTTGCAAGCACCATCCAGCGACAACCAAAACATAGATGACTTATCAACACCGGTTTTGGACACAAATCCAAAACACAGCACTAAACCAGCTGCTATGAAGACAGTTAACTCCATCCCAGCCAGACACAGTACATGGTGCACCCATCGCAGAGAACTTCCCCAGAATATGAGCTCCCATACGATCCGAGTTCTGGACCAGGCTCATGAGTTCAGCACACCGCAGTGGTCGGCTGCACCGCGTCAGACCTGCTCCACTACAGCCACGGGCCATGCAAGACCTCACAGTGCTCCCCTCTGTCTTTATCAGAGCGGTTCTTTTGCTGTTCTTTGAATGAAGTCCCATAAGAACATCATAAACACAGATTTATCTCGGTATCTCAAAATGACCAAAATAGGTGCTACAGACCTGAGGAAGATGAAGATGGCTTTCCTGTAGGACACCCTATCAACTTGCTCGTAATAGTCTAAGAACGGCTTGATGGCATCAATGAGACCTGGATGCATTTTGTCCATCTCATCAAAAATGAAGACGGAGTGGGGACAGGCACTGACATTGCCCCGAATCCAGTTCTGTAGCTGCTCCTGGAACAAGAGGTTGAAAAACACTTAAAAACCTAGGTCTCTTGGGGATGCACTGCAAAATGCTTGTATGTGACAGCCTCTAGAGCTACCCTTTCAAGTGTCAGCATCACACACTCACTGGTTATACTTTTTCCTGAAGAGAGGACCATAAACTCTGTGACTCATCCCTTTAACATGTGACACAATTTAAATACGTATTCTTTTCCTGCTCACAGATGAGAGACTTTCTCATTCTTTCTGCTTTGTGTATGGTAAGGCACAAAACCCAAGCTGAGATGGGAAATCTTAAAGAAAAGAAAGCTGCTTTTTTGTTTGTTTAAAAAAAAATCGGTGTTTTGTTTTTTATACAGAAACTGCATCTTATCAGTTTTGGGTGCCTTCAAACACGAAGATCAGAAATCTAATGTCAAGGAATTAAGTCCCTTGAAAAATCTTTCAGGTGGGCTACACTTCCTCATTGCATAGTGCGTGGTGGGTTGCCCCGGCCAGCAGCCAAGCTTCCCAGCAGGAGGGGCAAGAGAGGAGGAAGAATAAAAGCAAGAGAACTCACAGACATTTTGGTAGGTGATGGCAAGAGGGAAAAACAAGCAAAAGGAATCACTTATGTCCCCTGCCACATGCAGACACATGCCCAGCCAGTGTTAGAACACCTTGGAAGCCAACACACCCCACTTTTTCCTTCTTTTACCCCAGTTTTTATTGCTGAGCATGACAGCATATGGTACGGAATATCCCTGTGGCTGACTGGGGTCACCTGTCCCAGCTGTGCCCCCTCCCAATCCCTTGTGCATCCTGGCCTGCTTGCTATGAGTGGGGGGAAAAAAAGCAAGTTTCGAGGCTGTGCAAACACTGTTCAGTAACAGCCAAAACACCACTGCGTTATCGACACTGTTTTGGCCACAAAGGCAAAACACGGCACCACAGGTGCTGCTATGGAGAAAATACCTCCCTCCCTCCCTCCCAGCCAACCAGTACGTGCACTTTTAATGATGGGATTCTCTCCTAACAGTCAGCACTGCAGGAATCAGCAGATGGCATCAGTGAGAGGACAGCACTAAGAAATTACTCTCAGTTTGCATTTGTTGGCATTTTGGTGCCTCTTTCACTTTCTGATTGCATTTCCTCCTCCATCTCTCCTGAGCACCAACTTCAGACATACCCAGCTGTACACCTCCAGTTGTTAGATATCTTGGGCGGGAGCTTGTGCAGCACCCACCCCCGTACTAGGGGATTTAGGGACTCGGGGTAACCTTGTCTCCCCTCCTCACCTTGTAGAGCTTGACTTTGTCCTGGTGGGGGAAGTGCAGGGTGGCCAGGAAGAGATGGACGAACTTGCTGCGCAGGCCGGCAGGGTGGACGTGCTCCGCCAGAATCTGGCTGAGGAAGTTCTTGCCAGTGCCGGCCCAGCCGTGGAGCGAGAGCGTTAGCGGCTTCTTGGGGCTGGGGTTGTTGGTGAAGCCCATCACCGCCTTCAGCACCACATCCTTGGCCAGGTGCTGCCCGAAGAGCTTGGTGTCCAGCTGTGCCCTCAGCGCTGCGGGGAGAGGGAGAGCTCAGCATCGCATGGCCACCAACGGGTGCCGGTCACTGGCCACACACCAGGCAAGCTTGGCATGGCCATCAATGGGTGTCAGTCACCAGCCATGCACTGGGCAGGCTTGACATGGCCACTACTGGGTGCCTGTCACCAGCCACTCGGGGGTTAGCTCAGCGTGGCCACTCACGGATGCCAGTCACCAGCCACGCACCAGGTGAGCTCAGCATGGCCACCACTGGGCATAGGTCTCAGCATGGCACAACCACTGCCAGATACACCGAGGGCCGCCCCGGGCCAGGGCTGGGGACCCAGCGCGGCCCGCCGTCCCCCGCGCCCCCCGTACCGGTGGCGTTGATGCGGTGCCCGTCGCTGGGGCAGCACTCCACGTAGCTGCAGTAAAAGTTGGGGTGGGACAGGTAGCCGGTGAGGGCCCAGGCGACGCCGATGGCCAGGCTGACGCTGAGCGGCTCCAGCGCCGCCAGCCCCGGCAGCAGCAGCCAGAGCAGCCCGGCCGCCCGCAGCATGGCGGCTCCGCGCCCGGCCCCGCTTCCGCCCGCCGCCGCGGGGCAAACCGCCGCCCCGCCCGTAGCCGCCGCCGCCATCTTTGTGAAGGGCAAGGCCGGCCTTTCCCTGCCCGGCTGATGACGTCGGCAAGGCCGTGACATAGCGGGGTGTGTGGGGATGACGTCAGAGGCGCTGCGTGACGGCATTATCAGCCTCAGGCAGCGGGGTGGGGAGGCGCAGGGCGCCCTCACCGCCTCCATTGCCTCAGCTCCCTTCAGTGTGAGCTGGGCCCCGTCCCTGCCATCACCCCTCAGAGCGACCCGGGCCCCATCCTCTGCCCCGTCCCTCCCCTGCACCCACCGCGTCTCCCTGCGAGGCCCCGGCGCAGCGGCTGCTCCCCATCCCGAGCCGCGGCTGGGAGCCTCCTCTCCCTCTGTCCCCACCGGCAGCGGGGGCTGACAGGCCACGGTCGGGAGCACGCTGCCATCAGTGGGTGCATTGGGCCCAGCAAACACGGAGGAGCTGCCCAAGGCCTGCAGGAGAAATGGCGTGGGGACATGGTGTGGAGGTTGGGAGGGGATTTTCTTGCATCGTTTCCATTTGCCCGTCAGCGACACTGGCACACGGCGACCCCCGTGGAAACCCTTCGTGCTTGGGTTCCCACACCTGCACAGGAGAAGCAGCGGTGCTGATCTGCTGCGTGACTTCTGTGAGATACACGGGGCACAGCCAGTGTAACACAGACTGATAGGAGAGTGTTATTTATTAATGGATTTTATTAATTAGGGCAATGCTAGGACTTAAGGTGCAAACATTCTGGAGACAAGTGGGAGATTTTCCTCTTTAAAATGCTTTATTGGGGAATGTTTCTGTGGCAAGGAGAGCAAACCTCATCAGCCATGTATGTCCCTCTTCTGTGTACTCTATACAGTATTGTTGCGGTGTCCTATGTATTTATTTATTCAAGAGCTCGACAAAAGGTGCCTCTGCTATGGGACAGCCTGAGTCCCTTCAAGGAAGTGTATACTGAGCTGCAGGGAGGGGAACGGGAGTTACCGGTTCTTCCTTCTGCTGTGGTCTTGTAACAAGAAGATGGGGGTCTCATAGTGCCTAGATGCTCAGACTCACTCTGGAGGCCACAGTCTTGCAGCCTTTGCTGGAGTAGAGTCTTTCTTCGCTGGGGTAGTCAGTCATTGCCAAGGCAATCTCTGCGATGAGGTCTTCATCCTCGGGATGCCCTTGCACGTGCAGCTCCTGCCGGACACACTCTTTCAGATGTTTATATTCAAGAGGAAGGAAAGGGATGAAATAGTCGATCAGGTTCTTCTGGATCAGTTGACTGTGAAAGAAACCACCTGAAAGAGAGAATGGGAGCTTTACCATCGGAGTGCTGCGGAGGCCAGTGTGTTGCTGCCCGCTTCATGGATCATTTTGCAGAAGACATCAGCGTTCCTGGGACTGAGCCCTGAGCCCAGAGGTACTCACTGTCTCTGTTCCTGAAAATTTCCTCTGAAAGCAGATACTGGAGCTTCTTCACAGGAATGTCTTCTCTTCTCTTCTGCCTTCTCCAGTAATCGAGGGCAATCTCTGTTACTTTATCTCCACCTGCATTGCTGTTAGGAAAGAGACTCACTGGCTCATTAGAGCTGTATCTTTGCCATCTTTATTGCTCAGATCTTGGCAGTTGTTTAAGTCACTCTGTGTGAATCTGCACTGGAGTGGAGGTGACATGTCCCTACATGTAGGTGTTACATGATGGGAAGTGACAAGGACCATGCTATCTCCCAAATGACAGCAGTGTGTGATGGAGACTGATGAGCTCTCCTCTGGCACAGTGGCTTCAGCTACTGCATTTGTCATTTCAGCAGACATGGGGATTGGTCACACTGCCAGGTGTAAGGAGAGGCTCACTAACAAGCTGCTAATCACGGTCATAATTGCTGTCTCAGGCAGAAATAGGTAGTTGGCCATGTGTTTGAACATAAAGGCATTTGAGAGGTGCCAGCCCAAAGCTTGGCGTTTGGGCTTGCTTCAGTCACGTGCTGTGAACTAGAGCTAGAGTGATCCTCAGCAAAGGGATTTCCCAGGAATAATACCTGGAGGAATTGTGCTCCCTTGATCTGTGTATGCAAGTGGTGTTCAGCAGGTCAGTTTTCCCTGCTCTGCATCTAAAGAGCTCCCCAGGGGAGTCCTACCCATCTTACAAAGAACTTTCTGCCTAACAGTGGGGTTATAGAGCTGGAGAAAACATATTTACTGACCACTGTGGAAGTGGCATCTCCAGCACTTTTGGAAACCACTTGTCCGTTTCCCATTCACTTGAGGAATGGGAGCCTTTTCAGTGCAGGGACAGCTCACTTCTCTTTATAGAGTGAGATCTGTCAGACATGATGGCTGGGCATGTTCATTGACAACATGTCTGTAAAGACAGGCAGCAAGGGACCTCGAGCTGCTTGGCCACTCTGCAGTCAGCCACAAACCTATCAGCAGCTGTTACTCCCTTTGTCCCTGCTGATTCTGTGGGACTGTAATTCCCTTTTGGCTTTCCTTACTTCAGAAAGATGAAGATCGCCTTGCCATAATAAACACCATCGATCTCTTCATGGTAGCCGAGGAATGGCGTGATAGAGTCTATCAGGCCATGAGGCATCTGATCCATTTCAGAGAAGATAAAAAGGGACCTTGGACAGGCACTGACATTGCCCCGGATCCAATTCTGCAGCTGCTCCTGTGAGATAGAGGCAAAATTATCTGGCATGTGCACTCACAGTTGCAGATAAATTGGAGAAAGTGAGAAAAAGCTGGAAGTACCTTATAGAGATGGACATGTGAAAGGTGTGGGAAATGCAGCACTGTGCTGAAGTGGTGCACAAACCTCCGTCTTGGTATATTAAGCTGATAGAGGTTTTCTGCAATGATGCTGCTGACAAACGTTTTGCCTGTTCCAGTCCAGCCATGGAAGGACATCACCAGCGGCTTCCTGGGCCGTTTGAAGTGCATATTTGCACTCAGAGCTCTCAGAACTATCTGGATAGCAAGATGCTGGCCAAATACTTTTCTGTCCAAATCCATCTTCATAACTGAAGGAATAAGGGGAGAGAAGAATCAGAAAATGCNTTTTTTTTTTTTTGTTGCAGCTGAAATGACCATCAGGGAGAACAAATGTTTGCTGCTCTCTGGCCATGACAAGATTACAAGATTGTGAATCCACAGAGAATCCAACCAAAGAGAAAACTCATGAATCAGACTCTTGATGGCATTTATGGGAAGCAAGCAGTTAGTATGAGATAGGCAGGAGTCCCAGAGGTATTGTGGCTACTGCCTCCTATAAAGTCCTGGGATGGGATCTACTGTATTTGCAGAGGCTTGTTCACTGCATGTGCTAAATTCTCGTTAACTGTTTTTGTGGCATCTAGGATACCTCACATTTATAGAAAAATGTGCTTCTGTTGCTATAGAAAGTTCTCTTAAAAAGTACCACAACTGGTGTTTCAGCGGCTAAAGTACTAGAAACAGCCTGTCTGTAAGCAGCAGATCCAGAGCTGGTAGGGAGTGACATATTGAAGTACCTGGAAGCACGCAGGTCTCCCAACAGCTGAGGATTTGTTTTGAAGTCTGTGGCCTAGCACTGAAATGAAGCAATATTTGTAATCCCATGATAAAGGGAAGGGGGATTTCCAGGTGGCAGGATCAGGAGTTTATGGTTAAAAGGTCACATAAGCTCTTTTTCAGACTATGCACTAGTTCCCCGCAGGCAGGGTGAAACAACCCTTTCTTCCCCAGTCGCTGGGGACTGCCAGCCTGCTTGTCTCAGGGGAGTGAAGCAGCGTGCTTTGAATCTAGACCTACCACTAATTGCTACTCATTTGACATGTATTACAGGCAACCGCTGACTGGGGTGTGGGATACCGCTGGGTGTCTGTCTGAAGAAGATGTGGGATTACTTCTTTAGCTCTTAGCCTTGAATTCACCTCCAGAATTTTGCCTCCTTCTGCCAATATAAACCAAGACACCAGCAAAGAAAATGCTGCCATGAGAAGCAGCGTACGTGACCACTTGTGGGATAAGCAATATTAGGTTAGTACAGCCTTTGTCTTGTAGAGGCACTGTGGGTGGTAACTCTTACCTTTCCACAACCATCCCAAAGAATACTGGCATGAAAAAGGAAGCCCAGACCACCCTGGGAAGGACCATCAGCTGGTCTCACTGACAACTTGGCTCAGGGTGCCCTTGCCACTGCCTTACCTGATAAATTCAGCGTGTCCTTCATATTGCAGCACTCCAGGAGACTGCACTTGAGCCAGGAGTGAGGGGAGAGGAGCTGCCAAGCAACAGCAGCACCACCCATGAAGACTGAAGTGCTGAGAGGGTCCAAAGCTGGCGTAAAAGTGGGCACAAGAATAAAGAATACAGTAGCATTCATAAGCTTCATGGTGGGAACTGAAAGCCAGCCTGGCTCAGCAGAAAAGGAAAGTGAAATAGAAGTTGCAGAGTAACTTCCTGAAGTGTGGGGCCCGAGGCTGTTCGAGAGGATGGAAGCCAAGTCTCCTGTAAGCTGGAGGTGTTAATGAGTTAACAGACTTATCACACTGCTCCTCCAGAACGGGAAGTGTTGTGAGCAGGGCGTCTCTGCACGGGTAGAGTGAGAGTTTCATCAGAACAATCCCAGCTCTGAGGGGAGAAGGACTGGAACCTCGCTGCATCTTAACCAAGGTGCTAATTGGTCTGGTGATTAACGAAGAACATAGTGATGCTTGGTTTGGGCTTAGTTCAGAGCGGGTTGTGCACCTAGCATCACAGAGCCCAAGATTCTGTAGCAGCGGCTGGAGCTCTGCAACTCAAAGGACTAAACGTGTCAGAAAGCTGCTTTAATAAAACCAAGTTCTCAGCGCAGCTATTTTGTCCTGACAACTTCATGAAGCGTGTTTGCAAAGGGGAAGGACAGACACCGAAACATTTTCTCAGCAAACACTTTTTTTTTTTTTTTTTATGAAAGAAATGTGACGAGCACTTTTAAGTAATTCTCATTTTATTTAAAAAAAAAATCTAATTGGATAAGCACTGAGCAGCAGTTCAGTTCAAAACACATGCCCGAGATTTGGTGTCTCACTTGAAACAAGTGCCCTGTGCTGATGGCTGCCGAGCAGCTGGGAATCCCTGTTGTTCCCTATTTTGAGAGAGTCCTCCCTGTCAGCTGCCATCGAGTCTTGAGTTGGGCACAGCTTAGACTCTTGGCTTGTTATTCCAAGGTAGTTTGCCCAGATGACTCACCTACAGAGGGGTGTCCTCAAAGCCCCGGGGTTTGGGCTGCCGAGGAGTTAACACCTGAGGAGTGGGGCTTGCTGGGCTTTCCGCCTGCAATTGCTCTGTTAGGAGACCCAGAGGCTGCATAGAGGCCAGAGGAAAGCATTGGCAGTGGCATATGCAGCTTTACATGTTGCCTGGGCTCTGTCAGAACTCTCTTAAAGTCAGCTCAAGTTATATTTGCACAAAGGTTTTCATATCGCTAAAAAAATGCTGGGAATTTTCCAGTCAACTCCGTTTCCTTGATGCAGCAGTCCTCTGCGTTTGTCTGTGCTGAACGCTAGATGGGGCGTCAGACAAAGGTTTTAGCCCAGGATTTGCAGGGTGGAACAATTTTTGCAGAAAACTGAGAAAAACCAGAGGAGAGAGTGCACATCTGCAGAGCTGACCGCTTGTGTTATGAAACGTGATTTCTTGGGACACCACACAACCCAGCCCTCGTGGCTGCTCAGGCTTCACAGAGGGCAAGAGTTTCACAGGCAATATCGGCAGGCGACCGAGAACAGCCAAAATCATCTTATAAAAATTGAGAGTTTGAATAAAGAAATGAGGCTGTTTAGCTGGGATCTGTAGATTTTCTTGGCTGTACATGTGAATTAAAGGTGCGAGCAGGTTGGGTTGCCCACTTTACAGACTTCAGCAGATATTTCACCGTTCCTGTGTAGAAGCAGAGCGTGGTCCCATAAACACTGAAATGGATTGTCACCCCTGAATCTCTCTGGAATAAAAGTGTAGCACCAAGTCGTGTCATGCAAAGGGTGAATCAGTTTCACAGTTTATGGTCCATGCTTTCAAACCCAGCTGGCATGGAGCCTCTTCTGACCGATGTGCGAAGGGGGTGATGAGATGTCCATATTAAATTTTTCATTGCGGTCTTGTGTCATTTCACAAGGTCTCACCAGTCTGGAAGGGACTACATCTCCCCAAATGCAGATAGGAAGTCCAAAGTGATACGCTAGAAACAACACAGAAAAGGATAATTACCTCATCTTTGCAAAAAGAAGGAGTAGCATGGGAGACATCTATAGATCTTCTCCTTTCCATGTGGGAGGGAGGTGGCATATATTTCCTATACAACAATAGGATGTATGCTGCATAACAGGTACCAGATGGGTGTTTAAATAACCTTCAGCTGCAACATGTCATGCTGTTATCTCATTATCCCTTACAAGTTAAATGGGTTCAAGCTGGGCCCGGACATGGATGAGATGTCTAATAGTGGTGGTGGGGCTGACATTGATGGCAATTTCCTTGAACAGCTGTCTGGAAGCTCCGAGTGGAGCACAGACCCTGCAACACGCACTCCACCGTGCAACGTCTTGTCGCCTGTTGTGTGTGCTGATGAACATGTTGTTCTTCTCTCTCAACACCCTCCTGTGCACTGGGCACAGAATTGGCATCCTGTCGTGTATTCACACTGGCCCCTGACCAGCACAAGGGATGGTGGTGGTCAGCCAGCAGTGGGTCATCTTGAATCAGTTACCACAAGCTGTAAGTACTGAAAATTTGTAGCTGAGAAGAACTGTCAAAAAGTGATGGTTTAGGGTATCTGTGATTTGTGGTGGTGGTCAGCGGTGGCAGTGGTATGGTGGGAAGGTGAGGGTGTGGGAGAGGTAAGGACATGGGGGGATTACAGGAAGAGGGAAAGTAGGGATTTGGGGAGCATTGGTATGAGCTGGAGGATATGGGGTGTTTGAAGTGTTTGGAGTGCTAAAGCTATTGTGATAGGGGAGGTAGTGGAGATGGGGTGGGTGTGTTCAAAGGGAGACATAAGGGATGCAGACGTGGAGTACTTAAGGCCAAGGGTGAGGAGAGAAGAAAGTCCCAGATGAGAGCTTTGACTGGCCTTACTCTGCTTTCAGTGTGTTGAAATTTTCTGTCACCCAGCCACGGTTTGATTTGTGCATTGTTGGTTTAGAGTCAGCATTCTCAGGACTTTGGGCTCACAGCTCCATGGCAGGGAGCCTAGAGAATTTGGGATATGGCTGGTTAGCATGGCTTTCTGATCCATGCTGAGCATACCTCACAGCTGGCTGGAGAGCCAAGAAACGTAATGTCTCCAGCCAGGAGACAGAGTGCTGGGCATCAGCGTTGCAGCCTTGCCTTGAGTTCATGGAATGCAAGAGGTTTCCAGGTAAGAATTGTAGGGTCAATGAATGCTTTTTCCAGAAAAAGTCTGCATTTTTGTTGGACAAGGTGTCAGGTCCTCAATGTTTCCAAGTGCTTTATGAAAGAGGTTTGGTAATATGACTGCTGTTTTACATGAAGCGCTAGGCTGGCAAGAAGTTCCCACTGAAGGTTTCTAATTGGAAAAGAAGAAGTGAGAGACGCTATTTTCCCTACGTTCAGTTTAATTTCTACCTGAACATACCTCTGTCAACGTCTTCTCTCCCTGCCTTCTGACTTGGGCAAGATGTTCTCTAATGCTCAGTGGTTTGGGTTTGTTTTCTTTCCCTTCTTCAAATTCAGCATCATTTTCCAAATGCTCCTTTTCCTAAAAATAGAGATGAGGCAGGGACAGGAAAGGGCTGCCACTGACGTACATTGGGATCTTTTAAGGGTGAGATTGCGGTGGGCTTTATCCAAATACAGAGCCTGGCTAAGCTCTGAGGATGATCCTAATGCTGTGGGAAGGCTCTGACTCACTGGGATGTGTTCATTGACCTTTCTATAATGTGACAGTAGCAATAACACAAGACACCGAAATCTACATTAATGTTGAACAAACATTGTCTAATCCTAGCAACACCCAGGGAGTCAAGAGACTGTGTCATCCTTCTCTTGCAGGTAGGAAAATTGAGGTTTGCAGATGATGAAAGTTCTTCTTAACATGGCATTTCATAGCAAAGGGTTTAGCAATTCTGTTCTGTCTTTGAAATCCTTACTCAAGAGCTTGAGCCGTGATTTGCCTTGGGCAGGCTTGAAAATCCTTGTCTGTGGTACAAAAATCAGAGTTCTTTGGGACACTGTGTGCTGCTGTGCTGTGTGAAGAGGGACAGTCCAACACGGAAAGGTATGGATGAGCTTGGGATTTGAGTGAAGTGGGACATCATACACAAGTCTAAATAAATCTGCCCAGGTGAAAGAATTCCTTTGATCATGTCTGAACCCTTGTAAAATTCTGATGTAGGGTTCTTTTCTTTTGTCCGGATGCTGTCTCTAGAAAACACAATTGAGAGGTTCTTCCCTACAAGAAGAGAAAAGGATTTCCCATCTGGATGGTCAATCGTAAAGCCCTTTTCCCGGAGCCTGTATTGCAGTCAGAGACCAGAGTCTCCCTGTGCTGGGCAAGCAGAATGAATAACCAGCCCTAGGGACCCCACAGTGTTTGGATGCAATGGTGGTTCCAGACCAGAGCTTTACCTGGTCTATACTGGTATGGCCCCTACCCAGAGCCACGTACAGCAGCTGAGGATCGAGCAAGATTTATCAGCGCTGCTGATGCCCTTTGGCCATGGTGAATGCTGACAATCTCTGCAGAGGGAGACAAATGTGATTTTTAATCTGATATCAAGTGGTTTTCAGCACGTGGAGCTAGGTTGTGTTACCTGGTAGGGATAGGAGTGAGAGGAGGGGTTTAAAGCCATGCTTGATCTACAGCATCAATATGGGTGAGAGAAGCAGCTGTCTCACATTTCTTGCCTCCCGTGGGAACCTCCTTGAAAGGTAATGTTTTATAGATAAAAGTGCAAGGTGACAAGCTGGCAGGGCATTTCTTTGCTCTTTATTTGGTGAGACCTGGTGCTGAAACCTGTTTGATCTTTCAGTCATGCCAACTGCATCAAGCAATGATGGATGGAGAAGGCCTTTCTCAGAACAAGCACAGGGAGTTATTTAAGTGCCTGGCAGCTAAACTGGCTCTGTGCCTCCGCAGGCCGCTGTGTGCTCCAGAGGGAGAAGGAATGGAGAGAGGCAGCTCTTTGGCTTTGGTGAAAAATGAGAGGTTTCCGTTCATCTGAACGGGAGATGCCAGGGCTGACATAGTGACAAGCTATGAGGAGAACAGAGTTTTTTAATCTGTAGCTGGGTGATCTTAACAGGTGTCCATTTCTACAATGGCTTTTCATGGCATAGACACACTCCCAGCTCATGTAGGTTTGAAAAGGTTAAGGCATAGCTTGGAGAAAATTGCTGTTAAGAGTTTAAATACCAGTGCTGCAAGGACACGGGGGCTCATGTGGGTGTTTTATGTGCTGGCTTGGGTGTCTCCTGTTGCAGGGTGAGAGGATAGAGCAGTTCAGTGTCTAATGGTACCACCCAAAGCCAGGTGCAAATAAGCAGCAGCAGCCACCAATGGACCATGCAAATCCACCTGGGCTGGCAGCTGAGAGAGGCACCCTCGGGCCAGGAAACAAGGAAAGCAAAGCAGGGTGCTGGGATCAGTGTTTTACCAGCCTCCCCTTTTCACCCCTCGCTGGGGAAGAGTCAGCTCTGCCTAATTGCCTCTGGGTTCTGATTTCAAGGCCTCTGTTTTGCAAGATCGAGATGAATAATGTATGAAGTGGTAGAGATAGAGCCACTGGATGGGCTATCGGGTTGCACTTGCATGCTGGCAGTTAGACTCTGTTTTGACTTGTAAACTAAACACTCATGGTGCAGACATCCTCTGTGGTTTAGTGATTAGATCTGGGGACTGCACTGGGCCTCCAGGGATCAAGTCACAGTGCTGTCACCCAGCTCTGGGTAAGTCACATCATCTGTTCTTCCTAATCCGCCTTGTGTCTCTCCGTGACATGAACAAGAGGGGAAGGGGATCCCATAAGAAGATTATTATCATCTTAATTTAAATTGTGTTTCATTATGGAACTTATTGTCCCAGGAAGTAATTTAATTTTAGCAGTTTGGACAATGGACTTGACATGTGTAATCGTGAAGCATTACTGTCATATATGACAACAAATTTGCAAGAAAGAGAATTAAACCTTGTGCTGTAGGTCCCTCATTGGTAAGACAGGGATGTTGTGAGACTTGGATTGCACTCGCTTCAATCCTGCCTTGAGGTTTTTCCCTTCTTTTTAAAATTGAGCTCAGAGTCTGAAACTGGAGAGTGTTCCTGTTTGGCTTTGACTCGGCTCCAGTCTGGGTCTGGGACCTGTTTTCTGGTTTTGTTCTCCAGGCTGGCTTGGAAGCTGCTGGAGTGGAGCAGCTCCCGTGTGAGCCTGTCTGCTGTGTGCAGCAATAGCTCTCATTGAGAAAACAAGAAATAATAGGAGAACATTAGCCCATATTTTGCCTTAAAACTTGAATTCTGTTGCAAATAATAATTAAGGGATAAAAAATTTGTGAAAGGGATGAAACCTGAACTTGATGAAATAAGAAAACACTATGCTTACATGGCAGGGAGGATTACTACGGGAAGAGGATTATAGGGCATGAGTAAGGCTCTGCCCTCGCTCCAGTCATGGGCTCTGATGTGGCGAGTGGCTTGTATTTCATCCAACATATATAAGGCGGTGGTGTTTGTTAAGCAGACATCCTCATCCAACGCTTTGGGACCCTTAGGTGAAAGAGGATTTTAAAGTGCTCAATAGGTTTGGGATTGGACTAGAATCAGAGGCTGTGTTTGGCTTGGGGTTTGCAAAACTAAACACGCTGCTCTTTCACCCGTCTACTGTGGAAGAGCCATAAATACAGGTCACTAAAATTAGTCTTGCAAAACAGCTATTCTGACTGGCGCCTCTGTTATTCCTACTTCTCTGACTCCAACTCATGCTTGAATAAAGACCTTTGCCTGGTTTTGATCGGCTGCAGCAGTTGGCATTGAGGAACAAGTAGGTTCACCAGGAGAAAACAACTACTTGCTGCTGTAATAGTTCCTCGGTTTGTTCAGACAGGCCTGGTCTGGCTGCCCTTGGAGGGTTGTGGAGGTTATGGAGCTGGGCTCGGTACTTACCGGCTGGTTGCAAGGCAAGAGGAGAGAACCGGGCAGTTTGCCAGCGAAGGCTAAAGGACAGCAGTGACTCTTCAGGTTCATGGTTTGTCAGAGAGCCTCAGCGGGGATCTGTAACCAGGGAACAACAGGCACCGACAGCCAGCAAGCCTTGGCACCAGCGGTGAGGTCTCCTGAGCAAGGAGGGATGTGGTGATTTCTCTGGAGAGCACAGTGAGGAGGCTTCCTGGAAATAGCACCAGGTCTGTCCATCTCTGTGGTTTGTACGTCAGGCTGCCGACGCAGGAGAGCCAAGGCGTCTCTCCTGTTGGGTGACTCACCATTGGGAGCTTTCCAGTCCACCTCTGACCGGTGTGCCACCTCTTCTGCCTCTGGTGTTGAGAACAACTGTGAAGAAATCACCCAGGGTAGGATCTCTTCAGAGCAGACTCCAATGCAGAGTGAAACCCTGAGATGGCAAGCTATTGAACAACTGTTTCCCCTAAATAATAGTGGATTTAAGCATCCAGTTGGAGAAAAACAGCTTTGTAGGGCCTGAGGTGGTCCTGTTATGTGTGGCCTTTTGGAGTTGACAGTCTCAGGCCCATTTTCCAGGAAGGACTGTGTTGTCTACAGTCTGCCTGTGTTTGTCCCTTACGCCCAGGGTAGAGCTCTGCCCTACCCATCCTGTACTGCAGGTGTAACTTTGGTTCCACATCAGCTTAATGCAAAATGAATTCACTCAACCGCTCTGTTCAGCTGATAGAAAAAATGTCATCTTGGCTTTTGCTAGGTTCTTTCTGGATTAGTTGGTTTGTGTTACTGAAAGAAAAAAAAAATAATCCAGGAGCAAATTTTAAAATTATCTACATGTACTGATAGTTTGGGGAGGATCTTGTCGCTTAGGAGCATGAACTTGAGTGACTGAGGTCCACTTACTCAACTGACTTGAGTGCTGCAGTGCAAGGGGAAAAGCATCGCACTGTAAAGGAGCTCCTTTTGGTCATTCTGTAGGTTGGACGCAAAAGAGGTCTTGGGCAGGTAAATTTCACATAAATTTGATGAGAGCCACCAGTTCTGCTCTCATCCCTTCATGGTTAACACCACCCCATCAAGCATGCTGGGTGGCTTTTCCAGTCCCCTCGCTCCAGCTCCCAGGTTTGTTCAGCCACATGCAGGTTGTTCCTCCTGTGCGCTGGAGGACGAATGCCTGTATTTGTTCCTGTAGAGGGACAAGTGACAAACTTACTGGAAACAGATCAATGAGCAGTTGTCACTAGGTCTCAGTGTTCAGACATGTGTTGCTCTATTTATGCAGGACCAGATGAGAGCTACTGAATTATTTAATTTCTGCAATGTCCAGCTGAAGTGCTCTGTGAGGACCTGTTAATTTACGCCTTGCATCTCACTCTGGACGACCTGGAAGGTATTCCCATACGTTAGATGTGGAGACAGATTCGTTGATGTTAAAGAAGGATGGAGGATTGGAAGGGATCCAAAAATGTTAGGTTCTTTTTCCAGGAGATATGTTATCTAACAGGAAGAAAAATATTCTCAGCTAAAATAAAAGATTGCGTGCAGGCCTTTAGTTTCCAGCTATTGTTAAAATGTGTGTTTGAGAGCTGGGAACCCTGTGGCCAACAGTGAACTGGAATAAGTTGAAAACAGGAGAATGGAGTTGCTCTACGAAGAACAGTGTTAAGTCCATGCTAATAGTGCAGCGAGAGAGGAGACCGTGCTGAAGGATACAGAAAGGCCCCAAAGGAACAGAGAGGAGCAAGCCAGATCTATTGCCGGATGGCTGCCGAGCGAGTGTCCCAGATCTGTCTTCTGTAAGAACATAGTTGGAATTCCTTCAGTTTGGGAGTAGCCCCTCCAGAGTGCTAAATAACTTGGTGTGGAGTCATCCTAGACCCCTCAGTGAGGACTTGAGGGCATTTAAAAGAAAAATGAGCTGAAGGACTGTTGGAGTGCAAGGGGTGAAATGAGTTGGCAGGCATGTGCTGGTCATCTGCTTGCTTCAGCGGCGGAGGGAAATAAGAAAGTATGACTGGGATAATCGAAAGCATGGAGGAATCGCCTTTGAAGAGAGATGAAAGTGAATGGGACTGTGGTAAAGCTGAGTAAGAGGTGATTTCACAGACATGTATCGAAGGAGGAGTGTGCTAGACAAAGCTGAGCAAGAACTGCTGCTCTTCCTAACCCCCCGCGTCTCTCCGTGACATGAGCAAGAGGGGAAGCAGATCCCATAAAAAGATGATGACGATTATTATTATCATAACCTTAATTTAAATTGTGTTTCATTTTGGAACTTATTGTCCCAGGAAGTAATTTAATTTTAACAGCTTGAACAGTAGCTTGATGCATGTAATTATCGAGCATTACCATCATGTATGACAACAAATTTGCGAGAAAGAGAATTAAACTTTGTGATTCAGAGCTTAAGTTAATCTCTGGCTTCTGAAGACTGGATGAACCAGGGTGTATGGGGTCAGAGAACCTCAGTCCTTTGCTAGCCACAACAGGGGCTTGTACTGCCTTGAAAGCATGGTGTGCCCCATGGCTGGTACAACCCGGCTCCTCTTGAAGAGCAGCAGCTCCCTTCCACCAGCGAAGGTGCTCACAGCATGGTATGGTGCAGCGCAGGTCCCTACCCCTTTCTGTTGCCCAGCTCTCCTTGTGGGACACCTCTAGCCCTGCTAATGTGGCTGTAGCATCCGATAGCCTCCTGTTCCTGTGCCCTTTCCACAGCAGCCTTCCCGCCTGGATGCAGCTTCTACCCTGGTAATGGGGCAGCACTTCTTGTTCAGTCTTGTCTGAGTTGGTGGCACTGTTAACAGAAATGTGCTGTACTAGGCAGATGCATTCTGCTGCTTTGTAAATATTTGTAATGAGCGCAAATCTCCTCATGGAGGGCTGTATAGAGCAGTCAGGGTTGGATAACACAGGGTGGAGCAGATTTCTGGGCACACAACACGGATGCGAGGACATAGCTGCAAATAAGGAGAGTCCTCTAAACCCGCTGATGGATCATTCCATGGTGATGGAAGGGAAGAAATCAGGATAGTTAGCCCAAGTGTCACTGCCTATGGAGTAGCACAGAGAGGTTTCTCTACTTCCTTGCATCATTCAGGCCAAATTCTGGTCTTGATATAGTCGGGGAATCACTCTGGGAAGCTGTATGGTCCTACATTCCCGTCCCTTTCCTCACTGTGTTTGGGAAATACGCACTGACTGTTTTTAACTTTCAAGTGCGGGAGATGTTGCATTGGACAGGGTATGTAATCTGATGTCCAGGCACTTCATTCCCTTCTCCTTATCTCCTGCTCTGCTGCCTCAGGATGTGACTGCAGCCTGGGTCATGTTCTGTGACTGCTCCCACCACTGTGAGCAAGAGGGCAGCCGAGACAGCGACGCAATAAAAAGCTTCCAGGCAACGGGGGCTGTAAATAATGCAGCTAAATTACTCCCTTCTTCCCGGGCTGATTATGGGAAGGTTGTTTTTAGCATTGCAGGTGGGGTGTGTTTGTTAATAACATCAGAGTTGAGACCTGCACCACCTTTCTCCTGGCTGCTGCGATGCTGAAGCAAGCCCGAAAGATGTGTTGTGCATCACCCAGAGCAGGGGAAAGAAAGGGAAAGTTTTAACATTCATCTGGAGCATAGCTGCAGGCTAACAAGTGACTCAACTCAAAAAAACCCTCAAACTGCCGAGAAGCTCTGACTTCTGTCTGAGTCAGGTCTCGTGACAAGGAGGCCCTGGTGTGCTGCTCTTGGAAGCCCAGCCACCCTCCTGCTGCAGAGGACCTTGCTCTGAGAAGTGAGAACATTTAGGAGATCAGCATGTGTGATAAAGAGATTTAGAAAACATGACCTACAAGGAAGGGGGGGAGGAAATGCTGCTGTTTAGTCTAAGTGTGGTGGAGGGGATGCAGAGAACTTGGGTTTTTAAAAAAAAGTTCTCCTTTGAAAAGCTTTGTGGTGGGTCAAGCTCTACAGCATGTCCACAAAGGAGGGCTCTCCTTAGGGTCAGTCTCGCTAGGATGGTCTAGCCACTCTCAGCTGGGGTCAGGGACAGGCAATGAAGTGCTGACCTTTCCATTCCCTCTTGTCCTATGTTTCCATGTCTCTGTGACAACTTGAAAATGCCTTTCTGTTGAAAGCAGGACTTAAAGGGCTTTAAAATGGGTGGGCTCTGAAGCCTGCTGTTCTTCCTGGGTTTCAGAGCAGGTTTAACAGCCCAGGAGCTAAGAGGTACCCGCCTGCCAAAAAAGGTCCCTGTTCTTAAGCTGGGCACTCCATTGCACTTTGAGGGTGAGCAGAACCCTGTGGTTCGGCACAGCAGGAGATCACAGCCCTTGGTCAGGCACTGAAGAAGAGAAAGGCCATCTTGGTTTGTTTTCTGCTTTTCTCCTTGAAGCTGCTCGTCTGCTGTTGAATGTCAGGTCTCCATAAGGCTGAAATCTGGGACCACATCTGCTTTCCCTCCCAGCCCTGTTAGCAAGCCAGTGCTCCTAATGCTGTAAAATGTGCCCTGATTCCCATTTCTCCATAACACAGCATGTGGAGGCAGGACCACGCAGGATCCTTTAGCTTTGCTCTTGCTCAAGAGCATCCCACCAGGGAATCTCTATTTACTTTATAGTTTTGCAAATGCTTGAAGTCTAGGAAGTGTTTCCCGATTCTGAAATTTTTGGCAGCAGGATTTGTTTCTCCTCTCTCCAAGCCTGGCGGGGAAACTCCCTCTTTTTGGGCAATAACATAAGTAATTTTTTGCCTGTTGTTTACAGCTGATGGGATCTGGTTCTCGGGAAGAGAAAGACATCACAAGTTGCTGTGGTGTGGCTAAGTGAGATGCCATCTTCCCGCACACCCTAAGCCCTGACCCATCTTCTACCTGCCCCAGAGCATCAGTGGCAGGTGTAGCTTTGCCTAAAGCCAGCTTTTAAACCAGCTGGGTCAGAGGGAGAAACCAGAGGAGAGGAGAAATAACCTCCCTCGGCCCCTCAGCCGCTCTCCCAGCAGGGTTACATCCCTGAAGGCACAGAGCAGTGTAGCCAAGGAATTATTTCCTCTAAGAGAAAGCCCAGGCATGAATCCATGTGAGGCTCGGAATAAGAAAATGATCTGCCTCCCCCATGCTCGCAGCCTTCTAGTGTTTCCTTGCTGTCCCAGCAGCAGGGGACATAGTGACTCCTGTGCAGCCAGGGTGGGTATGACAGTTTGGGGCCAGAGAGTGGCTGAGAGCAGGGCAGCAGCCCGGGAGCAGGCAGGAAGGGATAGTGGGGGGAGCTGGATGGAGAAGACAGGAGGATGTGCCACTGTCTCTCACTTGGCCCTGGGCCTGGTCCCTGTCCCGGCTGAGGAACTGCAGCTTCCACTGCTTCTCTTTGTCTGAGACCCACAGCCCCCACGCCCTGCTCCTTCCCCAGGCCTCTCCTGCTGGCTTTCTCCTGCTGCAGGCATCTGGTCTTCTGAGTGTGAAGGACTGTTTGGGAGAATCTGATCCCACATTCCCCACGCTTGAGACCTCTCGGATAGCTCCAGCCAGTACAGTCACTTTAAAATGCAAAACAGACAAAATCTGCCTGAGTTTGCCAAAGACTGAAGCATCCCGTTTGTTTCAGGCGATGCTAATGCTGGCAGTTTTGCTGCTGAGTGACTTTGCTGTATCTTCTGCTGCCCTGCACGCTGCAAAGAGCAGTGAGGAGCCCAGGAGCTGGGGAACGAGGAGCTCCAGGTGAAGCAACGGGATTTCGTTCATGTTCGGGAGAAGGTGCGTCATGGTGATGTGTGACTTTTTGCGCAGGCGGAGGAGTGAACGCAGGTGGAGTGCCATTCTCTTTAATAAACAGATCAATTGCTCATGCCTTCACTTGAAAACCTAGCTGTGCTTGATGAGCCAGCGCAGCACAGCCTCCCGTGGGCAGCCGGATTTCCCAGGGCTGGGTGCAGCCAAGGGCAAGTGATCACTGGGGCAGGGCATGTCTGCAGGCTCTGAGGCTTTGTGCTGGGAGAAGCAGGAAGACATAGTAGGGAAGAAGGGCACCGGCGCCCGTGGCAGCGTCACCCAGCACATGGGAGCCTGCTGGAGAAGTGCCACCCGCCTGCCTGTCTCCTGCAGGCTGCAGCGGCCCCCTCGGGCTCTTTGGCCAGCCAAGCTGTGGGATATAATTGCTGTTTTGGAAAACTTTAGGGAGTTTGAGCTGTAATTGCCCAAAGCATCTGCTGCCCTTTGAGATCAGGTTGGAGCCCAGGCTGTGTCACCCTGGCATAGGTGCCTATGCTCCATTGACAAGGATTTCTTGCGCAACCAACACTCTCATGTAGCTGCCACCGGGAAATTCCCCGGCATAGCAATAGTGGAAAAACATGTAGTTATAATACTGTGGTGTAATTCAGCTGATCAAATAAATAACAACCCATGTGGGAACAGAGGGCAATTTTTATTCCATAATCTTTCCAAAGCAGGATTGTTATTAGGGGCTTCTATCTTTTAAATACTTTTCTCAAGCATCTCCCACGAATTTTTCATTGCCTCTGCCTGCTGCTGTTCAGTCCCTCCTCCAGCAAAACCCTCCATCTTTTCCCCACTGCTCCTGGGGTCAGCCTAACCTGGTGACTAAATCTTTCAAAGCCTGACCCTGATTCTTATCAATCATTTTTGAGAAAAATGTGTTGGTTTTTGCTAGCAGTGTTGCTTTTGGGAAGGTCCTGTCCTGAGTTGAGACCTCCTGTGCTAAAGGCTTTAAGGCACAGCTCGTAATTTAAAGACATACTGCCCTTAGGACCTGGTCTCGTTCGAGCAACGTCTCTTTCCTAGCAGGATGTGATTCGCAGAGGAGGATCAAACTGTTAATATTAACAGCCTGCTTCCGCCCAGATTAAAGGGATGGTTGAACATATTCCTGGGAGCTGCATTGCCTTGGGTCAGGAAAGCCAGGGACGTGCAGCTGTGGATATGTCCTTCATGGCATGAGACCCTTAAACTTGAGAAATCAAGCGGGAGCCGGGATCGAGGAGCATTATACCTGCTTCACAGGCAGCTTCTGCCCCTCATCCCCATCTACGCAGGTGCTGTGCTGACAGACACTGGCCCTCCCCACTGGGGTTCAGCTCGGTGTAACGGTGAAAGGGTCTGAAATGCATAAACGTGTGGAAAAAACAACTTTCTCTGCCCGCATGGTTTTTATACATCATGGAGCCTGCCCACCACATACAACACCCATGCCTGGGTCTGCCCCAGGGGTTTACGCCTAAACAAACTGTGCTTCTTGATCATTCCATTCAATTTAAATTTGTGCCAGTTGCTGGTGCAAATTGTCCAGGGCTTCCTGCCAGTGCTTGAATAATGCTGAGGAGGAGAAAGTCTGGCTGGCTAGCAGGAGAAGTCCTGGCTTGTCTGCAGGTGGTACCAAGCTTGTGTGTATTCCTGCTGCTCAGTAAGGTGTGCTGACTGCCTCCAGAGGGGAAGAGAAGGTGCATGAAGGAAAAAGGTCTCGCTGCCGAAGAGCCTGCGGGCTGGATCCTCAGCTGGTAAAATCTGGAGTGGCTCCATGGAGGGCATGATGTGTTGGTGAGGGGTCTGGCTGACTGCCTTCGCCCCAGGCTCCTGGGAGAGCTGGGGAAGGGGCTGCTGGAGAAAGTCTCACCTCCGCTGCAGGGCTGGTCTGGCCCTTGCGTCACCCCAGGCCTTGGGCACCAAGGTCTTCTCTACGTGTTTGCTCCCGATCAGCTATGGAGAGGGGAGATGGGAGGGAGCAACGTCTGGGATTTGCCTTTGCCATCAACTGCTTATGCTCGGCATTATGGTGTTTATAATACTCTGCTGAACTCCAGGGGGACGTGAGTGGGGTTGGATTCAGTTTGTTGCCCACGCAGGGCTGGGGTCCAGGGTGAACACCTCAGCCCTTACCGCAGTGTTTGAATCTGTGTGGCTGCTGCGTGTCCTGGTGTCCCCATTCCCACGCCGGGGGAAGCAGCCCGTCGGAGGCATTCACTGCCTGGCTGCGGAGCTCCACGCTGGGCTGTGCTGGGGCTTGTTCTGCAGCCACCCTGACACCAGGGTGGTGGTGACCAGCCGCAAGTACCTCTCCTTTGAAACTCGGTGTTTGGGGTTTTCGAAGGCTCTTCGCGCACTCGGATGTCACGGGGCTGAGCCAGTGCATCGCAGTGAGCGGTGCGGCTTCTTTGGGTTTACGGCATCAGGGCAGAACAGCCGCGCTGAGGGAGATTCAGAGGCAAACACAAAGAATTTGCAGATCTCTGTGCTGGGAGGGGGATGGTGTGTTTGAAGGGTCTTTCTGGCTCTGAGCCCTGCTCTGCCAGAGCAGCTCTGGGAGCAGCGCAGGGGTCTGGAGCGGGCACTCTGGGGTGGAAGGAAGGACGTCTGCTCTGGACGGGCACAGGGAGAGCTCAGCCTTTGGCTGGAATGGCCGGAGCACGCAGCTTGTGTCCGAGCTGAGTGTGGCAGGAGCAAAACCTCTTCCACAGTGCTGATCCTGGCAGGAAAGCTGCCCTGGTGTGACTCTGCACTGACCGTTTGCTGGGAATACAAGAAATGGTGTAACTGCAGGGGCAGAGGCTGGGGCTGGTCTGTGGCATCCCTCGGCCACTGGTCAGGTCTGGTGGGTTGACACTGTCTGGATGGAGAGGTGACTTTTTCTTCTTGGCTTGCTTCCCGAGCAGGAGCCAGCCTTCTGGATCTGCCCATATAACCTGACTCATGCTCCCATCAAAGGTACTTCTGTATCGCCTGGGACCGGGGCTGCTGTACCCAGAGCACGAGCCTGCCTTAAATTCACACCAGCACCCCAGGAAAAAGGCGTCTGTAGCCCGTTCTCCCCAGGGAGGGGGTGCCACCAGTGTCCCACTGCTGGGGACAAATCCGTCCTTGTGCAACAGCGTCTGTGGCAATGGGACTGGAGCCTGGTCCAGGGCTGAGTGCGATGCTCCTCTTGGGTTACTCTGGACCCTCTTGGAAAGGACAGGATTAGTTTTGCTCAATGGCAGTTAAAAAGTTAAAAAGCCCTGAAGACCAAAACCAGTCCTAGAGGCACTAACACTTCGATAGATGGTTTTGTGACATTGTGACATTGTACTCTGTTCATTGTTTTTTAAGGCTTTTTTGTGGCTTCAAACAATTTATTTTTTTATTCCAACATGTCAGTTAATGAAAAAACTACTCACATCCTCAAAGCATTAATTTTCCACGCAATCTCCAACAGTTTCCATTTGCCTGAAATAATGAGGTTTGGTTTTTTGTGGGGTTTTTTTCCCTATGTAAAGAAACCAAACCCCAAATCCATCCCTTCAACACTAATAAACTCAGAGAGTTCCAATCTGCTCCGCGCTGCTGGCTCACTGGAGGTTTGCTGCTGCCAGCACTGGGGCCAGGGCTGGGGAAGAAGGAGTTAAAGGTTTGCGTTGGAAGAGCAGCCCAGCTGCCTGCAGAGGCTTAAATCCCAGCTTTCTTCCCCAGTGTTTGATGGCTGGGGAAAGCCAGCTCCAAATTCAAATGCCACTTTCTAGACCGAGGACAAAATTACACTCGATATTCACCCTCTCGGAGAAAACCAGGACGAGCTGTCTTTGAGGCTGGGCAGGCTGGTGTTTATTTCTGTTTGCAGATTTGGGGCTTCGTGGTCGGCAACTTGCCTGGTTGTGCTTCCAGGCCGGTCAGTCTGGGAGCTCCCCTCCCAGCCGGGGGGCGCAGGGGCAGCCCAGGCCCCTGGGTGATGGGCACTGGTGGGGCAAGGGACGTCTCTGTTCCCTGTGCCACATGCCTCGGCAGGTGGCTGTGTAGGGGAGGGCTGGCTGCCTCTGCCATGGGAGTGCTCAGCCTGTACTGGGCGGGACTGGGGAGTACTGGGAGCGCTGCCACGGAGGGGTGGGCTGTGGGATCGGGGACGGAGGGAGCGCAGGAGCACAGGGCTGAATGCGGCTGAGGTAGGTGCCTACCTTCTTCCGAACTCCTCCTTCCGAGGGCTGACCAGCTCCTGTCCATGGGCGAGCAGTGCCCGGCTGGGCGAGGGATGCTCTGAGCAGCTCCGTCCCTCTGGGCACAAACAGGAGGGGAGGTGGGACGGGGGGATTGTGGTGGGCTGGTTCAGGGAGGCAGGAGGCTGAGCTGTGGCCAGGCTGAGCCTTGCTGTTGAGGGGGCTCTATCCCAGCTTGGGGCATTGCATCCCTGCGGAGCTGGTGGCGGCAAGGAGTGAGGAGCAGAAGCAGCCTGCTCCGCGTCCCCTTCTGGGGTTCGCTCACCGGCAGCTCTGCCGCATCAATTACTCCCGTCTGGCATGAAGGGGTTTACAGGGACAGGGGGCTTTCGCTGAAGAAACAGTGATGACTTCTCTTATCTTTAAACATGACTGTTCCTGCCCCCTCTCCCGCAGAGCCCTCTCACAGTCCAAGCAAGATCTCCACCAGCTGTAAGTGCTGAAGGCGACCGAGCGGCACCTTCCCCCAAAATGTTGGAAAACACAGTGTTTATGTCATTTACGTTCTACAGCACAATCCTGATTTTAAAAATGTATGTCGTTGCCATCATTACGGGACAAGTGAGACTCAGAAAGAAGGTACGTTCTACTTTACTGTACCTTTTTCTCTATTTCTGGCTTTTTCCGTGGGTTTCTGCGTTTTTTCTTTCTTCTTTTATTCCTGTAAAGGCCAACAAAATTTTCCGGAAGCAAGCTGAGTTTTCTTTGACTTAAGTTGAAAGCAAAACATGTTTCATAGCTGCGGCAGATAAATATCTCACTTCTCTTTGGCTCTTTTTGTTTGTTTCTACCATCTGTAGCTTGATGTTTATAATTTCTGAATCCTAATCTAAATAGTAATTTCAGATGTAAAATGCCACACAGGTGAGCTGCTTCTGGAAAGAGACTGTTTAGAGTTAATTTCCCATATCTGGAAGAAAACGAGGGGGGGTGGGGGGAAAGGGTTTAAGAACAAATTATTGCTATGGGTTTTTTTCTTGCAATGTAGCAGAAAGCTTTTGTGCTTTCAGAGGCTGAATCGCTGTGTGAATGCTCCAGGAGAGCAGAAAGTCATGGAGAATAAAAACAATAGCTGGAGGAAATGGTTCTTGGACATGGGGGGAAATACAGGGAGGACCAGGGGTTAACCAGACGTTTTATCGCCTGCAACCCAAACTGAACTCGTGGCAAAACTCAGCTGTCTGTAAAATCTGTTTTAAAGTATTTGAGGAGTTTTGGACTACATCAGTGCAGCAGGAGGGAGAGATTGCTGCTCTCGGATAGAACACATAGATAGATATCCCTGTGCTGTAGCATCATTGTAAGTGACAATTTGGCTTTTCCTCTTGTGTTTCTGAATGATGCTCCAGCCCTGGGACAGTCTGGGCTTGTAACACGATTAAAGAAAGTGCCAGGGTCCCTTCCAGGCTGCAAAGTGAAGCTGTCGCATGTAACCAGGTCCCTGAGGAGCAGCTTCTGAGCATAAGTGGTGAGCTCATATAAATATTTCTTATTTCTAAGTTTATTAGTATAGAATCATAGAATAGTTTGGGTTGGAAGGGACCTTTAAAGGTCATCTAGGTCCCTGCAGTGAGCAGGGACATCTTCAACTAGATCAGGTTGCTGAGAGCTCCATCCAACCTGACCTTGAATTTTTCCAGGGATGGGGCATCTCCCACCTCCCTGGGCAACCTGTAAAGTCATACATCTCGGCAAGATGTAGTATAGGACCTGATTCCTCTGGGGCAGGTTTCAGTCACACAGTGTCACTGCTGAAAAGCCAGCCAGGGAATATTCTTTCTCGGTGGGGTGAACTAATCCGTCAGTTATGTTTTGGATGCCACAGTCAGTGTCTGCAACCTCTGGGCCACCAGTCATCTCATTTGCCTGTTGGCAATGTCTTCTTTCAGTCGGTTTCACGGGGAGAAGTGGACTGGGATCAGGCCGGAGCTCCCTTGAAGCCCGCAGTTTGGGACCTGCTTGGCGGGCAGAGTTGGGTTTTTCAGAGGACATGGAAAACTCGTCGGGAGGTGCAGGGTTTAACCCCCAGGACCGTGCACATGGGAGCGCAGCAGCTCTTGTGTTTGAGAAGGCTGGTGAGCAGCCGGGGCTGAAAGGTCTCCTTGGGCAGGAAGAAATCCCTACTGACCTTAAAGATTAGGGGCAAAGCTTCTACCTGTAAAGATCCTGAAAACATTATGAGCACATATATATTATCGGGACTCTCTCTTGCAGGCATTTGCAAACCCGGAGGACGCACTGCGCAACGGGGGGCTGCAGTACTACCGCGAGGACCCCGACGTGGAGCGGTGCCGCAGGTGAGTACGCAGAGGTGCTGGCATTTCCCCCGCACCACAGGGCGATCCCTGGCAGCTGCTGGCAAAGAAGCAGAGGGAAGCTAAAGGGCCCATTAATTAAGTAATTACCTAGATGGCTTGAATGCCTGGAGCTCAGCTGTGGGACCCTGCACACTAGAGCAGTTTAATCTTTAAAGGGAGCGTGGTGTGTGCTGGAGCAAGGATCTGGGTGCCGACTCTGACACAATTAAACTTATTCCTAGATGCTCAAAGTCCTGCAAGCCCCCAGGGTCTTGTCCTGTACCCACATCCAAAAGCTCCTTGTGCCTTGCTCTGACAGGACCCTGAACCCCTCCAGATCCCTGCACAGCTTGGACAGGGAACTGTGTGACTGGTTCCAGTCCTGTCCGCGGCTGCTCTTTTTGGGGATTTGGGGAGAGGCTGGGTATGATTGCAGTAACTTCTGCTTCTCTAATTGGGCAAACACTGAATCATCCCCCTCTTCTGTGGGGGTCACAGTTCCTCGCAGGTAAAACGTGGGGTGATTCAACCCCGGGCTTGGTTTGCTGTTCCCCTTGCCCAGCAGGAGGTTCCCCGAGCGTTGGGCTGGATCACTGGTGACGTGCAGGAAAGGGGCTGGAGCCATTCCCTGCTGTCACCGAGCCCTTAGCCGCCAGCTCTGCTTGGCGGGGGGAGGACTGCGCCACTCACCTCTCACTGTATGCAAGATATGCTTTAAAAAACATCCAGTGCCACCTAATTCCTGGGCTTAGAGAGGGAGTTCCCTTGCTAGGAACAAGAAAATAATAGTAGTAATAATAATCATAATCCTCTTTTGATTAGTCAGAAAGACAAACTTCCATAAAAATAAATAAACAGAGCTGCTGCAAAGACCTGGGGCAGTCTGGAATCTGACTTGTGCAGTTAAAGCACTCAGGGTTGGTCCTTGCTGATCTGTTCACAGCCCTGGGGAAGACAAATTAAACCCAAGGTGTTTCCCCTGAACAAGGGTGATGTCGGGTTTTCTTCTCAGGCGTTATCGCGAGGGGAGCAGGGCCACGGCCGTGCCGCTGGTGTCTGTGCAGGGCAGGAGCAGAGCAGGGGGTGAGCAAGCGGCAGCCGGGAGGGAGTTTTCCCAGCTCGCCCCTTGCAGAGGCCCCTGGCTGCGTCTCAGCTCTGGAACAACAATTTGCCTTTTCTTTACTTTCTCCTCCACGTTCTTCTATTGTCTTTCCAACCCTGCTGGACCTCTGAGTCCTCAGGGGCTCGTTTGGATGGGGCTGCCGCGGGGTGAGGCGGTGGGTGCCTGGCAGCTGCCCTCTCCCGGCACAGCTGACACCAAAGCAAACCGTGTTTGTCACTGCGGTCCTGGCTGGGCTGCGGGAGGGTTTTGTGGCAGTACCTGCAGAGACGATGGTGGCTTGGGAAGGTAAAAGGGGCCCTGGGCTGGGAAGGGAAGGGGCTGTGAGCAGGCAGACAGCAGCCCTTCCTCGTGTCTGGGAAGGGGCTGGCTCTGCCCAGGGTCCATCTGGCCAGGAGGAGCAGAAGGCTTCCTGCAGCTCCCTGCCTTGCTCACGGGTTTGGCAGGGAATTTGTCTCCTCCACATCCAGGTTCTGATCAGCCCATCCTCACTGAGTCTTCCTGGCATCGCTGCTAAAACAGCAGGACTCATTTTAGTGACTTTTGTTGGCCAATTCCTCCATGCTGTTCCAAAATCACACCCAGAGAGCAGCTGAAATAGGGTTTCCAGGAGGCTCCTTACCATGTTCATCACCCCTGCCTTGCTTGGGGACGTGGCCTTTAAGCTAGGGACTGCTTCCCATGGAGGTGGAAAGAGCAGGTAGGAGAAAGCCCCTTGCCTTTATGGGGATAATGGCGTGCTGAAAGCCCTCGGGGTAGCTCTTTTTGGGGTACAATAGCCTGTGCTGGGAGCAGTCACCCTCCAAAACACCTGGGCACTTTGTATTGAAAATTTCTGATGGATAAGCTTTTGGAAAACCTTGGCCTGAGGAAATCGGTGTGTGTGGTGGGGCTGTTACCAAGGTGCACACAGGGACATCTCCTTCTCCATAGACCTGACCCCAGGGGCAGGAGAGGGGGCTTAAAACACAGCCCTCTTCCTTTTCCAAAGTCAGTTTTCAGCCAGGTCTGTCCCAGCCTGTGTCTGCACTGAGCTGCGACTGAGCATCCTAAAACTTCCCAGCCACTTCTCAGCTTGCGCAGAAGAGCAGCATAGGCATCTTGGCCCTTGTTTCATGGAAGAAATTGCTTAAAATTTTCTCTTGGCTTTGTGAATATTCAGATGTCCCGGGGCACAGGAATGGGGAAGCAAGGGCAGCTCTTATGAAGGATTCATCTCTCCCTCTTAAACTTTCAGACATATGGGGGAAAGGCAACTGAGCCTCATGCCTGGGTCACTCTCCAGCACAGACCCATCCCCACTGAGCAGGGCACAACCTGACAGTCCCCCATGGAAGCATGGGGATGGGGCTCTGTGGCGCAGAAAGAAGCTCTTTCATCACAAGGGAACAAAAGAAGGAGAGGCGGAGGTGGTGGGAAGGCGAGGACAACCTGCTGCTTTGGGAACCAGTTTCCCTCCTTCAAAGAGTGGTCCCTGGGGGACCAGTAACAGGATGAGCGGTAACGGGCACAAGCTGGAATATAGAAGTTCCGAACAAATATGAGAAAAAACTTCGTTACGGTGGGGGTGACAGAGCCCTGGAACAGGCTGCCCAGGGAGGGTGTGGAGTCCCTTCTCTGGAGACTTTCAAGACCTGCCTGGATGCAGCCGAGTGACGTGCTCTGGGCAATCCTGCTTTACAGGGGAGTTGGACTAGATCATCCCTAGAGGTCCCTTCCAACTCTGAAAAATTCCGTGATTCCATGAGGGACATGGCTTACATGGACCCACTCCTGTTTTGGTAGTGGTGCGGGTGGTGGCAGGTGATGCCGTGACACCCAGGCAGACGCATGTTCAGATGGAGCCCAGGGTTTGGCTCCATCAGTGCCAACGTGTCATCGCATGGCCACAGCGGTCCCGCCAGCCTGACTGTGCTGCAATTAAGCAGGTGCTGCTAGCACAGCGTGGAGGTGCAGGGGGTGCTCGGGGCGCTCCTCCCTGGTCCCCTTTGGATGCACTCACGGAGAGGGGCGAAGCCATAAACCCTCCCATCCTGGGAGTTTCTCCTCCGGAAAAAACGCGGTCTGGAAACCGTCTTGTTATTGTGTAACGTGGCCACATCTGGGGCCATGCCGTGCTGGCGCCACACCAGCTTTGAGCTTTTCTCAGCTTCGCAGGGTCTTTGTTTTGCTCTGTTTATTTAAAAGCTCTAACCCTCGAGCTGTCATCCGTTGCAGCAAAGGCGTCCTGGCCATGGAGGGCAAACTTCAGGAGCGCAGCATCCCAAGGGAGAGACACCAGGTGTGGAATCCTGCTGCCTGTGTGTGTAGGGAGGATCTGACTCTCTTGGGGGCTGCTTCTGCCCCATCCAACAGAGGAGAGGGCCAGCAGCACCCAGGGATGGGCACTCTGTCTGGAAGGGATGGGAGACAGCAGGGAAGCCTGGTGGGAAGTAGCAACCTTATCTCCCTTTTCAGAGCCCACCGCAATGACATGGAGAACATCTTTCCCTTCCTCTTCCTCGGAGCCATCTACTCCCTGCTGGATCCCAGTCCCGCAGTGGCCAGGATCCACTTCTTCATCTTCTGCGTGGGCCGCATCATCCACACCATCGCCTACCTCCTGCGGCTGAAGGCGCCCACGCGCTCCGTGGCCTACAGTGTGGCGCAGCTGCCCTGCTTCTCCATGGCTCTGCAGATCCTCCTGGCCACCACCCCGTACTGGTAGCACCCAACGAGACCGACCATCCAAACCCCTTCATCCTGTTCTCTGCTGGTTTCCCCGGCTGGACTGGGTGGTGTGTGTGCGAGTGTGGGTGTGCACGCGTGTGTGTGTATGCACATGGTGTGTTGTCAGGGAGGCCACTTGTGCCCCAAGGATGCTCAGTGCAGCCTTGATAAAGTCCCCGCGCTATTGAAATTGGGCAGGGAAGTCACCAGAGAGAAGGGGCACGTCTCCCTGTGGAGTGGGAAGGGGATGTGGAGGCAGGTTTTTCTCGTCCCCGCTAAGGGTGGGAGGGGGAAAGCACCTGGACTGCTGCTCGAGGATGGGGTTCATTGAAGGAAAGAAGGTTTTCTGGCCCAACTGCATTCGGAACTGGGAAGGGGGAGATTTGCCCTTTCCCCTTGGTCACAAATACCCCATAGATCAGGAAGGGAAAATCATGAGGGTCCCATGAAGTCTCATGGTCAGCAGCTGTGGGTGGGGGCAGAGGGGGGTTATAAAACAGCCGCCCTCCTCCTGCCCAGCCGCATGGGTCTGGGGGGAGAGGTGTCCCTTAGGTTTCCTCTCGCACAAGGAGGACAGAGGCAGGTGCCTGCCAGGCAGCGTAACATGGAAGTCGAAATCTCTGAGGTGACGTTATGAAGGCACCGAAGCGTTCAGTGCTCCCAGCACCACCATGTCTCATGCCACGGGATGCAGCTCCCTGCCGGGGAGCCTGGCTGCCGGCAGGAGCCGGCCTGTGCCAGCCAGGACACCCTGTGGCCAGTGTTCAGGAGCTCCAGGCCAGCAGCGGCTGTGGCTTTTCCATCTCAGTGAGATGCAGGAGGGACGTGCCTGCAGCAGCCAGCAGGAATCGCTTACCCCATAGAGAGCCGGACCTTCGCACAAAGCTCTGGGATTTGTGGAAAGACTGAGATGCTCACACAAAACAGGAGGTTTGCAGTTTGCAGACAGAGCTTTCTCCCAAGGGTGGTATCTGCGTTCACATGCCACTGATGCCTGAAAACGCTCCCAGGGCAGCAGACTGAATTTCTCCCCCTCTGTTTGTAGCCTTTCTCTGGCCGCAGAACGGCCCGTTGCTATTTGGGGAATGTGCCGTGATCGCTTTGGGGGTGTTTTCTTTCAGCTGTTTCCTGCTGTCCGCTGCTGCCAAGCCGTGCGCAGTCTGGATTAGCTGGTGTTTGCAGAAAGCTCTGGAAATGAGAAGGACGGCTTTGAACTGCTTGGCAGGAGGAGAATACCTCTGCTCTGCGGTGTCGCCTGAAAGCCCTTGTGGTGGAGAGGAGAGGGTGGGACCTGGGTATCGCAGGATGACAAACCCTCCTGAGCTCCTCTGCCCTGCAGCTCTCCTGGAGCGCCCAGGGCTGGTCCAGGTCACAGTGGCACGTGGAGGAGCCCCCCCTTTGGAAAGCAAGGCAGGGGGAAACCTGCCTCGTCTGAGAGCAACGCAGTTTTGCTAAGTTCACAGGGGGAAATGAGCAGAAAATAAATTCCCTTTCCACCTGTCCTAAGCACTATTCCCTTAACCCCACTGTCCTTGGAGATGCTCTTACTGAGACCTTGCTGAGCGCCTGCGTGCACAAGGCACGAGGTGAAACACCGGCTCAGACTGATGCTGCGAGTCCTTGCCCAGCTCGGGTAGCGGCTTCTGAACCAGTAACACCTGACCCCAGCGCAGAGGTGGCCTTAGGGTAAGCTCTTTGGTGAGGTTGGGAGCAGAGGGCACAGCTCTCCCGCGGGGGATGCAGGACCCACTGCCTGTGGAAGGTGGGCAGGAACTGCAGGTTCAGCAGTTTGCTCTCGGCCACTTCTCATTTACACAGCCTCCACAGCTGGCTGCCTAACGCATACCCCTCTTAACGAGCCTTTTCTGCCTCACATGCTGCACAAGGTCCCCAACCCCTGTATGTTTCGCTGCTGCTGCACATGCATCCTGGTGGCAGGAAGCAAATATTCCCAATAAAAACAAATCATTGTACTCTGATACATCCTTCCTTCGGGAGCAGCAGATGCAGCTGTGTAGCAGCTGGGTCCAGCCCCAGCAGGATGGCTCCCCAGCTGCAAAGCGCTTTGCTAAACCTCACTGCGGTGCCCGGAGAGCACTGGGACTTCAAAAGAGACATCCCTTTCCTCGGGGCCCACCTGCCCTGCAGAGGAAGCTCTTTTCCAGGTGTGCATTATTTGTGCTGATCCTTTAAATTCAGCAGAGCTTGAAAAAGCTTGCAAAGCACCTATGCTCAGTTTTCCTTCCCGGGATAGTAGGAGCACAAAGCTTGGTGTTCCCCAACCCTCCTCCATCCCAGAGCAGAATGAGGTGCTTTGTCCCTGCAAGCTTTCTTCACTCCCTGCAGAGCCAAGCCGGTCTGGTGCTTAAATCCTGGAGGGCTGGAGAAGGTCAAGTAAGATGTGGTTGCTCTCGTTTCTGTGCTTACGACTTGCAAAGGAGCTGCCTGTATTTTTCAAGCTCAGCAGCCGCCTCCTTTAGTTCGTACCTTGTTGGGAAGCAAAAGCCTCATTTCCCTGGTTTCCCCCTATTTTCTTACACGGTTGGTGTTTAGGAAGTGCTGTCCCACTGGTGTCTGCGTCAGCTGGTTGAGATGGACAAAATGGCTCCACTTGGTAGTTTTTTCTTTCCCTCGTGCTTTTTGCTTTCAAATAAGAAAGGCAGTGGCTTTATAAAATGGACTGTCTCCAATGCACGTTGCTGTGGTTAGAGGTGTAGTTGGGATTGAGATTTTTTGCATGGAAAGGAAGAACTGGGGGTGCAGAACCCCTCCTAGACCCCAGAGCTGCCAGTTCCCTTCCACTAAACTGCCTCTTCGGTGCCTGGGGCTGATGCCCTGCTCAGGGAAGCCGAGGTTACGTGCAGAGCTCTGCTTTCTTCTTTTTTATTTCAAAAAGAACAACAAACCCCGCTGTACTGGCTGCAGGGAAAAGCTTGGGAACGTGAACTCTCCTGGCTCCAAAAAAACAAACAGAAAAAGCCCACAAGGCAAACTTCAGAGGGGCCCAAGCATTATTTTGGAATGCTGCGGAGGTTTGTGGGAGGCAGGAGAGAGCCTGGCTCCTGGCTGCCTGGTCAGCCCCATCCCAGCAGGGCTCTCCCAGGGCCGAGGCACTTGGAGCCACCGGCTCTCCCCATGGCACAGGGTGATTGTTCACTGCGTGCGGGGCAAGTGATGAGCTAAAGTATCCCCTGCCTTTTCCCAAACAATATCCTAAAGCCTGGAGCTCTCAGATTCCCTCTCCAGCCTCAGTGCCGGGGGAAGACGAGCCCAGGGTCTCTCCCAGCTCCAGGAGAGCGGGGACAGCGGTTTCATCTATCAGTCCGTGGGTTTTGGTGTGTGCGTTTTATGTGCCAGCAATGTGTTTTTCACACCTGGCTCAAACCTGAAATGGTAACACTGTGAAACCCACCTGGGACTGCAGAACTGTAAGGTTTGGTGCTTAAATATTTGAATATGACTCACATTGCCAGTACATGTCTTTCCTCCACCCTGCTGAGCCCAAGGTGTCTGGAGGTGGGGGAAAAGCAGGTAGAGACCCAGCGCAAACCACTTTCCCTACTGTGTACTTCCAGCCAGTTCAGCCCCAGGATCCCGCTTACCCTCTCCTTACCTGCCTGCGCTGCTTCCCAGATGTCTCCTGTTGATCCAGACCTTCCCCCGGTGGGGTCTGGGACAAGGATTCCCCCCTTGGGCATCTCTCCCGTGACGCAGGTCACTCAGCCTTCTCTGCTCTCCCAAAATCTCCCCTTTCCTCTAGCAGATGTGGGGCTCGTCCATCTCATGCTGTAGGGTTTTGGCACACAAACCCCCTCGTTCCTCTGGAGGAGCTGGGATTCCTCTGACTCGCAGGGAGGGCGAAAAGAGCCAGCTCTAGAGGTATGGACATCGCAGAGATTAGTCCCCTGGAAAAGGTAACGGTGTTTCCCTGCTCCTCTCTGGCATTTATGGGGGTGAAGTTGGCACAGGGAAAACTTCATCTGCTGGATTTTTTTTTTTTCCTACCCGGCTCCGGGGCTGAGCTGCGAGATGTCCCCCGTTTGCGACGTGGGTGACATACAGGTTGCAGCTCCAGCCAGCGAAGAGGGAGCCGGACGGGCGGGGGTGTCCCTGGCCCGGTGTGGGGAGGTCTGTGGAGCACCGCAGACGATGCGGGGGGCTCCGCTCCGCACCCCCGACCCCGCCGGGCCGCGCTGCGCGGGGCTGCAGCACCCTCGTGTGGCTGCGGGGGGGACCCGCCTCCCTGCGCCTACGGGGACCCCAGCCCGGCTGCTGGGTGGCCGAGGGGCTGTCGGCAGGCCCCGGCGGGGGCGACTTGAGGTGTTTGGGGCGGGCAGGGAGGGATGGACGGATGCTGGGTGCCATTCCTTGGGGAGTGGGTTGAGAAGGCGGCTCGCGTCTGTCCCTGTGCCCATAACCTCTCCGGAGCGGGCAGACGTGATGCTCTGTTGCGCTCTCGGCCCCACTGAGCATCTGCATGCAATAACTCTTCCTTGCCCTTGTAACACCCACTGCAAAGGGAACCTTTGCTTCCTCCCTCCTTCCCAAGTTGTTGCAGAGCATTACACCCCCAGCGGACATCTCCTATCCGGCTCCTCGAAAGCTTCACCGCTGCCTTAGGTTGCGTCCTTTTGGGGTTTGGAAAGAAGGATCAGTGAGCGAAATATCAGCTGCAGGGAGGAGCTGCTCCTTCCGAATGGAGCACAGAATTTGGGGTGACTGTCGCATCCCCCAGGACAGGAGGGGCTCAGCTGCCGGGGGGTGACATGTTGCTGTCACATGTACTTGTGTTTCTGTAGATGGTAGGTGGTGTCAGCAGGACTCGGAGGGTCTCCGGCCCTTCCTGTTGCCACCAGAGGGAGAAGGGCTCAGCGCAAGCGTAGCAGGAGAGGAGGGTGCTGTAACCGCTAGATGTCTGTGTAATTCCTTCTGGATGGGGATGACCAGGCTGGCATCCCTGCGAGCTGGAAAATGTGAGCTCTGTTTTGTCTCGCTGCCGTGGCAGCCGATGCTGATGACAATACAAAATTGTTCTCATTAAAATATTGCAGGGGCAAACTTCAACTTTTCATCAGTCGGAAAGCCACGCGCAAGCGTTGGGCTGTGGGATCAGAAACAAGGAAAGGGCGGGGGGGTACAGTGAGGTCCTCTCATCAGCTGAGACTTGCCCTTTGGGAGTCAGCTGGTTGAAAACCAACTGCTTTGAGGTTTCCTTCCTCATTTTGCAAATAATTTTCTATTTGCAAATTATATTCTTGCAACATCCCCCAACCTGAAGCTGTGGTGTGTGGAGGGAGATCAGCTCTCCTACAGAAATTAGTTCTGGTGATGGACTGCTTCCCAGGAGGAAAAATCCCCTTCATGCTGGAAGAGGAGGAGAGGTATCCCGATGCCTTTGAGCTCCTCTTCATTGGCAGCTCCTCTTTACTGGTAACCCCAGCACATCCCCCCTGTGGAGTGCAGACCCCGCCGGGTGAGCTGCAGCTCCCCGTGCTCGTCTGTCTCCTGGTTTGCAGACCCCTCAGACCCCGTCAGACCATGGGTTGAGACCTTCTGCTCTAGTGGGAGCTGAACTGAAGCTGGGACAGTTCAGGCAGGAAATAAGTGACATATTTCCAGCAGCTAACAGTAATGAGTCACTGGAAGAATCTGCCCTGGGATCTGCAAGCTCTTCGCTTCCAAGGGTCTTTTGACTCCAGGCTGGATGCCCTCCAAAGGGATGCTCTGCATTGGCCACATGCTGAGGACATGAGGATGCTGCTTGGGTGTATTCTCTGCCTGGGGCAAGGAAGGAGATTGGACAACTGACCCTAATGATCTACAAGTCACTTAACGAATAAATAAGTGGTTACAAAGCAGTAGTGAAGCAGTACAATGGGGATGGTTAAGCTGTTGGTGTGTGGGGCCGTGGCTGCTGGAGTAGGTCAGTATGGCTCTGTGGGCTGCACATCCCACAGATCAGATCTGGAAATTGTGTGCGGGATGCGCCGAATCCAGTTGTGATTCTGGGCACCAGTATGGCTCCAGGCGCTGAGATAAGATCTCTGTGTCTGTCCCTGGAGTTGCCCACTGCCCCCATGATGACACAAGGAGCTCCACGGCTGCATTGTGGAGGAAACACTCTGCAATCTAAGAGCTGGCGGTTTATTTCTACCCTTCTGTTTCTTATCTTTTAGCTAGCTGTCTGTGCAGAATCTGACCCTTTTCCTTGCTGCCTCTTAGCTCAATTTCTGTAGATCTGGAGGAGAAAACCCCCAGGGAGCTGCGTGCTGCTCTGGTCCCTGGGTGTGTGCTCCCCGGCTGCAGGCTGGTTGGGAGCTTTCCCCAGGAGCCATCCTGCTGGTGGCATCCCATACTGATCCCTGCTCCTAGCAAATCCACTCGACTGTGAGGCTCTGCAAGGCTGGGCTGCCCTTCAGGTCCCGCATCTTCTCAACCCCTCAGCCTGGCTCTTTGCCTGTGGCCCCTGTCGATGCTCAGCCTGGAGCTCACCAGGTTAATGCCTGCCTTGGCGCACAGGATGGAGCCTGGAAGAGCTGGATTTGGTGCCGATTTGGGCTGCCTGGGCTTGTGCTGCCCAGCCCTTTCTGAGTCTGCGTGCTTCACAGAGTGAAGCTCTGTCTGAGTGCCTGGATGTGCCTGTAGTGATGGTGTAGGAGGCAATCTCCTTATTTCTCCAGTGCCTCCAATTCTCTGAGTAGATCAGACCTCCACATTGGCCATTTCCAGCTCCCAGGGCTGTGTGATACTGGTGGTCTCTGTTGGGACCATTGATGAGCACTTGTCCCAGGAGGACGGGATGTCTGTAACGGATGCTCACCTCTGGTGTCTGTGGAGCATCAATTAGTGTTCACAGGTTTCCACCCCCACTTACAATGCTGGATTTGACCTGATCACCTGGCAGCAAGGGGCTCTGCTGCCTGCTCCTGGCTGCCTCCCATCTCAGCCCATTCCCTTGCTGCTGGGGGCAAATGTGGGTGCTGCTCCCAAGGCTGTGGGTGTGAACTGGGGCTGGTGTTAATGTGACCTGCTGCTTTGTGGGGAATCTGTGAGCTGCCCAGGGCAGACCCTATAAGCTCTGCCACTCCCAGTGGGATTTTGGAGGGGGGGAAAGCGAACCAAGCTCTCTTCCCTTCCTCAATAGCCCACACTCACGATCCTAGAATGCAATAAGGGGGATCTGGCAAGGCCCTACAATTAGCTGTTAGGCTGTTTTCTGTGCCCCTTGATTTTTCCACCATCTCCGGGCATCAGCTCAAGGGTCTCCAAGCCAGAGAGAAGCCCAGTAGCCCTACTGTGGGAGCCCATCCCAGCTCCATGGGGCCTCAACACACTCCCCCCTTGCTCCTGCCCCACTCCCAGGGCATGTGGACCACTTGCTGTTTGGGAGACTGGGATGAATCCAGGTCTTGGAGAGAAGCCATGAGGTGCCACCACCACACAAGGTGAAGGTGGCTGGATCCTGGCTGTTGTCCCCTTGCCCGGGGCGGTTGTTCCCCTGCCCGTGCTGCTTCTCCAAGGCAGGTAGAAGCTGCAGTAGCTGGCGAGGAAAGGGCCACGTCCCTGTCACGTGCGCGGACACGTCTCTACTCAGTAAAATATTTATTCCTCCATTATTTCACAAGAGTTGTTTTTACAAAAACCTTACAAAAATTTCCAAAACACAGACATGCAGAAGAGGAAAAAAAAAAATAAAAAAAATCCACTGTGGATCTTGTTACAAGTAATTGAAATGTACAAATAGAAAGGGCGAGAGGGAGCTTAGATTACAATAATCCCTCTGTCCTGCTACCCCTCCGCGGGTGCAATTTGTATCTCGTCTCGGTGAGGATTCAGCATTGACTGACAAGCTGCGATAAGCTGCCAAGAGCACGGCGAAGGAGGGGCCCCTAAGATGAGGAGCGAATGTTTTCAAATATATATATACATATAGATATTTAGTGAAGAAATATTTATTCCCTGCTTTTTTTAGGTTTACAGAAACGGCATCTGCAAACTATTAAATGGGTTTATTTTCATTAATGCTCTCAAAGAGGCAGCGACATTTATATCCCTGTGGTTTCATCTTGTATAACCGAAAAAAGAGCCCTGTGTTTTCCATGGGAATAGACCCCCCCAGCCCCATCCTCCTGCCCCAAGTGGTGTTTCTTATGGCGGATGATTCGATCTGCAGTGGATCCCTCTTCCCCCTGGCCTGGCATGTCTTGGCTTTTGTCAGGTCTCTGTGCGGTGTCTTGCTGCAGTCTGGGGAGCTGTGTGCTCCCATTCTGGTATGGCAAGTGTGTGTGTGCGGGGGGGATGCCAGCCCTGAAAATAGGGGTGGGGGGCACAGGGTGGGTGTTTAGGGTGAGTTTGCTCCTTGGACGAGGTGGGCAGTGTCGGTCAGGCTGTGCCCCCTCCCTGCCCACCGTGCTTGAGGAGGAGGTGGCTGTTCCCGACTTGGGGGCTGTATTGGGTGGAGCAGAGAAAGCTCGGGCTGGAGTGGCTGGTTCACCCCCAGCCAGGGGACATGCGCTCCTCTCCGGGTTCTCCCATCAGGTGTCCGGTGCTGGGTGAGTTCCCCCGGGGCAGGTGTTGCCAGGGATGAAGCTGAAGGTCCTGGTGTCACAGGCACTGGGTACCATGTGTGGCTGCAGTGACAGACCCAGTGGGAAAGGGAGAGGATGCTCCTGGGAGTGCTGGGGACGTTTTCAGCCTTGGTGTCGCATGCTCTGGAGGATGTTTACCTGGAGGAAGTGCCTTAGCAATTGCTGTGTTCACCCTCAGACCTACTGCTACAGTCCTCAGCGGCGCTGAGCCCTTCTAGGCAGGTAGGGCTGGTGCCTTCTCCGTCCAGGCTACCCATCTGAGCTGGTGGCGTCCCTGGGCTTGGCTGATGACTCTTTGCAGTGGCTGAGGAAAGGGTCGTCTGGCTTCTAGAGGGCTTTTTCCACAGGGTAAAACCTCCATCACTTCGGTTCATGCCCCATTGCTGCGGTATTGGCAGGAGAAGGTGAAGGGTGCGTCTCTGCAGCTCAGTCACATGGGCAAGGGACTGGGGTGGCATTAGCCTGGGGCAAGTTTGCCCACCCTGTGTCCGTCCCCCAGCACGTCCCACCTTGCAACCTCATTAGGCTGCACGGCAGGGTGGGACAAGGGGGAAACCATTTCCTTTCTGCAAAACCAAAAAAAGCCCACCCCCATGGAGTTGCCAGGACCAGACCCCCGCACACATCTGCGGAGCTGCCGACGGGGAGGCTGTGCCTCCGGAAGGCGAAGCCTGCTTTGCCGTTGGCATGAAGCACTGGGAGCCGCCTACTCAGCTGAAACCCAACAGCTTTTTCCAATTTTCTCTTTCCCTGGGACGGTTCAATGACCTGGGGCTCTGCAGAATCGCTGGCAAACCCACCAAGGCAGGGCAGCGGTGCCTGTTTGGGGACCGGAGATGCTCCCCCCAGCTCATGGGAGACCGAGCGAGTCCATAGAGATGCGCCAGCACTCCTTGCCCCTCTGGGAAGAGACAAAGCCTGATGCCATTGACATAGGCAGCTCCTAAATGCAGGCAGCGCGGTGCAGGGGGCTGGCTGGGGCAGGGATGAGCCGTCGGGTTCCCAAAGTCTCTCCCAAGCACTGCAGCTGGGGATGCACAGAGGGGCGAATGCTTGGGTCCATTTCGGCACATATGGTTGAACGCTGCGAGTCACAGCCCAGGGGAAAGGGGGGCTCATGATCCTCCCACCGCCGCTTGTTGTCCCTGCGGGAGGAGAAGACCCAATAACTCTTTGGCTCTCTGGGCGAGATACCCAAATTGGTCAAATCCAATAGTCCAAGTTCCTTCCATGTTTGGAAGCAAATTCTTGTTCCCTTGGCAAATCTGTTTGTCCTCGAAGAGCGCGTGGGGGGTATGTGTGTGTATATATAGCCTTTATTATAAGGGTGTGCGGAAAAGCAAGTTTCTAACCAAGTTTGCTCCATATGTGGCTATAATTATGTGCCACTTTGGCCTGGGACTGACTCTACCTTCAAAAGGGAAGAGAAGAGGAGAGGAGAGGTGCTGAGACATTGGATGAGTGGCACATAGGTTGAGCAGGCAGCGGATTTGTCCTGGACCAGCACAGGAGCTCCACGCTGTATCCTGGATGAGGCCACGGGGTGGGCTTTGCCCTGGTCAGTTCACGGTCGGCACCTGGTTCTGATGGAGGCTGAACTCTTTGGCTTTGAGGCGCAGGCTGGCGATGCTGTTGGCCATGTTCACCCCTTGGGTGGGTGTTGCGGTCCCGCTGGAGCTGTAGGAGGGCACAGTGCTGCTGGGAGGGAGCAGGGGAGGAATGAGGCATGGCTCATGGAGGAGCCCCCGTGCCCCGTGCAGTCCTGCCAGCTTCCCAGGTCAGACTGGCCATTCCCTCTTAGACATCTCCCACAAGAGCAGTCAAGGCTTCAGCATTTTTATGTGGCTGGATGCATGTGGGAACTCTTCAAACTATGCACCAGGAGGCCCTGCCTTGAGCTTTTGGACGAGATGGCTGGATGCAGAGAGCTGGGAACCAGAAGGGACCCATGCCACCTCCCTTGCCAAGATGTGGGAAGGGTCAGCACAAGGGCAAGCGAATCCCTTGCGAAGGACCAGGGCCCACGCTCTGGCCCTGAAATGCATGGAGGCAGGGAAGCCTGCTCATCAGTGGGCAGGGGATGCTCAGACGGGGCTGAAACAGGTTCCCAAAGCAAAGCTGAACAAGTTCCTTTCAACCCCATAAAACCCGCTGTGTTCTCAGCAGCAGCAGAGGGCTGCACTCCCATGGCAGTGGAGTGGTCCCTAGGCAGCCTGTCCCGTGGCCACCTCCCCAGCTCCTCCAGAGCCTGCACCTACCTGTACGGGGAGGTGCTGGTCCAGGAGAGATACTCCGGGGTCAGTGCGGTGGGCCGTGGAGCCATGGGCTGCTCAATGGCTGCTTCTTGGCTGTAGGATTTGAGGAGCGATGCCGATCTGTTGGCCAGCATCGCCCTCTCATTACGGCGAAACTTGGCCCTCCGGTTCTGAAACCAGACCTGCGTGGGGAGGGAAGGTGGTCAGCAGGGACCTGGTGCAAGCAGGGATGTCCCAAGCATCCGTCCTACTGATCGTGGTCATATGCAGGATGAAACGAGAGAGGGGACAGTCCCTGCTCCCGCCTGGAGACAAGGCAGAGGGTGTTGTTTTCCCCCCACACAAACCTTTGCTCACCTGGACTCTTGCCTCGCTGAGGTTGACTCTTCTTGCCAGCTCCTCCCGCACAAAGGCATCGGGGTAGTGCGTCCTCTCGAAGACCCTCTCCAGAGCCTGCAGCTGGCTACTGTTGAAGGTGGTGCGGTTCCTCCTCTGCTTCTTCTTCCTCTTGGCTGCCCCACAGCTTGGGCTCAGGCTCTCACCTGTGGGAAAAGCACAGAAGAGGCCACATGAGAGCCAGACCCGTGAGAGATCCCACACGGGCACCTGGCCAGGCTCGAGCCCTCCTGGGGGTCTGCAGTGCCCTGCTCCGTACCAGCCGTGCTCCCTGCAGGCACCTGGGACTCTGTGGGGAGCAGCATACGTGCAAACCTATGGTCTCCATGAGACTCAAAACCTATTTCAGGACCTGCTGGAGCTTAAGGTTAAACCCAACACTTGCAAAGACCTGTGGTGGTTTTATGTCTGGCTAAAAACCCCCAGACCTGATTTTGAATACCAGTCTCAGTGAATTCTGGGGCAGCACTTGAGCCAAACTGCTGTGACTGCATCTCACAGCTTCCTCCCAGTGGGGACATGTCCACAGGTTGTCTTGGGCTTGGCTTTTGCTAAGGGTTTAGGTCAAACTTGCATGGTCGGCGATGGAAATTCAGCACCAAAATATCTCCGAGATGTGGGTCTCAGCTCCCACTTCCGGCACCCCCTGAAGCCCCGGCTGTGGCATGTCCCCAAGGTGACACAGGGCTGCAGCCAAGCATCTGCTCATCCAACCCTGGTCTTCAGAGCTAGGAACGAACACCACTGCGTCTCGCAGAGCTCAGCCTCCGCAGTGTTTATTTCTGGCTTTGCTGGCTCATGGAAACATGAAGCTGAGGGTGTAGTTTGGTTTCTCAGTATTGATCTTGGGCTCTCAGCCAGGCTGAAATTAATCTCCTCTTTGTCACTAATATCATCAGGTTTAGGCAAGTTTATGAAGTCTTTTTCCAGGATACCCAGTCAGCTGCCTGAAAAGGCTTCATGGGGAACACGTCTCGCTGTCGTTCTTCCTTATGGAGGTACTGGTTAATTATTCTTTCTGTTAATAAAGCATCTGGATCCAATCTGTACCTACTGGTGGGAAAGTATTTTGGAATTATTTGAAATGTTAATAGTTTTATGACATTCTGATTCATAGCAGGGTTATATTGGGGTTTTCTGCTCTATATCATTGTAGAGGCTATGATGGCAGGAATTACCACTCCCTGAACATGCTCAAGAAATAAATACTTGCTAATAAGCTATCTTGATACTTATTAAATAGATGTGCAGCATTTTCAGATAATACTTGAACAAGTAAAAAAATCTACTGGAAGGGATATTAACTCTCCTGCTTCAAGTCACCACCAAGCTGTTGAGCAGGAGGAAACTATGTGTTCCAAGATCTTTAAGGCCAGAAAAACATTCTTGGACCTTAATTCTGAATAGTTCAAGCCATGAAACCTCCACCATCAAGTTTTCCATCAAGTCCCTAAGGTGCCTTTGTACCACTTTCAAGGGCTGTCCCATCCTGAGATGAGCCATGAGGACCAGAGACACCCCAATATCTGCTGGCAGGTTGTCCCTGGGACTAGTCACTTTCTTCTCAAAGTAGGGTCCAAACTTAGAGCTACTGCAGAGTTTTCTTGCACCCTTCTCTGAAAGTCATGCTGCTGACTGATGCCACCAACAGCGTCCTGGTGCCCAATGCGAGTCAAACCAAGGGATGCGGCAGAGAAGGAAGGGTTACACTTATTTCCATTGCTGGCAGTGACCTCCTGAAAAGAGCAGATGGCTTCTCTGGCACTTTGCTATAGCGAGGACCAGTGCCAGGGCCTGGGAGCACTGGGTACCTCCAACACCCTGACCCATTAAGAGGTGAGGCATTGGGCTGGGAGGAGATGCAGGGATGTGGAGGTGGGACCTGGGCACCACCACCGTCCCCGATCCCTGTCTCCCAACACGTGCACACATGCACACATGCAGGGATGCTGCATCATTTTGACCATGACCAGGCCAAATTGCTGGAATGGTGGGGAGAGGGGAACATCCCTGGATGGGAAGGGGAGGAAAAGGAACTCTGTCCGTCTCCCAGGGCCTCACTGCAGCCACTGGCATTTCTCTGGGTCTTTTATTGTGTTCTAGGTGCATTTGGACCTTGGTTGACGATCCCTTGGACTGGAAAGAGCCTGTGCTCTTGTTATTTGGGACATGGCCTTCTTAGTTGGGTACAGAGATGATGGTTGGTGCCATGCCTGAAATACATGCGGGTTTGAGGCCCTTTCCCTGGCCAGGAAACCGCAGGCTGCCCTTCGCCGCCGTTTGTGTTTAAAGGCTCACAAATAAAATTCTCCAGATTCCCTCCAACCCTTGTTCCTGCAGCTTCAAATGTTCTGCCAGTCTCTGCTTTCCAGTTGCCCCTTTTAGTTAAACTCCTTATTTGGTCCTGTTTTCCTTCAGCGAGCTAACGAGCCACTGGATTAAAATACATGAAGTCCAGCCATGGTTGTCCCTGAGTTTTCCAGGAGCCTGGGACCAAAATGGGAACCATCAGGCTGGGAAGGAGCTACAGGATGTAACAGGGCGAGAGACGCTTCCTTGCGGGTTTATGGCCACCCTATAGGGTTTCTGAGGAAATTATAGACTGGGGCTTGGTTCAAAAAGTGCCGTCACCAAGGGCACCCAATGCCCCCACCGAACCAACAATGGTTTCAACAGAACCCTAGTAAATGTATAAATAATATTTATGAACGCCCTTTGGTTTCGTCCCCCATTTAAAATCTGGCTATAGGACTTTTCCATAAGTGACGGCTTCTCTCACCCACTCTAATTTGGCTCGAAGCAAGGAGGAGGAGGAAAAGTTTCTTAAATTAACTCCCAGCCTAGCTCTGTAGGATCTGGTCCCATTTCTGGCTGGTTTCTATCTCCCCAAACCTGTGGAGGCAAGAACGAAACGGCCACAGGAGCCGAGCAGAGCCGAGGAATTCCTGTATGGGGCTGGCAGGCATGCTGGGATGGACATTTAAGACCGGATTTGGGTCAGGATGTGTCCAGGTACCAGCAGTTCCTGGGTGTTTGGAGAGCTGCAAGCCCTGGGCCGTGCCTGGCTTGGGACATTTTTTTCAGCCCCTATTGCTGGTTTTAATGGAGGGACCTTCTCCTGACCACAAAACCCTGTGGGATGCTCCAGGAAGCTTCTCAGAGGGTGCTGATGGCCAAAACATCTTCCCCACCTACTCACACCTCCCCTAAAACACGCTGCACCCCAGTGTAGCTCAGAGCACCCCAGTCCCCCACAGAAACCTTTGCTTTCCAGCTCAATTGTCTGCTACGTTCGTTTTCCCACCCCATTTTCCACGCCATCTCTGTACTGCAGGGAGGCAGCGCCTGCCTGGGTCCTCTGTTCTGCTCAAGGACGAGCCTTGGTAGTGGATCAACATCTTTTCCCCATTAGCTCAGGCATCGCAGGCTTGTGGGACTAGATAAATGCCACCCTAATTGCCGGCGGCGTGCGTCTGACAGGTTTACAGCGTGCAAAGTCAGGCCGGATCGCTTCTATCAAAGATGCTTTAATAACCCCAAATCAGCTTTCCTAAAATGAGCATCGCTAAGTGCTCTACAGCATCGGAGAAGAACAGGGAATGGGATGGGTTGGGTCCCTGAAGACCCCCTGCCGTCTCGCTGCCATCCACGGGAATCGCATTTAACCAGATTCACTGGCACTTTGATGGGGGAGTCGGAAATTGGTTCTGCGCCCCAATGGGCTTCCAGGAATTAGACTTTGTAATTGCACAAAGTTAAAAACCAGCTTGCCGCCATCTTTCTTTTGCCCCAAAGCAGAGCTCAGGGAGGTTACGGAGAAAGCCGAGCCCTTGCCTTTGTCAGTTACAATTTGGGGGTTTCATGTGGGGCACGGCTGGAGGCATCGGTTGATTGTCCAACCTCAAGGTCAGAGGGGCTCCTGAGCCACCCCCCAGCCACCTTTGCCTTTGGCGTATTTATCTTCCACTGATTACAATTTCCGCTAAAGGGAAAAAAAATGCAGGGGAAGGGGAAAACGGGGGGGATAACATTACTGAATAACGAAAGATGACATGGAGGGGGAGGATGGGGAGAGGGAGGCGCAGGGGCTTTGCGCAGAGCAGTGTGCTTGACAAAAAAAAGCCTTAAATTGCCCCAGTGCGTTAGAAAAGTCATGAGTCTTTTCGCCTACAATGTGGGTGAGTTTTGGGGTGCTGGATGCAGCCTGGGTAACCTCCAGCCCCCTCTCCACGATGCCCAACCTCAGGCGATGCTGCCTGCCCGAGAGCTGCGGGCAGCCCTCTGCCCTGGGGATGCCATGGGGGTGCTGGGAGTCACCCCAAAACCCTTCTCCATGGAGGAACACTGACGCTGGGAAGCCTGGACCATGCCGGCGAGCCGCACTGATGCCGGGAGCTGTGGATTGACTGGTCCTGCTCCATTTGCAAAGGCAGCGGCCCCAGCGCCGCCGGGTCGGGGCTGTGCTGGTTCAGCTGAGCGCCGACCAAGCCCACTTTTCCGGCTCTTGCTTTTTCCCTCCGTGCTTCCATTAGTTTTCCATAGGAAGGACTCGGTGGGTTTCAGCTGCCGGAGCCTGGGCGCAGGGCTTGCCAAAGGGGGGCCCCCACGCTGGCAGGGCCCCCAGCCTCCCGCCCAGCAGCCGCCGAGTGCTGTAAAGAGGTAATTTTCACTAGATTTCCACTGAGGCTTCGGCTTTGACTTACGACCTCCATTAGCGAGCGATAAACGACCTCCGTGCAGCTGTGAGCCAGACCTAACCAGCATTTAAACTCCCAGCCGCTCGCGCGCCTGAGCCCCGGGGGTGGCGACGTCCCTGGGCAGGGATGTTCCGGTTCATCCCTCGGGATGGCTTTCGGTGGTGGGCTCCATTGCCAGCCGTGCTCAGTCTCCCACTGCTAGGTGGGTCCCCTCTGGACATCCAGTTTGGGGTGTTTCTTTGCAAAATCCTCACCCTAGAGCGCAGTGTCAGCCTGGCATCGTCCTTGCGACCCACGATGGTCACCTTGTCCGACAGCAAACCTGTCTGTCCCCTGGACGATGCCGCAACCCCCCCTGCCGCGTGCACCACCACCTCCTGGGACAGGTTTTACCAGCTCCGGCTCTGCCACTTGGCTTTGGGGTGCAAATGCCCCCCTTTTTCAGGAGCCATGCCGGGAGGGAGCGCAGTCAGACCCCTCCTCCAAAAAAACCCAGGCTCCATCTCTTCCAACGTGTTTCATTTTCCATTGCACTGTGGACCCCGGAGCCCCGAACAGTTTTCTGCCATTAAATTATTTCACGCGTTCCATTTATTTGCGAACAGTTTGCCAAAGACCTTTTAAGCTTTAAATTTTTCACTCCCCACCCCAGCCAAATGATCAAATCTGCCATACCCTTTACATCCCTTCTCTGCCTGGAATGGCATTTTTTTTCCCCTTTTTTTCTTCTTGGGTATAATTTAAGGGTTGAAATAGCCTGGAGGGAATTAGCTGTAAATTCTTCCTAAGACAAATAAATTCAGCCCTCTAAGTTTCTACGTTTTTCAAACTGTTGAGAGACGTTTTGGGTTTGTTTTACTTGAAATAATGATCGTGGCATATCTGACCCTCAGGCTGCAGCCGGCTCTAACCAAATAAATAGCTTTTATTAATTAAGGTTTATCCTTAACAAATAAAACCCCAATTTGATCTCGGCCGGCTGAATTAGCAAAAATAAACAACGGGTTCTCTGGGCACTTGATGTGGATTTAACAAATTAACGCTGGGCCTTCATCAGGGAAGCCGCAGGGTGGTGGAGGCCTTTTACAGCCAAGAAATCCTTTGGAAAAACAATGTCTTTCGTTTCTCCCATGGTCTCTCTCGGTAAACATATGGACTCCCTTCATCCCTTTATATACTCGGGGGAAGCGGGGAGAGCTCCGGCGATGACGTCCGCCAAAGTTTCATGTGCAATTGTTTAACTTGTTCCTCTAAATCATGCGATGGGGAGGAAGCGTTTCCCTTCGGATCGTGGTGAGCAGCGCCGGAGTAAAGCTCTTGGGTTTTGGGAATTGCCCCCCCCCCTCCGCGGTGTCCCCCAACTCCAGCTCCTTTTTATCCCATAGCCATCAGCTGTGACACCCAAAGGCAGGGGGGGATTTGGGGTGCAATGGCAGCCAAGTGCAGCTGAACCCCTTTTCCAGCTACTGCCAGCACTGCCCTGTCTTGGGACAAGGCTGGGGACAGCTCTGGAGCCCCTGGGGGGGGCGTTTCCTGCCCACACTGGGGCTTTGCGGGAGGAGGGATGGCAGGAGGGATGTTCCACAGGCCAAAGGGGAGCTGGGGGCTTGTCCCCGCTCGCGGGCGCAGGCGGCACAGGGTTTGTCGCAGAAGTGATGGTGGGAGCTGCCTTCGCTGCTACAGGTCTTTAATCTCCCCAGATCATCTCGGGAAGCCCGGGGGGGCTGAGAAGCAGCCGAGAAGGTGCCCCTCCGTGTGTGCTGGGTCGCCCCGCTGTGGTGCCTTTCCTGCACCCACCAGTGAGCCCTGCCTGTGTGCTCGGGACCAACACAGTGTCGCAGCTCAGGGGCAAAACCTTATCGGCGTAACTCTGTTTTCTAGGTGGTTTCACCCCACTTCCCGGGGGAGAAGCCCCTTGGGGCCACCAGCCCCTACCCACAGGGTGCCGGTCTCGGCTTTGCTAGGCACGATGCTGCGAGGTCCAAACCCACCCTGGGTACAACCCACGGGCACAGGGGACAGGGTGTCCTGGGGGAATGGGGGCTGCCAGCCCTTTCCCGGGCTCCCCCGCTGCCAGGAGCAGGCTCTGACCTCCTCATCCTGACCCACCACCGCCCCTGCTCCCTCTCCAGCCCAGCCCCAGCCTCCCAAAGACCCCGGGAAGGCCGGAGGCTCCAGTGGCGGTGAGGAGAATTGAAGCTGGGGGGGTCCAAATGTGCTGAGTCCGAAGGAAACTTTCCCGGCTCAAGTGGCGTACATGAAAAATTTAAGAGAGGGGCAAGTCTCAGCTACTGGAGAAACATTACAGTGAAATGTTTCCGAGGATGTTTCACCTCATTAATTGTGAAAAAACTGAAACGCTGACACGTTTTTACAGGCTGCCAGTTTTGCTGGGGGAAAAGTGTCTGTGTTAAAAAGGAGCAGCTAAAGCCTGGACCAAGAAAGAGGCCAAGGCTGTCCCGGGAGGGCCTTTGCCTGCGCTCACTGACAGGCAGCAGCAGACTGTTTTATGGTTATAGAGCTGCCGCCGCACCAGCCAGAAACCACCCAGCACCGCAGTTCGCTGCCCCCGGCCATGCGGATGCCCGGTTTTCGGGAGGATCCTGCCCAGCGGTGCTGCAACCCCGGGGATGCTCCAGGCATGACTGCACCCCCCGAGCCCAGGAGGCTTTTCCCCTGGCACCCCCAGGAGCTGGAATCACTGCTCGGTGGCGATGCTGGGATGGTGTGTGGTGTCCCAACGCTCATCGTGGCATATCCCACCGAAAGCCTGAACAACATGGGAAAGGTCCTGGAGAGCTCTCTGAGCCAGCAGCATCCCTGCATCCCAGCTGGCATGTGTCCAACCTGTGCTTGCAACCTGTCTGTGGCACGATAGCCTTTTTTTGGCTCATCTTTATCTTTAGTGCAGCAAACACGGTGGGAACGTGATGCTTAGCTGGGTTTTGGAACCAGAGGGAACCTGGAAAGGAGGAGACCTGTTTGCGGGATGCTGCCTCTCTCGGGGACAGACCCAGCCCAGCAGCAGACACCAAATTCACAGGTGAGAGCCGTGAGCAGATTCAAAGCTGGCTCAAAGCTTCTCCAGCAAGGGTGGCAGTGATTTATCTGCTGCAAATCCAAGTGTGCAAGAGGGAGAAGATCAGGAGGTCACAGTGATGAGGGCAGCGAGAGGGGATGAAGGAAGAAGGGATGAAGAGAGGGAAACTAGATGCTGGAGAAGCCAGGTAAGGGCCTGGCCAGCCGAGTCGTGCTCTGTGATTTAGAGAAGACAACCTGAAAGCTGGTGAAATCCATGGGGCTGCAGTCATCTTGATGTGCCAAGCCCTCCCTGAACACTTCAGAGCCCTCCCCACCACACCAGAGGGTCCTGCCCCAGCCGGAGGCTTGTGTGCAGCCCGGCACAGTCCTCGCCCAGCTGGGGCCAGAATCCGGGAACGGTGTTTTGGCACAGCTAGCTCCTGCGTCAGCGGAAGCATTTAATGAATTAATTGCAGCCACGTTCCCTGAAGGAGGAGGCAGGGTCGGTGGGATGCTGTCAAGCCTCGGGAAGGGGCTGGGGAACATCTTTGGCCATGAAGCTCCAGTGGGAGAGGGATGAGCAGCATGAAAAATTCCCCCCCTGCTCTCCCGGGTGGCTGGGGGAGATGGTGCTGTCATCCACTTTTTACCCAGAGTGGGAATGATTTGCCTGGGGACAGATCTTTGGAGAAGGGGATGTGGACAGACCCCGCTGCCAGGATCACCGGCTCCAGGATGCACCCCAATATCCTGGCCCTGGCCCTGACCCTGTCCCCAACCCTGTGGCAGGATCCAGACCACAGAGCCTGGCACCGCCAGCCTTCTCCGAAACAACTGCTCCAGAAACAGCCCTCAAAGCCAGGCAATGGCATTGGCGCACAGTGCGGGGCTCAGCAAAGCCTCTTGTTGTGCTTTCCCAGCCGCCTGGCTCCTGTGCTCCCCGGGAGCCATTGTGCGGGGCCACAGGGCTCCGACTGCCTGGCTGCGCCCACAGACGGGTGGCACCAGCCCAGGGCATCCAGCCCGGGTCCCAGGGCACCGAGCACATCCCTTGGGCTTGGTGACCTTCAAGCGAGAAATTTCCTCCCGGGGCCATGCCCGTGCGGTGGGTGACCCCAGCCTAGCGAGGGGCTTTCAGGAGCTGCCAAGAGCATCCTGTGCGCTCGGAGGAGGCTGCAACCGCAGCCCGACACAATGGGCTGTCCCGGCTCCAGCGCCGCCATCGTCTCCATTGTGTCAGGTCTCAGTGGGGATGGAGCCGCAGAGGAGCCGAGCGGGGGATGAGCCAGGGTGCTGCTCCCCCCGGGATATCCTGATTTTCCCACCAAGGGATGGCAGGGTGAGGAGAAAAGCCTCCCAGGAAAGGTCCATCATCTGCGGGAGTTTGCGGGGGATGGTGGCACTGCAGCGGTCACCACCAGGTGCCCCAGTTGGCTTTGAGTGGTCAGGGTCTGGCATCTGGTGGAGGCCCCATCCCTGGAGATATTCAAGGCCAGGCTTGATGAGGCTCTGAACAACCTGATCTAGTCAAAGATGTCCCTCCTTCCTGCAGGGGGGTTGGACTAGATGACCTTTAAAGGTCCCTTTGGACCCAACACATTCTATGATTTTATGATTGTATGATTCTATGATCTTCCCTGCTCGTGGTGGGGGAACGCGCAGCTCAAGGGGCTTCACTCCCCTCTGGGGTCCCCCTTTTCCTAGATGGGGCTGGGGCTGTGCCAAGCCTCTGAAAACTCATCACACTGGTGCTGGTCTGGGATGTCCCCTGCCAATGCCAAAGAGGGGGAGAGAGGATAGATACAGGGATGTGGTGTGTGTTATGCTGTGGCTCCCGGCTTTGCCCAGGGATGCTCCAGGAGGCTGAGTCAGACCAAAGGGCTCCTCAGGCAGATGCTCATGGCCACGGGGCCATAAGTGGCAGGAGCCACTTGGCCAGATGACCTGAAGCCCTCACGGCACAGCCAAGCACCTCGGGAACAGGCAGCACGGTGGGTTTGCAGCGCTGAGCCGGGCCAAGTACAGAGCAGCACCGACCGATGGGGGAGCAAGAATTTTAATTTTGTTCTCCCGTGAATCTGCCAGCCCCCACAGTGGAGGCCCGGGGACCAACAAAAGGCGCTGGCTCTCCCCCAGCCGCCGGCGCCTGGGAGCTTCCCCAGTGAGGAGGCATTCACTGGGCGGGTTTGCTTTCATCTGCTGGCCAGGAGACCTTCTCATGGTGGGACAAGACCAGCACCCGGGCTGCCCTGCGCCTCACACCGCTGTAGCACCCCGAGATGCCCCTGGGGACGAAGCCCCCGGGCACCCACCCGGGATGCAGCTTTGCCAGCGCTGTTTATGCTGTGCATTAAAATAGCTGAGCGCGGAGAGTGGCAGCGCCGGTGATGGCTAACAGATGTGTGAACGGGCTTCTGCGGGGCGGGGAAACGGCCGGCCCTGGCCCCGCTGCCAAAATGCTGGCGTTTGGGTCACCCCTGGGCACCGCAGCGGGGGGACGGCCAGAGGGGACGGCCACAGTGGCTGCCCACAGCCATGGGCCAGGGGGATGCCGGGATGGACGATGCTGGGATGGATGATGCTGGGACGGACGGACCCCACCATCCTGCGTCAGGGCTGAGCATGGCAGACGCTGCTTCTCTCCCTGTCCCACAAATGTTTTAGGCACCGTTTGGTGCATCCATGATGCAGCTGCAGAGGTGCCAACCAACATCGTTCACACGCGGCCGCCTGACATAACAAGTTACACGGTTTCCCACCAGGGTACAGGGCATGTGTAATTAATTAACGCTAATGAGACTTGTGCAAGCGCTGGCCCCGAGAGCGGCACCCTGCCTGCACTTGCAAAGCTCCACCAAAAACTTAGCCTTAACTGCAAAGTGGGTTTCTCCGGGGGGTTGGGAAGGGGACGGGATGGCAGGGTGCCTCGGACCATCACAGAGTCGAGAGCCCACTGGGATATTTGCGTGGTGTTTAAAAAATAAGACTAATCAGCCAGGGCTACATAGCAGGAATGCTGTGGAGAGGGCTGGCTCCCAGCCAGGGACCCCTGGCATGGCAATCCCAGCCTTCCTCTCCCCACTCCGCACCCCCGCCCCAAAAAAAGATGATTTCTTGAAATTTAATAAGCAAAAGCCCACAGCAAGCCAGCCCCAATGGCTTCTGGCACTGAAACCCAACCCCAGCCCACCAGGTTAAAGCACAGACCCCACCGCATCAGGGTCATTGCCAAGGTGGGGGAAGAGGATGGGCAGGAACCAGGGGGGAATGGTGGGATCCCCCACAGTGTCCTCTCCTGTCACCTTCTTCCACCAACCCAGCTCCACTCTCTTTTTTGAGGCCATTTGGGTGTTTTTCACACCCAGGCCAAGATGCCACTGAGCGCGTGTTTTATCAGCAAGCGCCAGCACCTGCCGAGAGCCGATCCCACAGCCACCGGCCGGCATTTCTGCACCGGGGACACCGGCACGTTTGGCCAGGGTGTGGATGGGCACAAGCCCCCGGCCAGGACCCCATCCCACCGCCGATCCGAGGAGGACCCTCGTGGGCGCCAGCACGCACAGGCATCCCGGAAACCCTCGCCAGCAAGCAGCATCGCTGTCCTCCGGTCTGGTTTTCATTTGAGGTCGGTGGCCTCTCGCCAAATTTATTGTAAAACATTCATTTTAATAAGTGGCTCGTATCTTTTTTTTTTTTTCTTTTCCTTTTTTTTTTTCTAAAAACCCAGCCCGGTTAACCGTTTCCAGGTTAAAGCAGAGCCGTGCGCAGGGAGGGCAGGGATGGTGGGGATGGTGGGGACAGCGGGGACAGGAGGCAGGTTGCTGGAGGCAGGTTCTGGCCACAGGGAGGACACCAGGGGACACCTGAGAGATGCCAGGGTGGGGGCAGCTGCATCGAGGTCCCACTTCTCCAAAGCCTGGCAGTGCTGAGATCCTCACTCTTGTCACCCCAAAGCCTTCATTCCCTACGGGTCCCTGGGGAGCCCGCGCACCACTTTGCCACGCTGGGGACCCCAACCCCAGCACCAGACTGGCTGAGGCCCCAAAACCCAGCCAGGAGTAAAGTGGGGGACACACCGGCACCGGTATTTGGGGACCCAGGATGCAGGATGTGGACCCGGGCACTCTCATACAAATCTCATTAAAACTTCACCCCCGATGGGTAACCGGGTCGTGCTGAACACGCGAAGGGCTTTGCTAAGTGGACGGTGTGCCTGCCTAGTAGTTTAGCTTTGACATTTTTTTTAGGTTTAATAAACGTCTAATACTAATAGAAATGCTTCAATGTCTTTTAATTTAAATGAAAACAGTTTTTTTTTTAATTTAAAAATTCCCCTGAGGTATTTACAACCCCCAAATTACAGCCACGTGGCCAGCCCAGCCAAGAAAGTGAAATTGGTGAGGAAGGAGCGTGGCGGCCGAGCCGAGCCCAGGACGGCCCTGTGTCACCCATGTCCCCTTCCCAGCACCCCATGGATGCTTTACACCTTTGCTGGGGATGTGGAATCCCAGTCCATGGGGCAACCAGACACCCCAAGTTGCCGGCCATGGCTGTCCGCAGCGGGATGGCATCCTTCTGTCTTTCCTGCCTTCCTTCTGTCCTTACTTTTTCATCCTTCTCTCTGCCCCTTCTCCCTTCCTCCTCTTTCCCGTTCCCGGACAGGAGCAGCCCCGCAGCACCAGTGGGTTTGGAGGCAGGAGCTGCCCCTGCCCGTTGTCCCCTGTCTGCGCCCTCCTCATCTGTGCTGCCGCCGGACCAGGCTCTTTGCTCCCCACCCCCCAGCGCTGTGTGCGGAGTCCCCTCTGCGCTCCCCTGCACCCCAACACCCCCCCAGCCCCTGCAGTGCCCTGCACGGCTCAGGGTGCGATGCAACGCCCCCCCACACCTACACAGACTGCGGTGCCCTGTACACCTCGGGGTGCAATCCACCCCCCCCGCCGCCCAAGCGATGCCCTGCATGACCTGGGGCACAACGCAATCCCCCTGCATGCCTCGGGGTGCAATGCAGCACTCCCTCCCCCTGCAATGCCCTGGACGACTCGGGGTTCAAGGCAATCCCCCCACAAAGCAGTGAGCTGCGTGACCTGGGGTACAACGCAGTCCCCCTGCATCACTCGGTGTGCAACGCAGCCCCCCTATACGATATATATTCTATAAAATATACACTGCAATGTTCCATACAGCTTGGGGTGCAATGCAACACCCGCACCCACACACACTGAAATGTCCTGTACAGTTTGGGGTGCAGCCCCCCCATACCCACACTGCAATGCCCTGTATAACTCGGGGTGCAATGCAATCCCCTCCTAAGCACTGTGCTGCATGACCTGGGGTACAACGCAGCCCCCCTGCACGACTTGGGGTGCAAGGCAGCCCCCCTATACAATGTATAGTCTATATAATACACACTGCAGTGCCCTGCACGACTCGGGGTGCAGCCCAACACCCCGGGGCGGCACAACCCGCTGCACCAAAGCCTCCGCTCCAGCCCCGTACCTGGGCTGCTCCCCGCAGCCCCTGGGCTCTGCCCCCTCCCCAACGCCCCCCAGCTCCCGCCGGCGCTGCCATGTGCTCCCCGGCGCTCCCCCGGCTCCCCTGCCATGTGCACTCCAGTTTCCTTGCGTGTGAAGCCTGCAGCCTCTCAGATTCAGTGGCTGGAAAGGATGGCGCCTCTCCACATCTGGTTCAATGCGCGAGCCTGGCGCCTGGCTTAGCCACAGTCTCCATTCAGAGACACACAGACTTTAATAGACTCATACAATTCTTCCTGATCTATCACTGCAGCCGCAGCTGAAAAGCTGCTTTATTATATGCACTCCAAAGGGGGATGAGGAGGGAAGGGGAGGGGGCCGGAGACTGGCGCTGCCGCTCTCTGAAGGCTCCCAGCCTGACCGACGTCCCCCCCTGGGACCTGAGCTGCTCCCCCCGGCCCTGGCCCTGCTCCTGGGGGCTGTTTGTCCCCCGGGCCCAGGGTGAAGGAGCAGCGCCGCCGCTTCGTTACGCCTCCTGCTCAATTAACGCCTGCGGCCCCCCCGAGCTGCCATTTGCACCCAGCGGCATGTATGGCCGGGGCAGTCCCCAGCAGAGCTGCAGGGGAGGCGGGTAGCAAGGGGGACCTCATCTGTCCCCCTAACGTCCCCAGAGGGGTGTGTGCCATCCCCCCTCTGCCCCCCCAAGCTGAGAAAATTTCCCCCACTCCTCCATCATTATCCCATTTTCCCCCTAACTCCCAGCTGTGGGATCTGCAGCCAGAGCCATCAGCACGGGCTGCCCGTGGGCGAGGGGCTGCCCTGTGGGAGGGCTCCAGACCCCCCGCACCCCCTGCAATGCCCCCGGCAGCTCCCAGCGCTGGGGCTGGTTTTCCCAGGGGAAGCGCAGGGGGCAGGGGAACGTGCGGTGAGGGATGCTGAGCGTGGATGGGGAGTTTCGTTATGCCGTGGGAAGGCTGGGAAACATCGCCTGCAGCCATGCGTCCCTCGGGCAAACGCAAGCACTTGGGAATGCCTCAAGGGTGAGGGTGGGATTTTTTTTCTTTTAATTCTTGGAAATTTGGGGGTGACCAGTGAAAAACAATCCAGTTCTGCAGGGCTGGGGCAGCGCTGGCTAACAGGAGTTGGAAAACCGCCTTGAAATGCCAAATCAGTCCTTCCTTCCCGAGAGGGTTTGCCTTCCCCATCCTCCCGGACCTGGCTGGGCATCGCTGGCCCCGTGCAGGCACCAGGACCGGGCAGAGGACGGCTGCCTCTGCCCACCACACTTTCACCCTCTTCCCAGTTGTTTTTTCCAGACAGGAAAACAACTGATCTGCATTAACCCTGGTCTAAATCCTTGCCCCAGCTCAGCCTGGCCACAACCCGCTGCCCCGGCATTTTAAAGGATGCTCTGAGCCTGCCTCGGTGGCTCAGGATCCCATCCTGGGAGGATAACTCCTTCCAGCTGCTGCTTGCGCCAGGGGGAGGGGACAGGGTGCCAGCCTCGGGACACCAAGCTCCTGCCAGCCCCAAAGCACCCGGATCCCATCCTGCTTCAAACCTCATCCCTTCAGCTCAACGATTTTACAGCTCTGGGGGTGATAATTCCCAGTGGCCGGAGGAAATCAGCCCTAGGAGAAGGGGTGATCAGCCCCGCTCCCTGGGAGAGAAGGATTTCTAACGAGGCAGCCTCAAAGCCCCAAATCATTTCATCAGCCTCCCAGCTACAGACACACGCCCAGGCTCTCTTAAAATGCTGATTCGTTGAAATTCGCCCATCTTGGCTGCACAGAGTCAAAATTTCATATTTTTCCTGTGAATCAGCCCCATTCCCTGAAATAACAGCCCAAAAGGAGAGGGGAAATAGTCTTGCACTGAGCTGTTCCTGGTTGAGCTAGACATAACAGCCCGGGGGGGGGGGGCGGGCAAGGT
>VXBH01003955.1:135244-147809 GCA_013400035.1 Rynchops niger | reverse complement strand
GGGGGAATGTGTTTTAAGTGATTAAAACTGGACCTTGGAGCTGGCAAGGTGGCTCTCGGCCATGCTGGGAGCAGAGCACGGGTGGTTTGGAGACGAAGCCAAGCAGGTTTGGTGTGCCTGAGACCGAGGGCAGGTTTGCAAGATGCCCCGGTTTGCAGCTTGCAGCCCTTGGGATGAATGTGGTTGTTTTTTGCCAAGTCCTTCATCTTCCTCTCTTAAAAAAACCCAACAAGCAAAACAACCCAAGAACTGATTTTTTTGGTAATCTCGCTTTGTGTCCTCCGAGGGGTTTCCTGATATTTCTCTCATGCTGTGATAACATCTTGCGCTTCCAGAGCGCTCGCCGCGGCATGGATCTGGACGTGCTCTGCCAGCCCCATCCCTTCTCCTCACCCCCGGATGGTGGCCGTGGTGGGGGTGGGACGGTGCAGCATCCTTGGAGCATTGCTTGGGATGGTGCTGCTCCCTTCAGCACCTAGGGGCTCATTCTCCGTAATATCGCCAAAATCTTGCCTTATAGATGTTATCATGCAGAGAAACTGGGCTGGCTTGCCCAAATCTCCGATGGGTGGAAGGTTAGTTCTTATTATGGAGCTGCGCCTCTGCTCCACCGTAAGGAGGATGTTGGGGGGAAGGGAGTAGTGAGGAGTGGAGTAGGGGAGACGGTGGGGGTTTGATGGTGCCCAGCGGCTCCTGAGGTGGGTAGCCGGGGTCCTTCCCTTCCCTGGCGCTGGGGGAGCGGGGCTGCCAGCCCCATCACTTTAAACCTGCGCCGTGCCCAGCCCCATGTCCTGTCTGGGGCAGAGGGACCAGAGAGGGCAACCCCGTCCTGACCCCGGCACCAAGGGCATTGGGATGGAATGGGGTCAGGACAGCGATGCCCACGGGGGTGACGGCTGGGGGCTTTTGCTGGAGGACCCTCCTGTGCCCTGCTGCTCCCAGCAGGAATGGTATTCCTCTGTCCGCTGGGCAATTCCTCTTTCTCCCTCCATCCCTGCCAGACCCTGAAAGTGCAGTGTGCCCTGGGTAGCTCTTCTCCTCCTCCTCTTCCCTCCAGCTCTCACAACTCCCTCCATTCCCTCCTGGTTCCTCATCTCTGTGGTCAGTGGCATTATAAAACACCCCGGCCCAGCCCTTGGTGAAGGTTTTTCTCCCAGCTTTCTTATTCCCTCTCTTTCTGCCTCTTTCTTTTGCTCTTTCTTTCTCTCCCTCTCTTTCTTTCCCTGCCAGGAATCCCAGTCCCAGATGAACCAATACTCCGTGGCTCTGCTATTTCCCTTTTATTCCCCCCCCTCCTTCAACAGCGAGATGGGAAAAGAGTGAACTAAAAAAAAAGAAAGAAAGAAAGAAAGAAAAAAATCAAAGCTGCACATATTGGATCCAGATGTGCTTACAGCCCTTTCCAGCAATTTAATTAAATTCCCCCAGACAGCCAGGAGGATTTCTTAATGATCAAATTTCCCTGGCTTTCCTCCTAAAATGCCCCTCTTTCTTCGGCTGGCTGTTGCTCTGTCTCCCTGATGGATAGCCAACTCGCATTCTTCCTAGTCCGCCCCGCCAAGGCAATGGGGAGGAAGGGGGCAGATCCCAACGCTGTTATTTTAGCCGGGCACTCAAACGTCCCGGCCAACTGCGCCAGCGACATCCCTATTTGCAAAACGGATTTTTTTCCCCCCCAAAAAAGTGGTGATAGGGAGTCATCTCCCTGGAGGCCATGGCTTGTGGCATGGTCATGGCAGGACCAAGGCAGGGATGCTCCAGGGAAGGGCTCCCGTGTGCCCGGCCCCTCGCCTCGCTGTGCTGAGGGAGGGGTTTCAGCCCTTGGGTCTCTGGGCTTGACACCTCCTGGGGCTGGTTTTGAGCCAGGTTTGGCCCCAAACTGCACCCCCAAAGCCTCCTTTCCAGCTGGGGGGGCTTACTGGGATGGGGACAAAGCCTCTGCGGGGCCTGTAGGGTCACGGACGGGCTTGGTGGGGCCCTTTGGGGCAGCACATGGTCCCTCTTCATCCCTGGGGCCAACAAGGCTGGGGTCAGAGATGGCAATGGGGTGACCCACACTTGCCAGCCCTCCTTTTGCAGACAACGGTGGGGAATGCAAGGGGGATTTCGCCCCAGAATGGTGTCTGGTGGAGAGTTGGACCCTGCACAGTCCCCACCAGTGCCACACAGCTGGGGACAGTGACTGCACCCAGTGCTGACACCCAGACTGCAGAGGGTCCAGGGTTTTACTGGACCACAGAAGATTTGGGCTTTACCGGGATCGCTGAGGGTCCAGGGTTTGCCCAGTCACCGCTGGCAGCAAGGAGGCACTCAAGACTGGAGTGAGGGTCTCAGATGCCCCTCCCACTGGGCATGGGGTCTCCCTGGCCGGGCTGCGCTGGTTTGAAGCCGGCTTATATGGGCATAAAGCTTCCTCATTGGGGAGGGAGAAATCCTCACTCCCTGTTCCTCCTCCTGCTGCTTTTCCCCTCTGGTCCCTTGGTCACGTCAGGGTGCTTGGATGGGATTGTTTCCCCCCACCCAGGATGGCATGGAGATCATGCCCCCCAAACCCGACCCACGGGGGCTACTGGGCTGCAAGGGAGGGGGGCCCATGGTGCCACCACATGGCACCAAGTCCCTGTGGCAGCAGAGACTGCAAAGGGCTTGGGACCCCCTGCCCTGCCACGAAAGCGGGCTCAGGGGGGTTGTGGGCACCGGGGTCCCCCACCCTGTCACCCCAATTTGTTTGGGGAGGGGAAGGGTGAGAAACAGGGGGGACCGTGACGGCATGTCAGAAAAATGCCCGATTGGCGCGGCCTCCTCGCCCCCTCTGCCCCCGGGCCACGGCTGCCTGCCGAAATCTGGAAGCGCTCCACCAGAATAAAATAAATACGTAAATAGGAAACCCAAGGCGGCTTCAGTTATTGCCGGCTCTCCGGAGCTCCCCCCGCCTGGAAATTCCACCAGAATAACAATACAAATAATGATGATGATAATAATACCAATAAATCCTGGGCTAACGCTTCCCCCAGTGGCTCTTTCAGCAGGGGAGGGTCCGGGCGTGCTGCGGGCAGGAGCCCCCCGAGTCCCCGAGTCCCAGGGGGAGGTGGCAGCCACCCGGTGCCACCCCCTCAGCCCGTCCTGGGTGGGTGCGAGTGGCCCCACGGGTGGGTGGGGTGCTGGGTGGGGAACTGGGCTGGCGCATGNACGCCCGCTGAGACCACGCCCCTCTAAACCACGCCCTCACTGACCACGCCTACCTAGACCACGCCCCCCCGCGATCCCGCCATGAGACTCCGCCCCCCCTTCAGTCCCGCCCCAATAAGATCCCGCCCCCAGAGAGGACCCGCCCCTTCTGGCACAACTGGCGGCTTCCGCTTCCGGCGGCGGGGCCGGCGCAGGTGAGGGGTGGTGGGTCGCGGGTGTCGCAGTCCCCGGGCGGCCCCCGTGAGGGGAGGATGGTTGCTGGGGCCTCCGGGTCCCTCCCCGCGGAGGTTGGGGGCCCCTGCGGGCATTTTCGGGTGGCTCCGGGGACTTGCCCCCTGGGGCGCGGGGGCGGTCGGGGCCGTCTCGGCGAGACGCAGGGGGGTTTATGGGCCTCTGCGCTTGCCCCCGTGGGGCGCAGTGGGATTTGGGGGGCTCTCGGTCCCCTCCCCGGGATTGCCGCCCTGTGCGCTGTCGGTGGGGTGGCCCTTGGGCTGGCTCCTGCGGGTCGCGGGGCGTTTCGGGACCCCCGGCCTTGCGGGGGCTGCTCCAGCCCTGCTCGCTCCCCCTCCCCCCCCAGGTAGGGGACTGCTAGTCGCAGGGGCCCCGGAGCGCTCGGAGCCCCCCTCCCCTGTGGCCCCTGGCACCCCCGGTGGGTGGGGGCTTATGGCAGAGCCTCTGTAAACAGGGTTTGCCCGGAGCCTGGGCCCCGCCTGGCGTGTTTTCCTCATGCGCCCAGATAACTCCAATTTGCGGCTCTGTGTGCAGGAGATAATTTGAATACACCTCCGTGGCGTGTGGGAGGAGATCCCTGCCTGGTTTTTTTTCTAAGCACAAAACTGCTAGAAAGCATCGTTTTTTTTGGAAGGTGGGGAAAGTCCTTTGGAAACCAGTCAGTGCCAGCGTCTGCCTGCCAGATACCTGCGTAGGGGAGGACACCACTGCCATGCTGGAGGCCCCTGGATGGTCTGTGCGCAGAACAGAGCACGATGCCTTTCCTGCACGGCTTCCGCAGGATCATCTTCGAGTATCAGCCCCTGGTAGACGAGATCTTGGGGTTGCTGGTGATACAGGATGTGGAACAGCAGAGCGCCCTTGAGAGGTAAGGAGGTGGGGCTGTGAGCAGACTTCTGGGGATAAATGCTCACTTGGTACTTTAGGAGGGGATGGCTGGAACTCAGCGATGTGGCCGAGGTGAGACACAGCATGGGCTGGGAACAAACCCCCATCCTGGTGAGCATCTCATCCCACAGACCCTCCTCTTGCTGCTGTTTTTTGGGAACACGGGGGTGGAGCAGAGCAAACACAGGGACTATTTGTGCTCCCCAGGAACATCCCTTTCTGCCTGACCCATGGCAGTAAAACCTAAACTGGGGTTCAGCTGTGACCCATGATGCCCTTGTGCAATCCCACAGCTAACAGGTTAGAGACCTGCTGGTTGAAGGCAAGAGGGGAGACCAGGGAGTTTTCTTCTTTGTCCGGAGCTACTTCGATCCTTGCACGCCCCCGACATCTGTGCCATTCAACTGGGTAATTGGTTGTTTTTTGTGTGTGTCAAGCCCTGCCTGTCTGGGCAGCGACAGGAGCCAGCTCTCGGCTGTGAGACGTGTCTTGGAGAGGGAGACCCACTCTCCGTTCTATCAGGAAGGTGTGAGCTATGCCTTGCTGAAGGTCACCGAGCTGGGGCTTGTCCCCGCCGCAGAAATCCTCCTGGAGTTCGGAGCTGATCTCAGCTTTGAAGGTAAGAATGTGGGAAGGGACTGGGCCTGGCCTGGAGGAGCAAGCTGGTAAGAAGCTGCCCTGGGAGGTGGTGATAGCTGGGGCAGGAAGAGGGGGTGCTGCCAGCTCAGACCCCCACTCCTTGCTTGGGATAGTGTGGCTGTGCCTTGTGACAGCCCTTGTCTGAACCCAGCTGCAGGGATGGACTGGGGCATGGCCAGGGGCTTGGGGTCAGTTTGCACTTTTGAGGGCTTTTGCCAGAGCTGGAGCCATTGCAAAAGCAGGACCTGTATCTGTGACAGCTTGATTTTAATGGGCATCACTGCACTCTCATGTCCCTCCCCAGCTGCCCCCATCCACTTTTGGTGGGTATCAGGGCTGTTCTGGGGAAACCCTTAGTTCTCTCTGACGCTGTGTTTTTGTCCTCAGATCCAGTCACCTACTACACCCCCCTGCACATCGCAGTCCTCCGTAACCAGCCAGATATGGTGGAGCTCCTGGTGCACCACGGGGCCGACATCAACCGGAGAGACCGGGTATGGGCTTAACTGCCTTGGGCATGGCCAAGCTGAGACTCCTTGAGGTTTGAGTCCAAGGGACTGGCGTGTGGGGACAGCCCTCCCTGCTCCCCACCTCCTGGGCTTCACTGCATGCTGCTTCCCCTTAGCGACCTTCCATGCTCGTTGTCCATAGTGCTTCGATGCTGTGGCAGGAGTTCAGGTTGCCTTTGGCTGAGCAAACCTGCCACTGCCATGTAGACAAACCTCTGCCAATGGACACACCAGGGAAGGTTCGCTTTGATTTTGGGGGATGGGTTCAAGTATGCTCTTACGTTGACCATGATGAAGCCAGAGCAGTGACTCTCTGAAGGCACTTGCAAATAGTCTTTAATACTTACTAGTGGTTTTTTTTTCCTCTTGCTCTGTGCAGATCCATGAGAGCAGTCCCCTCGATCTGGCCAGTGAGGAGCCCGAGCGGTTGCCGTGCCTCCAGCGGCTGCTTCAGCTGGGGGCCGATGTCAATGCAGCTGACAAAAATGGTCTGTGTGCCCCGTCCAGCTCCCCCAGCATGGGTGCTCCCAGCAGTCAGCCCTCGTGGGTGGGCTAGAGCAGGGCACAGGGTCTGGGTCCTTCTGTCTTGCCGCCCCAAATGCGCTCTGGTTACAAACTGGTTTGGAAGTTGGGTGCAGGCTGCAAACCTCCTTGGTCCTCTGTGTTTTCTCCTCATACCTTGGCTATGTCAGGTGCAGAAGGAGGCTGAAACCAGCTCTGTGCAGTCTGTGGGAGGGGGGATGGAGCTGTACCCTCACAGCCTTGGATGCTCACATGCTCTAAAACGCACTCTGCCCCAGGGTACATGTGCCCTGTGGGGACACCACCAGCCTTGCGCGTGTGGCCTGTCACCCTGTGTCCATAGCTGTGCAGCATCAGGAGAAGCAGCTGTGCAGGGACAGTGGAAACCTGCCAGAAGGAGAAGTTGTCTCTGCCTGTCTTTGGCTGTCTGGTCAGGGGGTTGAATTGTTTTCCTTTCTGCCTTTTGGAGCATCAGCCTATTTTCATCTGACTGACTGATTGCTGCATTGCAGGAAAGACAGCGCTGTTGCACGCCCTGGCCAGCAGTGACGGTGTCCAGATCCACAACACTGAGAGCATCCGTCTCCTGTTGGAAGGAGGTGAGGGCAAACTTCTCCCCTCTCCACGCAGGACCTCTCCAGGCCTGGTGCTGACTCATTCTTTGTACAGCACCAGGCACTGCCCTTCTAACTCCTTTATGTTCTCACCTAAGCAAGGGAAAAGCCTGGCAGTGCCAGAGTTTGTGCTGTCCTGGCCTCATTGTCTGCAATGCCAGTTACATTCTCTGTTCTCTCCTCCAGGTGCGGATGTCAGGGCCACCACCAAAGATGGTGACACTGTCTTCACCTATGTCATATTCCTGCTGGGAGAGATGGTGTGCAGCAACACTGAGGAGGCACAGGTGATCAATTGCTTCTGCTTTCGTGTCACACAGCTGCTGCTGGCCCACGGTGCCAACCCCAGTGAGTGCCCGGCCCCCGAGTCCCTCACCCACCTCTGCTTCAAAAGCTTCAAACGCCACTTCCCGCTGCTGCGTTTCTTGTTGGAGTCGGGTGCTGCCTACAACTGCTCCCTCCATGGTCCCTCGTGCTGGTCAGGCTTCCACATTGTTTTTGAGTGCCTCTGCTCGCACCTCAGTGTCTCTGAAGACGACAGCTTCTCTACAGAACTCATCCAGAAGGGTCAGACTCTGCTGGAGCTCATGATGGCCAGTTCACAAGCCATCCATCTGCCCAGCAACTTTGAAGTCAACACCAGCAGCTGTAGGTACCACGGGGAGAAGATCAGGACTCTCTTCTGCTCTCTGAAGCAGCTGGAGCGCTCCCCACAGGCGTTGAAACATCTCTGCAGGGTGTTTATCCGTCAGCGCCTTAAACCATGGCCAGTAGATGTCAAAATCAAGGCTCTACCTCTTCCAGACAGGCTGAAGTGGTACCTCCTCATTGACCATGCTGCTGCTGGGCACGAGGACCACTGAGCCTGGCTAATGCCTCTCTGTCTCCCCCCTCCATGGTCATGGTGTGCCTACAGCCACGAAATTTCTGCTCTGGGCCAGGTTTCTTTGCAAGAGGTGGACTGTCTACATGCTGTCCACGTGCCCATGGCTTGGCCAGTGCTGCCCCCAGTGTTTGTCTCTGCTGCGTTTTTTGGGGTGTGCTTTTTTGAGCATGATGCTGCACGCATGTCTGTGGAGGCCTCATTGCTCTGGGGCATATCGTGGGGAGGCGGGCAGAACCCTGTGGCTCCCTGGGGGTAAAGAGAGCCCCTGGGCATTGGGGAGCCGGCTACTGAGGCAGAGGGCTGGTTTGTGTGGGTTTTAAGGAAAGGCCTGGCGGGCCGGACCAGGGGGGTGGTGTGACTGGACAGGGAGCCTGTCCCCTCTCTTTCCAGCCCTGCCGGGCCCAGGGTGGGTGAAGCTGTGCCTTAAGCGAGTGGTGGAGTTGTGAGATGCCTCGGAGTACTGGCAGAAGAGGTGTTCCCTGTGTCACAAGAGTGCTGGCACCAGTGTCCTGGTTTCCTGTCTCAAGTGCTGGTGGTGGGAGCAGACATGGTGGAGGCAGGTCTGGCATCTCTGCATGGATGTGGATGCTTTCTTCACTCACGAGGGCTGCTGAACTCAGGAGCGTAATTGGGGTGAGGGGAAGCGGGGCTGGCAGCGGTGGCTGGCTGCTGGGCACCCTCTGAGTTTCTGCTGGGAGCACCCCGTCCTCCTGGCAGAGGACCGTCCACCAAGGACATCTCAAAGGTGCTGGGCTCCAAAACAGACAAATGGATGTTTCTTGGCTTCACGGTGTGTTCCCTGTGGAAGGACAAGGAATGGACAGCTAACTGCTGATTGCCTTGTGCCTCTTTCCCCATTCCTTGGCTTTCCCTTGCTGACTGCTCCCAGGACCTTGGTCTCCAGTGCGTCCTTCCCAGGAACAAGAAATTGCAGCAGGATTCAGGAGGGTTTACTTTCCAACCTGCTACTGGAACCTGCAAACTCTGGGGCTGCACATGGAGGTCCCATGTCCCAGCCTTGCCACAGCTGTCTGGTTTCCCCCTTCTAGGCATCTGCTTCCTCGTGCCATGCCAAAGACTGGCCGCAAAGCTGAGCCCTTTCATTTTTATTGGTTTGCTTTTTGCTCCTCATGGGGGACAGATGCAGAAGAGGATGAAAAGAGGCGGGGGGGTGGGGTGGGGTGTAAATCTAGTCTGAGCAAGTAGTGTTTATAGCAGGTGGATCTGGGATCCACTGGCAGTTTGACTGCAGAAGGGTTGTCCCCTCCATTGCCTTCCTGGCAGCATCTGTGTTTTACCTTCTCCCACCCTGTGGAACTGTAGCTGTGCATCTCAATGAATTGATGTTTAAAAAAATAATAATAATGTGATCAAATACTCCCCTGGTGTCTGGAATGAGAAATGAGCAATTAAATGAGGCCTTTTATAATAACGACAAGGGGCTTGTTTCTTCTGCAGGAGAGATGGGGGAGGAGAGGGCTCGGTGGGGAATTGTGTGTGAGCCCGGCTGGATGAGCTACAACTGGGATCTGCTCGCCCACCTGGCAAGCTGTTGTACCAGCGTTGGCCAAGCTGTGGTGGGTTACAGGATTAAATCCACCTCCTCTTCTGTTGCCCCCGTGGGAGACCTGCTCTTGGGTTTAAATGAGAGGCCCCCACAAAGCCCCAGAACCTGGTGTTGCCTCCCCAACCCACCATAGGGAAACGGCGGAGATTTCTGCTGTTTGCCTTGCCCAGCCTGTTGCTGTGAGCAGCAGCAAGTTCAAGAGCAGGAAAGGGTCAAACACCCAACTGAGGAATGGAGCCCCAACCCTCACAGAGGTGCTCCAAGCTCCTGTTCACCAACAGTGTGACTGATCTCAGCAACCTGCTGGTGCCCATGGAGCACGTCTCTTGCAGGGGAGGCTCTCTTGCTCCCATACCACTGAAGGTGGCATCAAGCCAACACGGCGTCCGACAAAGCCCACATGCAGAAGTGCAACAGCAGGAAAATGTATTTGGCAAACACCTCTTTTTCACAAACAGCAGCAACTTGGAAGACAAAGCCCCATCCTTGTCACCAGCCCTGGAGAGGGGGAGTCACAACACCCTCGCCGCTGTCCATCACCCCATGGTGAAGGCACGGTCCTCACCCCTCCCGGCCCCAGCAGGAACCACTGTGCTGGCCCATGCTCTGAGCTGGCCCCGGAGAGACCTTCTCCTGCCACCAGCTGCCCTCATCTCATGGCGAAGGTGTAGACATGGTAGATCTCATCAGGGAAGTTCTCCTGGCGCTCCTCAGCCAGGAGGTGCAGCCCAGCTCGGCGGATGATCTTACGGACCACATCCAGGTCCCGGCAGACGCTGCTGTCCACATCGTCCATGATCACGCCCTCCTGAGCCATGTTGTCCTTGATGACCACGATGCCGTTGGGCCGCAGGCCAGCGCGGCACCGTTTCAGGAAATCGGAGAGGTGGTTGTCGGTGAGATGTCCTAGAGAGGCAGAGCGGGTGTTAGAGGGCGTGGGGTGACTGCGGCAGAACACCCAAGCAGGACCTGATACAAGGGTAGGAGACCAGGAGGCTGTAGTTGGGATCCCTCCTGATCCAGGCAGCCAAATACTTGAACCATTTGCAGGTGAAGCCTGGGGTGTCCAACTTGCATCCCACAGGCTCTATCTAACTCCATCCAACCCACACCTCTGTCCTGACCTCTGAGGGCTTGCGGTAGAAGGACTCCACAGGGCAATGCCCTTGTACTGCCCATGGAGGGCAGGTCCCCAACCCAACCTCCCACCCATGCTGTGATGCTCATTCTTCACACAGACCTCAAGATCTCCTGCCCAAAGCTCTCCTCACTGCCTGGGGAACCTGCTCCTTGGGGGAAGATGGACAGAGGAGAGGCTGGTGAGACCCCCGCAAGCTGAGTGACTCTCACCGATGACCCACTGGATCCAGATGACATCATAGGAGTTGGGCTCGGGGCTGAAGTCCTGAAGGCCGCAGCAGAAGTAATTGCGCACGCGCCTGCCCTCCTCTCCCAGGTAGCTCTTGGCCTTGGTGAGGAAGTCCTCTGTCACGTCCACCATGTCCACCGTCTTGAAGAGGGGCAGCAACAGCCGCTTGGTGATCCGGCCAATTCCCGCCCCACAGTCCAGAGCGCGGGTTGTCCCCGTCCGATTGGGACCATCCTGGAATGACAACCATGAGGGGCTGAATTCCACTCTGAGGATTCCACAGAGGAGAAACGGGGCAACCAAGGATGAGGGGGCTGGAGTAAGGGGGACCTATTGCAGGGCAAAGCTCTCCTAGCACACATGCAATGGAAGATCCCAAGGAGCAACTCAGAGGGAAGAGCCCAGCTTGGTGCTGGGAGAAGGTCAGGGCTTTGGGACCATGACAGACCGGGCCACCTACCCGCAGAAACCTCTGCAGGAACTTCCTGGAGCTGTTGATGTCAATGCTGGAGATGTGGCCATAGCCCCCCAGCATGCCGTCCACCGTGGCGGGCACATCCTTCCAGTACTTCTCTGCCTTGGAGTAAAACTCAAACTCGTTCTCCACCACCTCGCTTGTCATGCTGGCCGAGGGGCACTCGCCCACGTGTGACTCGCTGCACCTCCGAGACAGGGTAGAAACCACTGGTCAGGTCCAAAACAGCCACACACACAAAGCCCCGCCGAACTGGGGAGGCAGGCATCAGCTCTCTGAGTACCCCAATTTCTATTTATCACCCCTTCTCCCTCACCAGGGCTATTGCAAACCCGAAAAACCTTCAGCTGAGAGCAAGCAGAAACAAATATCTAAATCCTGGTATTTTCTGGAAACCAACAAGCCCAAATTGCCCTCCCGGAAAGGGATGCTTCAGTTAGACCAGGCATCCCAGAGCCCTGCTCAGCAATACACCGAATTATATTTTTTTTTTAAAGCTGATCCACCCTTTTCACTTATTCTGCCTCATCTCTCCCTGTCTTAAGAGCATTAACGTTTTAGATTACATGTTTATCTGTGGCGACAGGCCCATCAGTCACCTCCAATTACATCTAGAGTTGCTAAAAGTTATCCTAAGCGCCTACCTGAGGATTGTAAATCTCAGCCGTGACCATAAGTTAGATATTTGCAATATAATAAAGTCAAGGTATAATCAGCAATACAAGCTATAAATCCCCCCCTGGACATCTCATAATTCAAACCACTGTGGATTTGATTAACTGTGCTGGGGATTAGAAACTAGATTTAAGGTGGCCAAAGGGTAAATTCAAGGACTTCAAACACCTTTACAAATAAAGAAATACATAGTGTTCATGGCTTAAATTTGCTGGCAAACATCCCATTAGACACAAAACCTTTTCTAAGGCAGCTTAGGCAGTTTCGGTGGCCCCGTGTGGTCCTGAACAGCCCGGGGATGAAGCAGGGGGACACAGCATCTCACCTTGCAGATCACCGGTTGAAATCCAGTTTGCCTCAGTGGTGCCGGGAGCCAGCCTGTGCTGTGATCTAAGGGAAGAAAGGACGTGATTTTAGTCCCAAATCACCCCTCTGGTCCTGCAAGTGTGAGCAAGGCCGACCACAGCCCCACGGAGCCGGAGGTAAGAGCCACGCTGACCCTGTGGGCACCCTCCTGGGGCAGTTGTGGGGCACGAGCTGGTGCTGCCCCACAGCTCAGAGGCAGCAGGAGGCCAAGCCGCAGGGGCAGCTGGTGCGTGGAAGGTTTTGGCCCCCGCTTTAGGCAGCGCTGCTGTCTGATCTCACGGGTTGGGACCCCAATTTGCCCTCCCATCTCCGGCTGCAGTGTCACCCCTTCCTCAGGTTCGGCTGGGCAACCCCCCCGGTAATGTTTTTCAGGGTGTCACAGGCTCAGAGGGAGAGCACCCAGTGCGACCACCCCATCCACCGGCCTGGACCCGCCCGGTGCCGGAGTCTCCCCACTGCCCTGAAACGTGGCGGCTGCTGGCAGGTACTCGCCCCACAGACCTCACACCGGCCCCCCCACCTTCGGGGCGGGGGTCACCCCCGTGTTGGGGCCCTTTCCCCCACCCCTGGAGCCGTTTGCAGGCAGGGAAAGGGGGTGCGCGGGCGGGAGGGCTCTCCAGGACGAGCGGGGGGGG
>VXBH01003955.1:112282-128534 GCA_013400035.1 Rynchops niger | reverse complement strand
TTTCTTTTTTCTCTCTGGGCTGGGCTGGCTCAGTTGCGCTTCCCATTCGGAGCTGATTTCATTTCCCAGGCAGGACACCCCGGCAGGGCGCAAGGCCAGGAAGGAAATGGTTAAGCGCGGTGGGCGCAGGTGGGCTTTTGTGCCTGCACACAAGGCAGGCGCTGCCACCGCTGCCTTCAATTAAATCCGAAGGGCAGCAGTTGCTGCAAAAGTCCCTTTTCCCTCCCCAGAGCTGCTGCTGCCCACCAGCATCCCTTTGGATGCAAAATCGGTGGCTGCACATGCGGGTTAGTGCTGCTGCTGGGGGAGCTGCGGAGGAGAGAAGAGCCTGAAATGGGGGGCAAAAAGGCTTTTGGGGAACCCCGGGGTGAAAACATGTGGGTTTGGGCACAGGTGGTGCTGCTCCCCGCCACGCTCCGGCCAGACACGAAACCTGGGAGGCTCCGTGCTCCCTCCCTCCCCAACGGCCCCAGCTCTTGGGTCCCCTTCAGCCCTCAGCTACGCAAAGAAAGTGAAGTCTCAGCACAGGCTGCTTCCCGGAGAGAGTCCATACATTGCAGATGGATCTATAGCACATAGACCTGGAGCGCGTTCGGCGCGTGGTGCTGGCTGGGGGAGCCCGCGCTGACTGTGGCTGCCCGGGGAAGGCAGCCTGGGCTGTTATATTTAATAAGACTAACAATAACAATAAATAATGGTAAGTTGTTAGTTAACCTTTATTAATGAAAACCCAAAGCCTGCAAATTTACACAACTCTGGGAGAGCCGCGGGTTACCAATCTGCATGACTTTTAAAACACCGAATCTTGCAAGACTTGGCCATGACCTTGGCTCCCGGCTTGGCTGTTCTTCCCAGAGCCCCTGAGCTTCCCTTTTTTTGGAAAGCCCAAGCTCCAGCAGAGCAAAGCCGGAGGATCCCACCCTCCTGGCTGTGCTGGGGCAGCTCGGCATGGAGCTGGGGGGGCAGAGGGGCTCCCCCAGCCTGTGCTGCCCAGGTCCCCCCCGAGCCGGGTCGGGTACCACTTGGCGATGCAGCGTGGCTCGCACGCAGCGGGAATGAATGTTAATGGTGCTGAGCTCCTTGGAGAAATGATCAAATTCTCCATCTAAAGCAGGGAGGAGAGGAAGGGGAGGGGGGGAGGAAGGGAAAATAACTCCACAGATTAATTCTGCTGATGAAAATTAAAAACGGGCATCGCCAAACCAACCCCAGAAAGGGCTGCTTCGGAGCCGCAGCTCAGCCCCAGCCTGCCCGTAGGTCTGCCCGGGGTTTGCTCCCCCAAAAGCCCCAGATGTGTTAAGCCAGTGGCTCCCCGCAGGGGTGAATGTGCTGCAGCCGTTGGGGCAGGATCAGGCCCCGCGGCCAGGAGGGTCTGGGCCAACCCAGCTGTGAGTATCTGGCTTGGAGAGGGTTTATCTTCATCTGTGGTGCCTTCACTTCACCCGGCTTTACCTGCCCAGAGGGCGGGTCACAGCACCCAGAACTGTGAGACTCGTCTCAACGCCAAAGATTAAAACAATGAAATGTCGAGAGCTTTTTATTTATATTTTATCAACTTCCTAGGTTTTGAGCCTTTAAAGATTTAGTTTTCCCCCCTCTGTGCTCTGCGGCAAGGAGGGCTCCGAAGATCCTCCTGGCCTGAAACGAAGGCAGAGAGTCAGCAGTGATCACGGGACACCGGGAGCTGCTGCTTTAACATGAAAACCAGCTTTAAAAAGAAAATAAGGTAAGAGCTTGGGAGTGGGCCCTGCCACAAGCCGCTGCAGGATCCGACCCTCCCGGCCGGCAGCTCCCTCCCGCTCTCTCCTGCAGGAGCTGGAAAACCTCCCGTGGAGCCTGGGAAGTCCCATGGGAAGGAAGTAGCTCCAGCATTCCTGGGGACACACAGGGACTTTCCTCATTGGATGGCACCGAGGAGGGCACAGGGCTCTGCACCAGGGACACCAGGGCCGGGAGCCTCAGCAATCCCAAGGGGGCACCCAGGGGTGGGACAGCACCCCCCCGGCACACCCCACTCTGCTGCACCCCACCGTCCCGCTCTCCGCTGCGCTGCCGGCCGTCCCCTCTCCCTGGCTGTGATTTCATCCCGCTTCCCTCCCTCCCTCCATCCCTCCTCCCGCGGTCGCTGCTGCCAAGTCCGCAGGTTCCCGCTGTGACCTTGAGCTGGTTCCTGGAGCCGGTTGTGGGATTCTTAAAGGAGCCGTGGGGACTCCCAGCACCCCCCCTCCTCCTCCCCTGGACCCTGGCACAGCCATGCACTGGGACCCCCCCCGGGACGGGGGAAACAAGGAGTGAGAGCAGGGGGGGGACCCCAAGGGTGCAAATGGGGAGAGGGTGTAGGTGGCCAATTCTGGAGCCACGGCTCGGCTCTGCTCACCACCAGACACTGAGGTTTCTCCTGGGCCAAACAGCCGCTGGAAGGGGGTTCCTGGCCACCAGACCCAGCACTGGCGTGGGGTGCGGGGGGGCAAAGCCCCTGCTTGCGTGTGGTACCCAGCGCTGGGGGTGGCATGGGGAGGGGGAGCCCCGTGCCAGCAACAGGAGGTGCAGGGGGTGCTTGGGCTTGTGGGGTGCACCCACCTCTGAGCATAAAGGCAGGCTGGTGGCCCTTGCTGGCAGCATGGTGGCCCTCAGAGCCTCACAGCCACCAGCGGTGGCAGAGAGAGCTTGAAAGCGAAGGCGATGCTGGTTGGTCCCAGCTCCTCTCCAAAGCCAAGCCAAGGGCAGACGACAGCGTGCCCACCTGCACTGGGACAGGGTGAAGCCGGCAGGCTGGCCATCCCTGCTGGAGCACGTGTGTGTGCGCGCGCGCGTGCGTGTATGTGTGCACGTGTGTGCAAACACCACCTGCTCACTGGGAAGCCGTTGCTTGCACCCACCAGTGGGTGATGCACATAAACCCCAAATCCCACAAGCATCCCCATATGCCAGGGCGAAGGTGAGTGGTGCCTGGAGCCTCAGCAGGGCAGGAACTCCCCAAACTGCCCTCACCCCGATTACTAAAGTCACCCTCCCAGGAAAATCCTTCTCTGCATTAAACCCCACGTGGGATGCGGCATGGGGGGGAACCAGGTCTTGGTCTGAGACTGGTAAGCCAAAAGGAATTTCAAAGTGCAAACAGCTCTGGTCTGGGCGTGCACATGGAGACCTCGCTCCCAGGTGCAGAGCTGTCCTGGTGCCCATACCACGGAGGTTTTAAGGCACGGCTTAGCTAAGCTGGCCAGGCTGAGGTTTCAGCCTTGCTTGGCCAGCCCAGGCCGTACTAAAAGCTCCATCAGTTGGAGAGGACACCAATCAATAAGAGCCTGCAAGGCAGGTAATAAAACTTTGAAATTATGCAGGCAGCGCTTGGTGCTCGGCAGCGAAGGCGGTGTTTAATTCATGGGGATGCTCTCAGGGAACCAGGGAGCGGGGTCTTAAATTAGGGAGAAAGGACAGGGGGGCGCACCACTGCCCTCTGCACCAGGTGTACGGTGCTTGGACAGGCTTGGAAGATGCTGCAGTGACAAACCCTCCACTGAGCCTTCCTCACCGCAGTGCCCCAGCCCAGCACCTCGTCCACAGCCCACCAGAGGTACTGGAGACATCCAGAGATGCCCCCAGGCTCCACCTTTGTCTGAGCATCTCTCCATCCCGCTGCCTTGTGGGTGCATGGATCACAGGACCCCACAGATCAGCCTGGGAACCCCAAAACCAATCGCTACCCTGTGAGCTGGGAACCAGCAACACCTTCTGCCCTGGACATGGAGCCCAGGGTGACTCGTAACAGTGTGGGAGAGAGCAGGAAGGTACGTTCTCAGCCCCATCTATTATAGGTACATAGGGGGGAAACTGAGGCACCGTGGGGCTACAGAAGCAGAAGGGATAAAGGATAATTATGGGAGAAACTCAGTAGGGCTCATGTCCTGGAGGAGACCAACCATTCAGGGGATGAAAAACCTCCCTCTGTATCACTGTAAAAATAAGGGCCACATTTGGACCACACAAAAGCATCAACAGGCCACCAATGGCCACAGCCTGGTAGCCAGGGCATCCTCGGGAGCCACTGATCCCACCGAGGAGAGGTGAAACCGCTCCTCTGCCACCTTCGTCTGAGCTGTGGGCACCGATGCTCTGCGCAAGCAGGTGATGGGGACCGAAGGGCTCAGGGCTGTTGAGCACCACAGGAGGCTCAGCCACTGCCCCCACCACCATGAGGACGGCTCGGGAAAGCCCAAGCCCACGTCCCACCCAGCGTGGGGACACAGCTCAGTGCCACACCGGGAGGAGGAGGAGGGATGGAGCGGGAGGAGGCAGGAGAGAGGGAAGAAAAGGAGAAAAATGAGTTTTCCTGCTGCCCCAGCGGTGTGGCGATTGATCGGGTGCAGGCTGGTGTGGAGCGGTGCTGAGAGCCTCATTCCCCACCGCCGGCTCACAATTATCGGAAAAAAACCAGCGCTGCTGCTGCAGTGAAATTAGTTATTGATCTCTTGTCTGGGTGACAAGCGCGGCGCTCGGCTGCGGGGCTGCCCTCCCCGTCGTCTGCCCCACAGCCCCCTCCGCTCGCCCGCTGGGGCTCAGCATCCCCGGGGCTGTCCCACGGGCAGAGGTGACAAGGAGGTGGCCAGAGGTCTCGGTGCTCGCCCTGGCTCCAAAGCTGCTCCCCGGAGAGGTTTTGCCCACACACACAAGGAAGACACCAGTGGGAGAAAAAGGGCTCTGCCCCACGCAGGATGGGACCCCCAAGTGCTGACAGCCCCCTACTGTCCCCCTTTGTAAAGCTTTGCCCCCCCACCCGCAGCCATCTCCCACCCCTGCCAGGGCTCCTGACCCCCCAGGGATTGGGGTCAGGGTCCCCGGGGGCCTTTTCCACCTCCTGATAACCTGGTCATCCCGGAGGGAGATAAGGCAGCGGGAAATCAGGCAGCCGGAGAGCTTTTGTTGTCTGGAAAAGCTCTGCACATCCCTGGCCGCTGCCGGCCGGAGAGGCTGGATCAGCATCGGCTGCCCGGTCCCCACGGGACAGGGGATGTGAAGGGAGATGCGAGGCCAGGGAAAACAGTTTCCGCCCATCCTAGGGACAATTTCACCTTTTCAACAGCAACAAAAAAAAATGTTATTTATTTTCTTGTTGTAATTCCCAGTGTGAGGCAGGAACAAGAGGGGACATCTCAAAGGATCCTGTTTTCCTCCAAATGTGGTCACCAGAGAAACGTTTCGCTCCAGGGCAAAGCAAGGGTTTGGTTTCCAGCCGGTTCGTTTTGAGTCTCCCCTTTGCTTCGAGTTAATTTGGGCGTTCCTTTTGCACAGAGCAAGAGTGTCACTAGCAGGGACAGCGGATTGGGGCCGGCACTGGGGGCTCCTCTGTCACATCGGGGTTGTTTGACTGGTCAAAGGGGTTTTTTCCACCAACTTTTTGCCCCAGAAAGCAACACCCTGAAGTGATTCCCTCCCCGGGGTGTAATTAACGTGGCTTTTGGGATGTAAATGAAAAGCCAGGTGATGGGTTACTGGGGGCAACCCATCTCTGCAAAACCCACAAACTTCTCCCTTGGTGTTTTTCTGTTGGGTTCCTGTGATGGGGACGCAGCCGGTGCCCCTCTGCCTGCAGGGTCCCATGGGTGCTGGGTGCAGCAGATTAGCATCGGGGGGTGTCCCCAGTGGGGACACGAGCTGGTGGCACTGCCCATGTGAGTAGCCTGAGGCTGTGCTGGTGGAGGGGTGCCAGGAGGGGACACAGTGGGGACAGGATGGACCTGTCCCATGAGTAGCTCCCAGAGATGGGAAAAAAGAGGCAGCAGGGTGGTAGGGGAGGGGGACAGCGGCCAGAAGCCCTGAAGGGCCACCAGGGTGGCTCGTGGGGTGTCCCCAAGCCCTGTGAGGAGGTGCAGCCAGCCTTTGCCGTCTGCCTTCCTCCCAGCATCCCGGGCAGCGTGGGACCCCATTAGCATGGGTGTCCCGGGGGAGGCTGGGGGGTCCCGGCCCCTTCCCCAGCCCTGGACAAAAGCCTGGGAACAAAAGCCCACGGGATGCGGGAGGCATCTCCCAGCTGGGGTGGGGTATTTGTTTAGACCAGAGGGAGGTGGAGGGGGGGAGAGGAAACTGCATTTCAAAGTATTTCACCCTTTGTGAACCTTTCAAAGCCTCCCCCCAGTGCGCCCCGCATGGCTCCGCTTACAGCGGGGTCCCCACATGTCCCCTGAGAGAGGGCACTGGGTCCCCTCCAGTCAGCCTGGCCCCTTCCTGGTGGGTGTCCACCGGGGAGGGAAAAGGAGAGAAGATGGGAAGGAAAAAAGGCCATTCCATCCAGGCGGAGGGAGCAGATCTCGGGGGAGCGTTTCCCTGGCTCAGTCCCTCTCTGGGTGGGGAAGTCGAGGATGCCCCAGCTCCAGGGGCACAGGCTGCCAGGCTCAGGGCGAGCTTGGGAATTTGTGTGTTGCTCCCCATTTCTCTCCATTTTTACAGTTACACTGGGTTTTTTTTTAGGGGGGGGGGACACGGGGAGGCATGTTATCCTGGGGCTGGATCAAAACCAGCTCCTGGGCCCTTCCCAATCTGCCAGCACCCAGAGCAGAGCCGCGGGTGCGTAGGTCCCTTCAGGGTCACCGGAGGAGGGTGCCAGGCAAAGCCTCCCGGACCTGACCAGGCTCCCCCAGCGAGGGGCCACCAACACAGGGTGGGCTCTGGCTGCCTGTGGTCACCCCTGGGCTCCTTTTGCAGGTCCCCTTGTCACAGCCATCACCCAAAGCTGGGCACATCCCTGCACAGACAAACCCCCGCTGCCTCCAGCCCCGGTGGTGACACCAGGTCTCCTGGGGTGGCTTCAGCATTTCACCACCCTAAAAACACCTATTTCCACCCTGGGCCAGGCAGGGGGTGCAGCAGAAACAGCCACTGTCGTCTTCTTGCAAGAAGTAGCTTCCCAGTTTGCAACTGGGCACTCTCCCAGTGAGTTAGCCTCAACCCATCGCCAGCACAGGAAGGCACCGTGCACAGCCCCAAACCCCAGCAAAGCTGGGATGGGGATCCTAACCGCTCCTGACAGCCTCGGGAGCTTTGGATTCCGCAGAGATGAAGGGGGAGAAAGGCGCAGGCGATGTGTCTGACCCTGTCCACCACCTCTCCTGCCTCCCCGCTTCCCTCCGGCACGCTGGTGGAAGCCGAGTCCACGCCGACGGCAGCGGCTGGGCAGATGGAAAGACCAAATGATGGCTTTGCAGGGGGCCTGGGATTTGTTTGAGCCATCGCTGTCTCAGTGAGTGACTTCGAATAACGGATACACTTGAGAAAATCGCCATCTGCTCCCGGACAATTCGCAACCAGAGGAAAAGGTGAAATACATTCAGCGACTGTATTATCTGCCCAGCCCCATCTCCGACAGCAGGGTCAGGCTTTGTGCAGTGTCCGGAAAGCGATTTGGGAACGAGAGGATGGTTTGAGATGAGTGGAAGGAGCAGAAAGCGGGAAGAGGGTGGAAGAGGTGAGGCGCTGGGATGCTGTGTCCGCAGCAGGGCTTTGCCGGCATCCCGGGTTTGGTGAGTTTGGCAGGAAGATGAAATCTCACCAGCTCCATTTGTTTTCTTCCATCTCTGAATTTTGAGTGCCTCCTGCTTCCAGCTGGGCTGGAAATACCACGAAAACAGATGCTACAATGCAGCACTTTAGTGCTTCAAAACGGGGAAGAAACCAGACATGAAAAATAAATGCCGAGGTGTGCAGTGCCCGCCCCATGGCTGGGCTGGGGGTGAGTCCCAAGGGCGGCTGGGAGAGCCCTGGACCCACAGACCAGCCCCCAGCAGCTCCAAAAATCAACGCTCTCGTCCTCAGCAAAGCAAACCTATCTCAGGAGGGGATAAAAGTGCCCCCCGCATCCCTGCTCAGCCATGCCTGTGAGCCCAGAAACCCCATGCGGCTCCCATGGCTGGGTTTTATGCACTTGCAATTAGGAGGGGGATAAATCCTACCCCTCAAAGTCATGGCACCATGTGGCAGTCCCTGGCTGGAGGGGCCCCTGGTGCCTCTGAGGGGACTTTGCTGGAGGACAAAAAGCCTCAGCACTTGGTTTTGCACAGGCGGGAGGAGCTGGGGAGGAACCAAGCTGGATGTCACCGTTTTGGGAAGCCTTTTGCTCCCGTGAGACTGAAGTGAGGGCCTGGAGGAGCCTGACACCAGCGCTGCCTTGCACTGCCCCAGCACCGAAAGGAGCCCGCTGCACCAGGAAAGGTGATGATGGCGTTTCCTCACCCGTCTTTTCCTCCTTGCTGGACTCTACCAGGGCATGAGGGTGCATTTGGCATCTGGGGAGCACCACCCTGGCCGGCACCACTGGCCATGGCCGTGGCCAATGCGGCCACCACATCCTCCTCCCTGCCGGGTTGGAGCCTACCTCCCGCTCCGGGGGGAGACCGGCAGGACCAGCACAGCCCGGACACGGCTCAGGGCCTTGGTGTGCGGCCACGAGCTGCTGCGGCCCCATAGGGACGAGCCAGGGCTAAACCCTCCCCGAGGGGCTGCGGCCGTCAGTGCGGGTTGTAGCATCAAAGACTAGTTTGGGTTGGAAACCCAAACACACTAGCTGGTGTGCCCGGACAAAGCTGGGCGTGAGCGGAGGGCAGCCCCTCCGACGTGTTTGCTGCCCACATGGGAGAGAAAAGCTCCCGTTGGGTGTTTGCAGCAGGCAGGAGGTGGGCACAGTGCTGCCCCGAAGCGCTGCTGTCGTGGTCAAAGAGAGAAGAAAATTACTGCGGTCCGGCGTCGGGGGACACAGCCCAGACTGCGGCATCATGGGGAGCCCTGGGCTGAGTGGCACTGCTGGGGGACACCACACAAGGTCCTGGGGACCACTGTGAGCACTCAGCCCCCACTGTAGCCACACACGGGTCCCATCCGCTAGCACGGCATCCTTGAGCACGGCGCTGCCGGCTGGCAACGGGCAGGATGCTGCGGTGCGCGCTCAGCATGGTCGCAGCGCTGCCATTGCTCCCTGCAGCCGGTCCCCTGCTTGCGAGGGACACTGGGGGTGCCGGGACCTCAACCAGCCTAACGCCAAACGCCGTGGGCAGCTCTCAGCACGGCGAGGGAAAGCCAACACCCGGGAAGGAGGAGGAGGAGGATGGGGAGGCAGGCAGGTGGGATGGCAGGGCAAGAGCGCGCAGCCGAGCCGAAGCGAGCAGGAGCGGGAAGGCAAGGCTGAGCGAGCGAGGGAGAGGGAGCAGAAATCTGTTGCCCAGGATGTGTGCTTCGCTGTCAGCCGGCTCTGATTAACGGGCTGCCTTCCAGCTCCGCGCCGGCTGCGTTCCTGGCAGGAGCGGAGCCCCCCGGCTTCCTGCCGTAGGAGTGGCTCGCTGAAAGGTTACATTTGCACAATGTGCCGCTGGAAAAGCGGTGCCAGAGGTTGCAGGCGGGGGAGACGGGCGAGCGGGCGAGCAGGCAGCTCCGCTNTGGCCGTGCATGGGGGGGGGACGAGAGCAAGGGATGGGGCGATGGGGGAGTTGCGCACCCCCATACGCATAGCACTGCTCCGGATCAGCCCCAGCGTGGGGAGAAATAGGGCTCTGCCCATGCACTGCCATCAGCACGTGCCGTGGGGCAGCGAACCCCCTCCTTTGCGGGGCCAGGCGCCCCGGTGAGGGCTCTGCACTTGCCGTAACACAGATCCTGCGTCGCTGCCACTTGGTGGGGAAAATTGAGGTGGTTGAGGGGAAATCTCCAGATCTGGTAAGGAAGAATTTCCTTCGATGGCGCTTCAGTCCGCACCGCTGTGATTTATGGGGCTTGGCACAGCCACAACTGCATCCACGCACACGCACACGTCTCGTCCCCAGCTTTCCTGGCCCTGCTATCCCATAACTTTTGGTCTGGGAATATTATTTTGGCGTCTTGGAAAGTCCAGCTTCTGCTGGGATTGCTGAGCCCACCATAGCAGCTCTCTGCCCCACAGCATCCCCTAAAAACCTCTGCTCACCTCCTTCATCATCCTTCTTGCACCAAAACAGTCTCCTTTTGAGTGGCTCGGCATCCTCCAGGGTGAAGCCCTTCATCTCTCCCTGCACAAGACCCTTTCTTTCACCTTCTTCTTTTTTATTGCGTCTCAACCTGGTCACCTTTTTGCCCCCAGCCGCAGTGGGGCGGTCAGGGCAGCACCCACCCTCACCCCGGGGTGCTGGAGCCAGCTCGTTCTGCCTTGCAGGAGCTGACATTTTCTTTTTTGTCTCCCTCGTTTCCTTGGTTTCAAGGTTTTTCTTCCTCATTGAGCCCCTAATTAAAAAAAAACCAAACAAAAAACAGCTAGGGAGGATTCCCAGATTCTGGGTGCTTGGAGGGGGACCATAGCTGCTCCCACAGACTCTCCGTCCCCAGGCGCGGGACCCAACATTCTTGCCCCAGTTCCTTGGTTTTGCCCCAAAACTTTTAAATCTCACACACCCCACCCCATTCTGGAGCCAGCCAGACTCCCAACCCCACCATGTCCCCTTCCTCAGCATCACCCAGCCCCGGTCCCCACTGCGCTGGGGTGCGAGTCCTCCCCCTCCGCTGTTCCGTCTTCCCTCTGTGTCTGTTTTCATTAGGATTTGGAGATAAGCTTCCAAATAAAGGCAGTGTTTTTAACCACTTGGCCTTATCAGCCAGCATCCAACAGCATTCACCATCCACCCAGCAGGGCTTGGCGGATGCTCTGAGGGAAAAGAAGACCCCAAATCTCTAATTTTCTTCTTTTACAAGGCACAGACCAGCCCCACAGCCTGCAGCGTGGCTCCGCAGAACACCAGTGGCTTTGGGAAACCATTTCTAACGTTAATGGCCCCCGCTTGGCCACAGCAGTGTTAAAGCACCCACGTGTGTGAATACAACCCAAGGACCAGCTCGGCACACCTGGATTTTATTCCTGGTTCTGCCGCTGGCCCGGGGATGACCTTTGGCAAGTTGTTTCCCTTCCCCGTGCTTGCTTTTCCGCTTGGTCTCTCACCATCAGCCCTTTCTAATCCCAGCGATGCTCTGCCACCACCCCCCCAGCCCGGGGAGATGCCATCCGACTTTGCATCACCCCCGCAAAAGCTGTGCAAATGGCAGCAGCTCTGAGCATCGGTGGGTCCTACATCTCCTGAGGACTCGCCGGAGCCCCCCGCTACCAAGCCCCTTCCCCACCGGGCTGTCCCGTGGCTCGTTTTTACGACGTGTGTGCAAAGCTCCGAATATACGAACCAGCTGCCGGCGGCTTCCAGCCCCGAAGCTGCTGCGGGGAAAATCAGCTCCTGGCCTGAGCCTTGCCATGGGGGGGGTCCCCTGGAGACAGTCTCGCTCTCTTCCTCTAAGTCTTGGGGACCACGGTGGTGGGGAATAAGTCCTCCAAGGGGAAGCACGGGGGAGTTAACACCAGCGATGACAGCGAACTGCCCACCCTAAGCACCCAGTTGCTTAGAGGCAGCAAACCAACCCAAACACCCCAGGTAAGGCCCTGTTAATGACTTGTTGCTGGCGGTGGAGCAGCACTTCTACCTGGATGGCACAGAGAGGAAGACAAATTTCTACCCCTTGCCGGCAGGTTCTCAGCATACGGGAGGCAGACGCTGCCCTGGGATGCAAGCAGGGAAGGCAGGAGGTGATGTACCAGACCCTGCATCCCACCGTATCCCACCGCAGCCCCACTGAGCTCCCTCCCTGCACACCGTGGAAGGTGCTGGGGGGCTGCCCAGGAGGGCAGTGTGTGGGGAACCCACCCCCATGGCGGGGGAGAAGGGGGGGGTACAGCCCGGCAGCACCCACCTCCCCACAAAATCCAGCCCCGGGAGCGTCACAGGAACCTGGGGCTGGGGACGGCAGGGGCAAACGTGCCCCGTGTTAAGTGTCTCCAGCGCAGAGCAGATGTTTTGAAGAGCCTGGCTCCCAGAAACCTCCGCTGCAAGCCCTGCTGCCAGAGCATGCAAAGAATCCCAACGCCAAAGCACGGCCAAGACACCCCGCTCCCTGGGGAATCAGATCCGGCCATAACCCTCAGCGTCTACAGATGCAGGCAGCACAGTAGTTTTTGGGGACCAGTGTGTCACGCTGGGAGCTGCTGGGTCCTCTCACCTCCGTCCTGCACTCACCTCCTTCCTTGAGCCAGAATCTGTCTCGAGGATGAGGTTATTCCCTGCCCTTTTCCCAAACAAGATCCCCAACCATACCAAAAAACCTCCAGTACACCGAGCCCTTGCTTGTGGACAGCAGAGATCTGGCTGATTGCATGGGATTGGCTTTCTTCCTCCTTTCCAGCTGCTAAATTGCATTATATAGACAGTTAAAAATACATCGCATACTTTCCTAATGTGACTTTTCCATGGTAAGCAAGCAGCACGGCTGCCACCGAGATGCTGGAGGTCGCAGGGAGAGCTGCTCACTTGTGTCCAAGGATGAGCAAGCGAGTGGCTCAGCCGGCTTGCAAATGCCTGGCCCCAAATTTGGGTCCCACAAAGGGGAATCGCATGGCCCCGCGGCAGCTTTGGTCTCAGCAGGCTGACCCAAAGGACTTACTGCCTCTTGCCTCAGTTTCTCCACTTTTAAAAGCATTTATAGCCTGTCCTCTGCGGCGAGTTCTCACATTAACCAAAACTTGGCATTCTTTGTTGGACTTTACAGAAAAAGGGTCTTTCGTGCAGGGATCAGAGGTTAATAGAAGTCCAGGGTTGAGCTAGAAATGTTCTGCTAATAGCATTATAGCGGAAAAAGCCGAATTCCTGAGCGTGACTGGAACTGGCCGCATGGCATCCCATCGAAATGCCGGCAGGACACGGCCTGTCCAGAGCCTGCAGCAGGCACGGGGCAGCGCCTGGGTGTTGCTGCAAGCCAAGCAGGAGCACAACAAGCTCCGCTAAGGTCTGGGGTGGCTGGGTGGCTGGAAAAAACATCTCCTTTTGGTTTGCTACAGCGCTGGAAGGAGCAACCTAAGTCCCCAAAGGTGGGTTCCCTTGTGGCCGGGAGACACCTGTGGTGTGGGGAAGGCAAGGGAGAGCGGAGGCCACCTCCCCTCGGCTCCTGGTGCTGGGAAGGGTGGGTGCATCAACCCCCTTCACCCCAACCAGGCTACATCTGACCCAGAGCAACCCCAACAGGTGCCTCCTCAACCTCTCGCAGGACCCACGGCCCCAGGCTCGGGCGGCAGAGAGGAGCCCAGCGCCCCAAAGCAGCCCGGACCCCCGGCGAGGGGCTGGGATGGGGAGGAGAGCCTGCGGGAGGGTGAGGAAGGAGTTAAATCCCCAGCCCTGCCAGTCTCCCCCCCCCCCTTCCCTGCTAACTTTGGGAGGAAGGGAATAGCATAAAGGTAAGAGTGGAGGAAGGAGAGAGGAGACAGATGAGAGAAGGAGCAAGCGAGGGAGAGGGGGAGCGGGAGAGAGGAACAGACGGCAGAGAGGGAGAGCGTGGGGGGGAAGATGCTGACGCTTCTCCTCCATCTCGGCGAGAGGCAGATAGAGGGGAGCAAGGGAAAAAAAAAAAAGAAAAAAAAATTAAAAAAAAAAAGAAGGCAAAGACCAAGGGAACATGGGAGAGGGAGAAGGAAGGAGCCGGAGCGAGGGAGCATGTGTGAAAGTCGCAGTGAGAGAAGGGGCCTCTTTGATTCCCCGAGCCTCATACCAGACAGTGTCTAGACTGCAGCAATTATTGTCAGCTCAGAACACCCAGGCATTGCCATTTCAGCTGAAAGGGAGCTTAACAAAGAGCAAGGAAGAAAAAAAAAAAAATACCCTGCCGGCAGAGAGCTGGTCTCCCTCCAGCACAAGGGGCTCTTCGGAGGGCCCTCCATCACCCCGAGCTCCCGGCGAGCCCCAGCCCCAGGCGCCCTCGCAGCGGGGGGAGCAAAGACTTTACTGCGGAGCGAGGTGGCTGCAGGGTGCGAGCGGTTCCCGGCCCGGCGTCAGGGTCTTTGGCTGGTTTTGGGGTGCAGCCGCTGGGCTTAGCTCTCCCTGCAAGCCCAGGTTATGGGGCTCAGGGTGAGGGGTGCAGGACTGGGGGATAAAGGGCCCCTGGGGAGGTCAGAGGTGGCCCAGCTGAGGGGCAGCATCCCCAGCGGGCAGCATTTGGCTGTGGGAGCCCCCGGAGCTGCTCCACGGTCAGACAGAACCCGGGGGATGTGCACGCCTCCTCCGAGCACCAGGGACGGGGACGTGAACCTTAGAGCTGGGCACCTTCCCCCTGCCTGGGGACCCTGACACACACTGCTCCTGCAGGGAAGGCTCTTCAGCTCCCTTGGGTTTCAAGTAAAGGATGGGAGGTCATTCGTGCAAAATCACAGGGAAAAAATCATCCTTCCTCTCCTCCACCCCATCTCCCCACCGCCATTGGAGGAATTACCCTTTCCCCGCTTGGGCCCTTTGCCCTCGAGGGGATTTTGCGCCTTTGGAGGTCTGGGATGGGGCCGAGCCTCCCAGAAGGGAATTAACGCCCAGAACTGGCCAAGAGTCAGGAATTCCTGTCCGCTGGAAACACCTGCCCTGTGTCCACCCGGGCTCTCTGGTGAGAGCCAGCTCCAAATACCTTGGAGGGCGAGAGGTCAGGAGGAGAACTTGTGTGCCCTGTCTCCACCATGCCTGTGGTTTTGGGGGTGGCGATGATCCCACCCGCTGTCCATAGGGTGCTCTGCAGACGAGCCCCTTTGGGAGCATCCCCAGCCCCAGGGCTGTGCCACCCATCTTCAAAATTTGGGTGCAAAGAGCAGCACGGATAAGAGACCTTCTCCGTGGCTGGATGGCACTAGGGACCATCCCCACAGAGACCCACAGCCGGTCTGCTGGGAAAGGCGGCCAATCCCTCCAGATGCCGGAGTGCAGCTCAGGTTTAATTAGCACTTTTAATGCTTGGAAAGGAGGCGCGAGGGAATACGCAGTGGGTTGGACATGTTTTCCTCACTAGTGATCCGGGCTGGTAACAGGGAAGGTCCCCAGCTCCAGCTTGCTCAGCTGGGATGGGGTGACATTGCCCTGGGGTCTAAAACATGGCAAATGCCCTTGGCAAGCGCCACTTGGACCCCTCATAGCAGGGGCACCTCTGTCAAAAGGGATTTTGTAGAAAACCCAGTCATCACACTCTGCCAGCATGGGATGCAGTTTGAGAGGTGCCCAACCCAACAGTACCTCAGCTGAGTTGTTTGTCCTTGTCCCCGCTCTGCCTTTATGGAACAAGATCCATTTTCTGTCCAGGTCTGGTCATGTCTGCCAAATCAAGGACTTCTTCTCCCTTGGGTGCATGGCACTGATGTTGCTGTGTGGATAAAATCAGACCCACTCAAGATCTGGCTCCTGCAGCTGACCGAAGGAGATGACAGTAGAAGTCCTACAAAGGACCAGGATGGCAAAACCTGCCCAGGGACTCATCCCCGTGGTTTACCTTGGCAGGCCATGGTGTGCCATGGAGACGATGCCGTTTCCCAGCACAGGGTTCCCTGGGCAAGAGTCAGAAGAGGAAAGCAGGCTCACATCTCCCATCACCATCCAATTGCAGTGGTGCCCTCGGTCCCAACGCCGTGGTGCCGAGCTCCCTCACGTGCTGTCACAGCCAGCATCGCTTCTGCATCTCGGGGACGGGGTCTCCAGCTCCAGCAAAGCCCTGTACCCAGGGCTTGTAACATTCCAGCCGTGGAGGACACTGAGCTTCCAACAAGTGTGTGTGCTGCATGAAATAAATACTTGATATGAGCAGTGATAGGTCTTCACCTCATGAGCTTGGGCCAGAAAGTGTTTGACCTTCACTGGGAACTTTTGGCCAGCCTGCCCTGACCCAGGGCTGGACCACGAGGACCCTGCACCTGGGTTTGGGGAAGTGTTTAACCAAAGATCTGTCAGCTGCCGGACTTCCAAACTACCGCCCCAGGGCTCTGTACCACAGGCCAAACACAGCGATGCAATTAAGTGTGACTTGCCACCAAGGCCTCTCTACAGTCTCTGATGCCGGACTCCCACTGAAGCGTGGAGAGGCAATGGAAGAAGGAAGCCCTTGCCTTCTCCCTTTTCTCCAGTCACCCTCCCTCAGGCAGTCAGGCAATTTCCAGAGCAATTTGGGGAGCTCCAGCTCTGGGAGAGACCCAGCCCTGCAGAGATGTGGCTTACCACCATCAGCCCCCAAAGTCATCGGCATGTGCCCACCATCAGCACCCCCCCGCCCNCCCGGGGGGCACCGACATGTGCCGGGAGAGGCCGGAGGGGGCCGAGGTGGCGAAGGCACGGCGCAGCCTGGTCCCTCCTGCCATGGCGGGGGCACCTCCAGCCAGGGCTGGCACCGCTCGGTGTCCTGTCCTTGCCGGGGA
>VXBH01003955.1:74396-102599 GCA_013400035.1 Rynchops niger | reverse complement strand
TTGAAAGGTTTGCTAGAAGCCGGCTCCGTCCCCTCCCCACCGTCCCCGGTAGCCCCCAGCCCTCACCCCACCAGCCTCTTGTGTGTATTCTTGTTCTCCCCTAATAATCCACATCCCAGCTGCCTCCCTCTGCCTTCGCCCTCCTCCTCCCTGCCTCTCTCGCTCCCTCTTTCTCTCTCCTCCCCCCTTCCTCCCCCTTTCCATAACTCANAAATTGGTAGCCAGTGCCTCAGTTTCCACTTCTACAGAAAAGAGTAATCGCTCCCTCCATTTACTAGTTTAAGACCCCAAACATCTAGATGTTGGAGGTTTATAAACATCAATTGGTGTTATGGATCCATCTGTGTTGCATCTCCAGCAGGGAGGAGCTAGAGGACAAGTTTGCCAGCCTTGCTCTATAGTTAACCAGAAAGAGCTCAAAGAGTTGCCAAGGAGAAACAGAGGAAAAGAGAGAAAAATGAGGAATTTGGACCAAGGATGCACAACTGAGCTGCTTGGTGTTGTTATTTTGTGAAACATGACGTGCGAGGAGGTTGGTCTTCAGCGGACCCACCTCAGTCCAAACCCAACCCAACCAAACCCATGGCCAACCACCACGTCTCAGCCCTGCGTTGAGGTGATGGGGTGGGAGAAGGTCACCCCAAGAGCAGGAGGAGTTCATTAGTGGTGGCTAACTGAGGACCACCAGACCTCTTGCAGGTCTTTGCAGCACCTATGGGCTGGGTAGGAGTTGTCCCTCTGCAACCGACCTGGCCCTGGCCACCGCCAGGGATGTGACACCGGAGTGAAGCACCAGCCAGGCTCGGACGCAGTGAGCTCTCTGTTCCAGCTACGCTGCAAACAGCGGAGGGCAATATTTTGCTTCCTGGAAACCCAGAGAAAGAAGTATTTCTGAAGAGCTGCAGCTCGTAGGCAACCTGTAATGGAGATTTCAGAAAACTGGGTGTTCCCCCTTCCACCTCCTCTGCGAAGACAAAGACTTGGCAGATGGTGGTGGTGCTTCGCAGGGCTTCTGCTTGGCTTTTCTTTGGGAGCTGGGTGCGCTAACCTTCATGAGGTACAAGGGATGTGAAATCTGCCCATCCCAAAATCTGCCCATCCCAAAATCCACCCATCCCTGGGCTATCTTAACTTCTCAGAGCTCTTTGCACAGGCTGACTTAAAGACCTGTGGCTGTTCAGCCTTTAACAAAGAGCTCCTTTCTCCCCAGTCTTCACCAATCCTTGCAGTTAAATAGGCTGCGCTGAAATCAAACCAAACAAAGCCCCCGCAAAGCGGCTCCAAATCCTGGTCCCTTTGCCAGCGCTCTGGATTTCCCCCCCGAGCCTGGGCACGGAGCTCCCTGCTCCAAAAGGCTGGCACGACGGGTTGAAGCAGCGAGGTTGAGGTTGGGTTTGCTCCTATGCTTCTCGCTGCTGGGCATCCGTGGGAGGCGGCAAGGAGGCGTCGAGGCAGGGAAAATGTGCCACAGAGCTACTCCAGCCCCTGCCTGCGATACCCCTGCTCCGGTAGGTTTGCTCGGGACTCCGGCCACGCTGCTGCCGTTGCCACGAACCCCTCCAGAGCAGCACAGGAGCAGCCCTCGTGGGCGCCACGTGGCTTTTCCAGTCATGGGGTCCCCAACGGGACCTTTCCAAACACACTGCCCAACCCAACCCGTCACACCCCACGACGGGGCACGTTAACCTTGTCCCGTTTTGGGGGGGCCCAGCCCCTCATCACCAAGCAACGAGCCCTCCTCCCCCCAGCATCGGAACTACCAATTTGCTGAAGCAGCTGCCTTCCCTGAGCAGGGAGGTGATGGCAGATGGGGGTCTCCATCAACAAGGGAGGGGGAAATTTTTGGCAATGCCAGCCCCCGGAGGGGCTGCTGGCTCGCGGTGCTGGGCGTGCGAAGCACGGGGGTCCAGGGGGGTTGTCTCTGTGCAAGCAGCTCGTGATCAAAGCGCCGAGCGCAGCCCGGGACTGGTGGGAGGCAAGCGGCGCAAGATGAAACGGAGCAAAGTTCTCCGGGTTCGGATGCGGGAGTTGGAAAGGATTCGACGGCAGCTTGGAAAAGGAGGAGGAGAGGGCCGGGAGCAGCAGCGTTCAGCAGAAAGGAATGTCCTGATGGGACGGCAGCCTGAACGCCGGCCAGGACCCCCCCCCTTCCCAAGGCTGTTTAAAAGCCCCGGACCTCTCCAAGCCCTTTAATTGGCGCTTTAAAAAACTTCCTTGTTCCTTGACGCGGCAAGGTTTGCGTTTCATGCCCAAAATGACTCAATTCCCNCCTTCCTCCCCCTTTCCATAACTCAAAAGCTTGTCAGGCTGGTTCCAGACTGCTGGCGCCAGGCTTCACTCCAGGAAAAAAATAAAGCAAAAGAGAAAGGCATGCAAGGCAAAACAGCCCCGCCACATGAACACACATCAAACCAGCCCTTTATCTCCCCGGAATGCTCTCCCCGCTGCAGAGCTCTCTACCCCGGCCCGGCACAGGCGTGCTCGCGCGCGCCTCGGCGCGCTCCCCATCCCCATAACCCTCATGCAGCACTGCCAGCCTGCGAGCGCACACGCCCCGGCAGAGAAAAAGCGAAGGAGCAAATACAAGATCTATTATTTATCAGCGTTATCAATTATTTAGAGCCCAGTGCAGGGAAGGGGTGGGGAGAGGAGGCCTTAGCAGAGGCGGTTTTTACCCCGGCAATTCAGGCGAGGGGCTTCTGCCTGGACCCACCTCCCTGCTGTCCCTGGCTCCCCCCCGCCAGCAGGTTGAAGGGTGTCTCCAACACCAACCCTTGCATCTCACCCCACTGAGCTGGGGTTGTTTTTTACCTCAATCCTTCCTGCCTTCAACTGAGCAAGGCTTTCCCCGACAGCCAGCCCCGATACCCAGCTCCAGGAGCATCCCAATCCGGAGGCGTCGGACCCGGTGCCCAAGCTGGGGCTGCACCAGCCCACATGCAGAGCGGCCTCCCCAGGGCGAGGGGTCTTGTACGTGGGGACCCAGCACTCTACCTCCCTGCCCAGGGAACCAGTCAGTCCCCAATAAAGTGAATTTTGGCATCAATATGCACTTTCTCCGGCACTTCCAACAGCGCTCTCCCTGTTCAGTGGGACATGCCTCCATTGCACCTCTCCCCACAGCCTGGAGGACACACCAGCGGTGGCTGGTGCAGGGCTTTGGAGCCCCAGGTCACCCCACATCCAGCCAGCCCTGATGGACCTGTGTCGGCGTAGGGCAGGAGGGGGAAGGTATCCACAGCTCTCCACCTCATGGAGGCCTCAGGTCAGGTCTTGATCCCAAAACGTCAAACCCAACATCCCAAACCCAAGATCTGACCCAGGCTTCAGGAGGAAGTCCACACCAGACTACGCAGCCCCTTCCAGCTCTGTTTTCTCTTGGATTTTGGAGCAAACCCCAGCCCACCATCTTTGTGATGCCACTGGCAAAGGGTCCCAGTCACCAAGCAGGTGACGCCGATAGGCATGGGTTCATCCATGGGCCATTGCCACAAGCTCCCAGATGGCTACCACAGCCTCCCCGCGAGGTAGCCGCCTTTCAGCGGCAGATCGCACTAAAGTAGCTACAGTGGGAACGTGTGATGAGGTGGGTGTGCTAAGAAGATTTTTTTTTGGCAGACTTTGGGATGACTTTATTGCTCACAAGTTCTCGAGTCATGGCTGAGTAACACGCTCATCGCATATCTGAAACAAAAAAAAAAAAAAATCCCTTACCCCAGCACAAAATAAATAGCCTGGACAAAGCGTGTTTGCTTTGCTCCCCTTCCCTGCTCAGGCTTCGCATGGCTGGGGGCTGTGAGGCTCCCACGTCGGCTGCAGGCAGCCGCTCCTACGAGCCCTGATATTTCCTCTGCGATTTGGGAAGAGAGAGGGGCAGCGGCTCCCACCAGATGCACACACGAGCACCAGCCCCTTCCCCAGACGTCCCCCAACGGGTCCCCTCCCAGCCGGTGGGTCGGGTACCTGAGGCACAGCAGCGTCATCTGCTGCGTTGGGATCTCTGGGAAACAACTTTAATTTGGGTGGCTGATTCAGGTCCACCAAGCCCAGACTTTCGCAGTGGAAGGTGCGACCTCTGCCTGTTTTCTTCTCAGGGCTCTGCCCCATGGTGCCACATCCCCAGCCAAGTGGTGTGAAAGCTCCTGGGCTGGGTCAGGCGAGATCCTCAGATGCACCATGGAGGATAAACTTCTGAAATGTGGCTGCTGGCTTGGATGCTTCTGGGTGCCAAGAGGGTCCAGAGAGCTGTGTTGTCTAAGGACAGAAGCGCCCCCATCTCTGGTGCCTTCAACTCCAAGAAACCACTCTTGAAAAGCAACCAACGTCTTTCTAACCTGGAAGAAAACATATAATCCTCTGCTCCAACTGAGTCATTGGTGGCTGACCAAATCCCTGTGGCAACTCAGACTAATCAAAAGGTATTAACTACCTACCTAAGGCCATGGGTGCAAAGAGCAAGCCCTCTTCTTTACCAGGTAGGGAAACAAAGGTGAAGAGGGACAAAGTGGCTTCCCCAACGTCACCTGGGAAGCGTTTCTGGAGAGCCAGAAACAGACCCCAGGACCTGAGGCTTTTGCTGTGCTGCTCCCAAGTCCTCACATCCACCCTGACCTACCCCTGGGTCCACCCCACCCCTCCCACAGCCCCACGGACCCCACAGAACCCCGATGACTTCTGAACCTCCCTCCACTGGAGAGAGAAGGTCAGGAGCATAAGCCCCTCCAGATGTTGGCTTCTGGGTGCCAAGAGCTTCACGAGCTCCTCTCCAGTCCCAAAGTAAGATTTCAACTGGGATGGAAAAAATCTTTCCCTTGAAAAAAGAAAGAGTAGGAGTTGCTCTCTGCCATTTACTGTCCCAGTTCTCCCACACCAAAATCTAAGGACAGATGAGAACTAGTTGGAAGAAGGGGAAAATAACCAAAATTATTAATCCCTTTCCGTTTTAATGGGTTCAAAAAGGATGCTTTTGTAAATTTTCTACTACATTTTCTTTTGTTTTGATTTTGAAAAACAACATTCCAGAAAAAAAAAGTCCTTGTATTTGTTGTTCCTCCTCCTGAGAGAGCATATCCTGGGGAGGAAAACAGGGCGGCTTAGAGAAGGGAGAAATTTCACTGAAGATTGAGGGGGAAAAGCAGAAGGCCAGGAGGAACCCTTCATTTAGAAATGTCACAGGCAGTTTTGCAAGGAAGAGAAAAATCCCATTATGTTGAGAATTTTTCACGAAAACTTCGTGTGTGTTTGTTTTTTAAAGGCTGGGTTTTTTCCAGCTAAAAATAAAACTCCACATGCAAAATAAAAAAAAAAAAAAAAAAAAGTCAGGCGTCCCTGGGCACAGCTGGGAGCGCTTGAAGGGACAGCAGCTACCCTGGGACGGCTTGTGCTGCCTCTCGACAGGCGGCCCTGATCGTGGTGACATCGCCGGCTCTCAGTATGTGCGGGCAGGGTTGGAAGGACACAATCTGCCCCATGCCACCTTTAAACAAACTCGGGGAACCGGGTCAGCCAATGATCGCCAGATCGGGGCTGCTTTCTTGCAGCCAGCTCCTGGCACAAGGGGTTGCGGACACCCGAGAGCATCCTTGGCCACACGCAGCTGCTTGGTGGCTCCTGGCCAAGCTCCCGAGCTGCCCCGTTGGGTGCATTCGCTGCAATCCCCGATGGGCACCTCAGGGAGCCCCGCTCTGCTGAGGGCGAGCCCTCACCCAGCCCACTCCCCCAGCCCATCCTGGGGGGAAAAGCGAGAAGCAGCAACGCGGTTGGGGCAGACCACGCGGGTGCCGTGGCCGGTCCCAGCTGTATCCTTTTCCCATTTCCCTTCCATGCATGCGGCGGGGCTCCCCGCCCCGCTGAGCTCAGCTCCGGCTATTCTCTCCTCCGTTTCCCCTGCTCCTGCCATGCACTTCCCGTCTCCCTTTGATATTTCACCTTTGCTGCGTCACTGCCCTGTGCCATTTTGGGGCTTGGGTTCACGTGGACGTGCTGTTCCCCACTGTTGTTAAAGAGTCAAGCCAGGGCCGAGCCTTGCCATCGGGGACCGTTTGTGCTGGGGAGCACACAAAATTAACCCGGCTTGCACAGATAAACGTTCAGCTGAACAAGCAGGAGCCCAGAAGCTGAGCTTGCACCAACAGCCTTGAGCAGCACAAGAGCAAGAGGGGGAAAAGCCACGAAAAGTAATGAGGAGCCGTGAGGAAACAAAGGCTGGGCAAAATGGGGGTGTTTCCAGCAGATGGAGATGGCCAAATCCGTGGTGATCTGATCACAGTGCTGGGCTTAACCAAAGTCGGGCAGGACCAGGACCTGGACCTGGACCGGGTTGGGCAGAGGAGCCAACTCATGTTGGCCACCCAATGTCCCAAGGAAGAAAACCCCTATCTCGCTCGGGGTCAGATCTCTCCCGGGCATTACAGATGGGACACCCCAGCACCCACTGGGCTGACAAAGGGAGCAGCAATCTGCCGCAGCACGTGCAAAACCCCCGGCGGGGTTTGGGAGCGAGCAGCTTCCTCGTGCTCCCACAAAGCCCCAAGGAATTAAATGCCAAGGAGAGCAGCTGGGCTCCTCCCCAGGCGGAGTGACCGCCACGCTCACACACGCCCCGTTTCGGCTAACCCTCCTTTCCACCGAGGAGCCACAATGTTGAACAAAAACGTCCCCGCCGGCCTCCAGCGCTGCCTGCCCGCGCTCCCCATGTGGCACCGGGCCAAACCCCTTAACAAAAGGCGACTGAAAGGAGAGCGCGCATTAACTCCGTGGTGGATTTCCCTCAATGGACCCCAGCGAGGAGCATTGTCCACCCCACCACGGCAGAGCCCGGGCTGGCAGTGCCGGTGGTACAGGGGACTCAACCATCAGGGCAGCCATGGTGACGGGGTCACTTCAAGCTGCCCGGACCTGTCGTGTCACCAGGACACCACTTCAGCTCTCTGCCACCGACAGCCGATGTCTGCCGGCAACCTCCCGGACACGGGCTACAGCCGAGCCGTGTCAGCGAGACGAGACGCCGCATGCAGGGGCTGCTCCCTGCAGTTTTAGGGAGGGGGTGGGGGGAACCTCATGACATGAGAGCCTGGAAGAGGGGCCTGACCCCAGGTTATAGATTTTTGCCTGTTTCGATGGCAATCGCTGACAAACGCTCACAAGTACATTTCTTTGGAGGAGCACAAGCTTCCTGGGATGAGAGAGCTGAGGGAAAGGCTGCGCACCTCCTCCCTGTGCCCCGCTGTCCCATGCTTCTTTCAGCAGAGGCTCGGCCAGCCCCGGGTCACATCGCATCCTGCTCTGGGGGTGCTCTGCAGCCAGGGATCACAAACGGTCCCATCCTGCTCTCCTGGTGGTTCCCAGTGAACAGCTATGGGTGAGATCTCAAGCACTTGTTTTGCCAAGTGGCTTAAAAGCTTCCCCATCCTCTTGGACTGCATCACCTCTGCCACTGCCCCGGGAGGGACTAGGCTGTCCCCAAGCTCTCCCTCCTACATCCTTTCCAAGCAGTAAGCTCTCACACAGTCATGGATGCGCTCCCAAACCATCACAGACAGCACTCGTGGCTTGAAGTTTCTATTGGATATCAACTGTAGGGGGAAAATCCCTCAAAGCACGCTCCACCCTTCCCTTAGCTCACGGATGCTCAGGACAGGCTTGATGCCTTCAAACACCAGCGCGACCATCTCTCATCCTGGACCTTGAGCGTCCTTTAGGAGCGAGCTGAGAGACAAGAGATGTAGAAGAAAATAGTCCACAATGGGAGTCCACCATGGCCTGTGGGCTTGGCTGCCTGTAACCGAAACCCAACTCTGGATGGCGACTGTCTCCCAGCCCATTGCAAGGGGCAGCAGGGAACAGGCACCATTTTGTGTTTTCAGACTTAAAAAGAGAGTCTTCAACTGAGTCACAGGGGTTTTCATCCCTCTCCTGGAGGTCTTACATTCATTCACTCTTCCTTTCTTTTGTCATTTTCAATAACCTGAAATGTTAGTCAGCTGGACTGAATCTGCAGGTTTTACTCACCACCTCCAAAGGAAAATACCACTAAAAATTACACCGAAACAGCATGGCTAACCCAGAGCAGTCAGAGCTCCTAAAGATTTCCAGACCCTGGAAAAGTCAGGGAACAGCCTTTAAAATAACGAGATTTGCAAGGAAAAAAAAAAAAAGAAAGAAAGAAAGAAAGGAGACTAGTTAGCTTGCTTTTATTTCCCTGTTGGATTTTGAGCCTGTAGGCCACTCTGACGTCATTCCGCTAAGCGCGTCTCTGGAACTGTGAGGTAAGAAACCCTTAACCAGCAAACCCCCTGCCAGCGCTCTGCAATCACACGGCTTCACAAAAAGGAAAGAAGGAAAGAAGGAAATGCTGGCAGCCAAGGGAAATCTCAAGAGGTTTGGAGGATCTCTCATAGGACCAAGAGGAGCATCAGTGGGCAACGCAGAGCAAGCGGCATCCTTGAAAGCCCCTCTCCACCCGTGGGATGATGGAGAGCTGGGGAAAGGGGTTTTTGGAGCCGGGCTGCCAACATCGCTGAGCGCTGGCGTGGCCATGGCGCGTGGCTGGCTCGCTCTTGGCAATCAAGGACGGTCCCAGGAAAGTGAAAAGACTTCCAGCACATCTCAGCAATTTTCCTGCGCTCCCAAAGGAAGCGTGTTTATTGGAAGCCATTTTCTGCATAAATAGCCCTTTCCTGCTGTTCCCACAAACTCAGACTAAAATAATTTCCTAGGCTTGAGGATGCCAACCCACAGCTTCCTAGATGGATGCACAGAGCTCAACCTTGAGCAAGAGACCAAAGACATGTCCAAAATCCTGCTCAGAGCCCACCCAACTCTCCCCAAGCGGAGGTTTTATATCCCCTTCCCAGCAGCACTTGTACCAGCTTCCAACTGCTTCAATGCATTCCTCCTCCCTCGCTTTCCTTTGGGGTCTCAAAGCCCTCTATAACCTCACCCCATTCCCTCTCCACACGTGCCCCAGAAGGAAGCATGACCCCAAGTCACTGCTCAAACACCAAAAGTGAGGAGCAGCTTACTCAAAGACCAAGGCAGTGCCCACTGGCAGGTAAAGTGGTCTTCAGGCCCTGAAGGACTGGTGTGCAAGGGGAACAGCAGAGACAGAGGCAGTCAAGCAGCAGGACTCTCCTGCCTCACACCAATGTAGGACCACTATCTGCTCCAGACCTGGGAGCTGGTGATGGGGACGGGTCCCCGGTCACACCAGAAGGACATGAAGACCCCCTGAAGGGCCTGTGCAGCAGCACTTTGGGGGCTGAAGGGGAGGGAGAGCTGAGGTGCTGCAGAACCAGCACTGTCCAGGGCAAAGACTGAAATACGGCCCCCCCTCCACTCTCCCCAGTTTTGCAGCCCAGCACAGGGTCCCACCAGCCAACAGAATACTGGAGGGGTCCCTGACTGCAGCACTGCTGGCTATCCTGCTGGCCCATTTCAGCCACATCTTCTAGGCTGGGACTTGGCAGGGATGGCTGAGCCTGCATAGCGCCATGCTCAGCCCGCATCCAGCGGCCTCGGCAACAAAACCACTTGAAGACCATGACCATGGTGGTGAAAACCACGGTGTATGTAGCCTGACCATTCCCAGAAGAGCCTTTGCCCTGTTCTCCAAGTCCGAGCAGCCCATGGATGTTGCGTGCCGAGCTGTTGTCCTTGAGTTTAGGGCAGGGAGCAAAGAAGGAGGATTTGGAGACATCTCTGTGAAGTTGCTCTGTGGATGAAGGCAGAGAGACTGCAGCGCTCTGGAACTGGAAATGGGCAGGACACAGTTAATGCCTGGTTCCTTGTGCAGGATCAGGAGGAACTTGGCTTCATATTTCACGTGTGGGATGTTGCAAGAGGACAAGGAGCCCTGAACCCCAGCAGCATGCGTTCCCCCAGCTCCGTCGCAGCCACAGGGAGGAAACCATGACGTGCCCCGACTCCACGGCCGCTCGGCCGAGGGCAAAAGCCTCTTTATTGGTGAAGAGGGCACCGCCAGCGAAGGGTGGTGCCACCACGCCAAGAGATGCCGAAACCGTACCGACTCCACGGTGGCATTGAGATGCCAACAATTTAATAAACTGCAGCCGACTGGTTGGGGGCTGCCGGTGAAGCGGCCCCGTGCGTGGCGTGGAGGCTGGGGGCTCCGCACCAGCCGGCTCCCCGGCTCTTGAAAGCAAATACAAAGGCTGGGCTCCCCCAGCCCTGGCTGATGCTCGACCTCTCCGTTGTCCTCGCTGCACGCCTGTCCCAGTTCCAGCAGCCGGTTGCTACAGCAACTGAGCTCTGACTAATCATTTGCGCAATGACCTTTTTTCCCCCCAGAGAGAGGGAGGGAGGGAGATGGAGAGGAGGGAGGGAGGGGAGGAGAGGCAAAGCGAGCGGAGGTTAGCAAGAAAAAGCAGAGCTAGGGAGAATGTGGGGTTTTTTTTAGTCAATGTAAGATTTTTGGGGGGATAAAGAGGGGATGTGGGTGGTGGGAGGGGGAGAGGAAAGTGAGTGTCGAATGGGTGTTCCCCCCCTCCCAGCTCTGTGCTTGAGAAAGGATGGATGGGGGCAAAGCCGGCTGCCAGCGGGCAAAGTGCCTTGCTGGGACCGTTTCCATGGGCAAGGGGGTGGGGGGGGACTCCAAATGGGGCTGACACCACAGCCCTCCTCTTCCTCCTCCTCCCCACCCCATGCCAACGCTGGCCACCGCTGAAGGGCCATAAGTCAAGAATTTGGCTCTGCCTCACCACCGACCGCCTGCAAGGGGCTGGCCGGCCCCAGGTTAGCCTGGCTCCAAGCATCCCGAGCATGAGACCTCACTGGTGGGTAGTGCTTGGGGAAGCTACACCAGGGCTGAGCTGAGCTAAAAAATCCCATGTCAGCATTACACTGAGGGGGAGCACAGCCGGACTCTGCTGAGCCATGAGAGCCGCCTGGGGAAGAAACCTGAGCCCAGCTCCAGCGGCTCTGATGGTCTTCCTGGGAGGGCTTCACTCCCACCTCTACTACCTTCAGCCGAGCTAGACTAGGGTCAGGTTTGGTTCCAGGTCCAAAACTGAGTAAATAAGGCAAAAGTCTCTTTCTGCTCTGTGAGGAGCACACGTGAGATCACATCTTACTGACTTGGTAGGAGAAAACACTTTAGAGGTTGCCCATTGCTCCTCCCGCCAGTTGGCACTTAGAAGCCGGTAAAACCAAAAAAGCAGTGGCAAGCAGGTCTTCACCAAGGGGTGTATGGTTGTGCCTCCCGTTCCCAGTTTTCATGCAAAAGGATTGGGGTTTTTCACCAATTGGATCAGAAAACAGTCGCATCTGACCTTGACCAACCACAAAGTACTAAGTCAGCTGAGATGGACAATAACGGAGATCCCTGGTGACCAAGAGCAGAAATCTATGGAGATTCACAGAAGAATGGGCTGGCCATTTGAAAAGAAAAGGGAGCTTGAAGAAAACAAAATATTTCTGTGGACAGATACTGCACAACAGAGCCTGACAAACTACAGTACTGTTGTGTGAGTTGGAGGAGGAGGAGAAGGAGGACTTGGTATGACTAAGGAGCACACCAAAGAAGAACCAGCTATAACCTGAGCGGTGCTGAGCACGCATTCCCCCCATGCAACTCCAGCTGACACATGCTGGAGTTCAGGATGGGGAGTTCACGTTGGGTAAGACAAAAATCTCGTTCAAAGAGGTATTATGGCAGTCTTGCCTGGTCCGTCCTTACCCTGTCTTTCTGCACCAAAGACGGGCCCTTGCCCAAAGGCAGCTCAGACAAAGTTCTTGCTCCAAACACCTCCAAAAGGTCCTGGAGCCAACCCACCTCTTTCAGCTTACCATGCTTCCCTCTGCCCATCAAAATAACGCAGGCAACAGGACACTCCTAGCAGGCCTTCCCCAGCTATTTTGTACAGCTAGAAAATGTAAAGCAAGACTCACTAAATCATCTGTGATTTATTTAAGGCACATAAAGGAGAGGCCAGGTTGCGAGGAATACTCTGCATGCACCCAACATACTGCCCTTATCAGCACGACTTGGCACCTACAGAAATTCCCACTGCAGCACCTTCCCAAACTTGGAGAAACCAACAGGAGGGTTCGCATCGAGCCTGTACCCGTGCCTATGCTACGCAGGGCACTGCAGGCAGCCGCGGCCTGCTCTGCTTGAGCTTGAGCAGATCAAAGCCACGTCAAGCCCAATGTAGTAAGTGCTGCTGAACGGCAAGAAACGTTAACTCAGGCTTGGCTCTACATGGCCATGGTCACAGGGCTTGTAGATCCAGCCCAAGCTCACTCCGGCCTCTGATCCACCTTGTAGATGAAGCTGGGGCCACTGTGAGTCTGAAACACAGCAATAAAACTCCTTTCCACCTCTTTTCGGTTAAATCGCTGTGCAGCTTGCAGAGCTCCACCAAGGACAATTATTTCCAGCATGTGCTGTGCATGAATGCTGCGAGCAAAACGGAGCTGGAGTTTCATCATAGCCTGTCTTTGTGTGCAAAGCGAAGAAGGAGAAAAAAAAAAAAAACAGAGAGGGGAAAAAAAAAAAATAAAAAAGGAACTTGGAACTGCAGGCCCCCCCGGCCTCACCCTGATCCCGAGAAGGCTCCGCTCTGCTCTTGCTCAACCCGACACCGAGAATGAGGAAGCGGAGGAGACAGGCGGGGGAGGCGGAGGAACGGTCAAGCTGAAGACAAACAGCCTCTGAGCCGGGGAGCTGGGCGGCTTGGAAAGCTTTGCCAGCAAGGGGGCACGGGAGCAAAGTGCGGGCTGTGTCCTGCACCGGACCCCCCTCCCCATCCCCATCCCCACCCGGGCTGGGGGGCTCCACGGCCCTCACCCATGCTCCGGGCTTTGATAACCTGAATCCAGGTCTTAAAGGAGATGGTCTCCAGTACAGGGATCTGCAAAGCCTGGCTGTGTCGTTAGCCCTGCCCTGCCCGGGTGCCTCCGCAGCACACGGGGATTGTGGAGCCTTTGGCGGGCAGAGCCATGCTGTGCCCCGTGCCGTGCCATGCCCCATTGGCCACGGCCAGCCAGCTCTCCCTCTGGCTGGGCCAGAGGTGGCTCTCAGCACAGTCGGCAGCTCAGCATCTCGCTTCCGCACATTGCGATATCAGGAACCACGTTCACTCCAAATGGGAGTTGGCAGTGTGTGAGATGTTCCAGGTGGTTCCATGTACCTGGGGCTGGTCCTCTTCCATCCCAACAGCCCAACATCCCCCACATCGCTATTCCGGGAAACACACGCCTTACCTCCTCCCCTCGTCCCATGTGCCGCTGGCTGCTGTCACCTTCCCTGTCCTGCTGTCCCCATCCATGCACGTGGGCTGGTCTCTCCTCCTCATCTTGCCCTGGGAGAGGAAGAAATCCAGCTGAAAGGAGCCCAGCGTCTGCACAGCCCCGATGGGGACAGACCAACACCAGACGTGATACTCTCTGCTGATTTGCCCTTCCACCTTGGGAGGCCAGCAAGGAGGTACCTAGATCTCATCCTTCTTACAGCAAAGGACACTTAGCAGAGACATGAAGGGACGTGCCCGAGGCCAGGGAGGACAGAGAACCATGCACAGGAGCTGGTTGGACCCACTCATTTAAATTTCTTTATGACAAGTACTATCAGCTCTACCCCAGCAGTGTTACTGCCCATGAGGGATGGCCAACTGCAACCAATCAGGTCAGGATGACTCCATGGTGGCTTCCCAGCCCTCAGGCAGCGCTTCCCCCGAGCATCACCAGGGATGCAGGCACTGAGCACCTTGCCAGGTAACCCTCCCACTATGCAACACAATCAGCCCACGCTCTGGAAGGACCCGAGAAGAAACACGGCTTACATGGCAAGGAGTGAACACAAGGCTGGGGGAACACATCAGTTTGATTCCTGCTAAAACCACACCTTGAATTCGCCCAGCACAGGGCGTGTGTGGAATGTCCTTAGAGGGGTTCACACAACTGAAAGGAAGATCAGAAACAATGGCCCGTAAGGCAAACCCTACACCCAGTCTCAAATCTCTCCAGGTCCACCAGCTAATGGGAACCAAGACACTGAGATGCATCAGCTCAATTACCTGGTTCCTGGAAGTTCACACCAATGGCTGCCCGCAGGGATGGAGAGGGAGCAGTTTGGGGGTCACCACATCCCCATGAACATGTGCTACCCCAGCTGCCCCTCTCCCCAGCAGCCCAAGGTGGTGGGGGCTATGGCAGAAGGGAAATTAAACGAGAGGCTCCCTTCTCAGGATGGGACGGGCCATTGCTGGAGTTGATGAAACCCATCCTACGGGAAAGGGTTTTCTGTTTCACAAGAGAAGGGGCAAATCCCTTCAGGAGCACCAAGGAGGCCACCAAACCTAGAGAGGGACCAGGCAGGAGAGGGAAAACCCAGCAAATCCTGGGGAAAATGGGAGTTTTCTTTCCCTTTTGCAAGGCGGGAGCTGGGGTGAGGAAGCCTTTACCCCCTGTGCAAGTCTGGCAGCAGCAGAGCCCACTGGAGGATATGCCATGGGAAGGCGGGTGACCAACCCCGCAGGGCTGACTATAGCGAGTGACAATTCCAGTAAGTTTGCCCCTGGCTTGCATTTGGTCCCAGAGGCGTTTTACATTGAGAGCATCCCTGGAAGGGAAGATTTGCTGCCAAAAAACCATGAGCTCCGCCTGCCCGGATTTTGGAGGGGAAGGTGGGTTGTTTGCATTTCCAATTTGGCTGGGAAACTGGAAAAATACAGAACCTGAGAAGCCAATTCCCCCCAGCCCATCACCTCCCACAAAACCCACCAGGCTCCAACTCAGAAAGATGCTGGACCGGCACTGGTGGGGACCTGTGCTCCACAGCTGGAGGCTGGGGACCTTTGGACGCGTGGTGGCTCTGTGGTGGACATGGATCTGGGGGGACTTTTGGAAACGGGGCCGAGGGACAAGGAAATATGCCAGGATGGGGCCTGGGGGCACCAGCCTGACCCTTCTGTCCACCACTGAGTCACTGGTGGGACCTGGTGAGGAACGAGCCTCTCGGACCAACACTGCTGGGTTTAAATAAATAAATACAATTCTTCTGAAAGGGGAAAAGAGGAAAAAAAAAAAAAAGAATAAAGGATGTGCCTCTCCAGTGCCTCCTCCCCTCCCAGAAACCTGTGTGCTATGCAAATATATGCAAATGAGACATGGAAGAGGGGATGAAACTGGCTTTCTAAACCAGCGTGGTTTTAGACTGGGAAGCGTTGGAGGCAGCTTGCTGGAAAGTTGAGGCAGAAATAGCTACACCACGAGAGGGACAAGCAATGACGACTGGAGGGTACATGTCCCAGAAGGCCTTTGGCAGCAGGATTGGCTCCCACAGCACCAGCAAAATACAGCACCAAACCTCCCTCTTGACACCCCGGTTCAGCAGCCGTTCTTAAAGCACTCCACAAATCCCCCTTCCCTCCAGCCCAGGGCNAAAAAAAAAAAAAAAAAAAAAAAAAGGAGAAAACTTGCTTTGCTGCTGTTCGCGACTTCCCCCCACAATTCCCAGGAAAGGATGGCAAAAAGCACCGCAGTGCGTGGAAACTCGGCAGCTCGGTCCAAAGCAGGGGACAGCCAACACGGGCAGCCAGGGGTGATACTCCCCAGGGTGGGCAAATTCCCCGGGAATTGCTTAAGGAGTGACATCTTTCTTACGTGAAGAATGGGATCGCACGAATTCCAGCTCGTTTGTTCCAGGCAATTTATCCACCCAAGTATTGCCTTGTTCAGTAACATTTTCTCAAGGGGTTTCTGCAGAGAAGCAGGTGAAATCTAGAAAGTCTGAAGGCTTCGGGGTGTAAACACCATTTGCCTGAGCAACGCTGCTCACGTTGATAGTCAACGCCTGAATGTTTTTTACTCAGAAACAGAAGGGGGGGTTGTGTTAAACACTCTCTGCTCAAGAACAGACCTGGCTGGAGCAAAAGCCCCTTTCCTGCCTCCTGACCCAGCACGGGATTTTTACAGAAATAGCTCAGATGCTCTGAGCTCAATGGAAAGTTTGGGATGGACTGCCAATATCCCAGGCAGCCCCGGACAACAGCAGCCCTGCAATTTCTGTCAGCTTCCATGGGATGCAGTTGGGAAGTTGCCCCCTGCAACTCCAGGGCTTTCAAAACCCACCCCAGGCACTGGAGATGGGGGGAGAGGACAGGGGAGCAGGGAGGGGACAGTATTGGCACCCTCAGAGTAGTTTTTCATGCACTTTGAGAGCTAAGGTGTGACATGAGGTCTACTTCATAAACCACAGTGGTATGTGGAGGAGTAGGATATGCGCAAAGGGCACTGGAAAAGCCTCAACAGCTCTCTGGTGCGAGTCCATGCGAGATGGCCATCTGCATCACCTCTCCAGTGCCTCTGCCACCGTTTGCAACCTCAGCTTCCCCCCCAAGAAAGTCACAGCGCCGTGTTCAAGACAGCTCCCACAGCCCCGCATCTTATTTTGCTTTTCATTTTGCTTTACCTGTCTCATTAAAGGCAATCTCCAGCGACTCCGACACCAGTCTCTAGCATGGCGGGCGATTGTGCTTCCACCGTTGGGTTGAGCAGACTGTCAGCAGTGACAGCCCACGTGCACAGGTGCCACACTGTTGTTCAGCAGCGCTGAACACAGAGCAGAAGCACCTTTCATCCACACACTGCAAAATACCATGCGCTGTGAGGTTATCGGGTATGTCCAGCCCTGCCCTGCACCCCAGAACTACCTCTCGACAGATATTATGGCTTCAGCATCACACGTCCTCTGGACACAGGTTCGTTACAGATGCTACCTGCTTTGGCTGCAGTATCTTGCAGTCCAGCACCAGCGTTTCATCCTCTCTGGACAATGAATATAAATCTGGGCCATTCTGATGCCACAAACCCAGTTCCTTTACATCACCTGGTCTATAACAGTGACAAGTATGAGCATCTTTCTCAATGGTGTTTATTTGAGGCAAGAACGAAGCTTCTCTGGCTTTTCCCTGTTTTTCTATCCTTTTATCCCCCTTTTTACTGTATTTCCGTGACACCTCTTGGGGAACTGCCTTGACACTGGGGCTCCAGCAAGCGTGTCTGTGATGTCCGTACTCTCTCCAACCACAGCAGTGATACACAGTCCTTTGGAGAACACAAAGGCCTATGCCAACAGCACGTTGTGATTCTATATGAAAAATACAGCCTTAACCCTCCGCCATGAAGAAAGAGGTGCCATGAAGGTGTCGTGGGGTGGCCAGTCCAGGAGATACCTGGCAAAGAAAGAGGAACTGCCGCTCACCCGATGTCTACCTGGTCTCTTCTCCAACTCCTGCTCCCATCCAAGAGCTGTTCATTTCTCCCCCTGCCCACACAGCAAAACCCGGCAAACCTGAAGCATAAAAGATGCAGGCTAGCTGGGATTTCAAATTCGGTGATTAAGGATGGAGGCAATTTCTCCCCTCCCTGGGCTGATAGAGCAGGCGGCAGATGAGGACGGCCTTTTCTGCGTGCTGCCAGCAGCTGCGATAGGCGCTTCTGCCGTCACCAAGCAGAGAGATTATTCTCTGGATCTCCTGGGCTGTTTATCAGGAATACTCGCTGCTGCAGCCACTAAACCANAAAATCTTTTCTGTAACCTTGGAAGGGGAGGGATTGGGGAAGGGGAGGTAAAAGCACTCGCGAGGTAAGTTGGGGTCTTAATAAAGCTGCCACATCGCCAGCTCAGGAGGGGCACAGGCAAAACAGGCTCCACGGGCACCAAGATCCCTGGCTGGAGGGAGGGAGCAGCAAAAGCCGCTGGCAGGGGACCGAGGGACCTGCCCAGAGTAGGCAGCTGCCAGCCTCGGCCACCAGGCACATTGCTGGGAAGCCAGCAGGAAGATTTTGCAGGACTAAGTCGGGGGGGTGCCTACGCTGGCGTGTCTCCCCGGCCCTGCCTTCAGCATCACCGGGTGGGGAGCCATCGGCAGCGTGCGAGGAGCAGCAGCTTCGCACCATGGCCAGGGTGGCATGGTACCCGAGGAGGAGCGGCAGAGCGATGCTCCCTCCCCACGCACGGCTGGGGCGGGAGCGGCACGTGCCAGGGATAATAAATTGCATGAGAGTTCAGATCTGGGGACTGCACAGGAAGAAAAGGCACGAGGTCCGATTTCCTTGGGCATTCAGAGCCTTTGAAGATCAGAAATCAGCTAAGTGCAAGGCAGGCTTTCAAGCTGCCAGTGCGGGTTAGTGGTGGGTCTGGGACTCCCTGGGGAGCAAAAGCTGTAGGATCCTGGCTGCCGGGTCGGATCCTGCCTCCCAGCTGCAGGAGGGTAAACAGGAGCAGCTCTATCGACACCGCACGAACCGCTCCTTGATGGGCCCTTAATTAGCAGAACGGGGCGAGCTGGGAAGCGCCAAGCTGTTGGCTCGGGGCTGGCTGGGAACTCCCTGGTTTTGGATTATCCCAACACATTTCCCCCTCAAATTCCATCCATACAACCTGCTCTGGTGGGAATAGTCCCATCCCCTGGCATCAGAGGTGCAATGCCCAGGAGTGCCCTCTTCGGGCAGAGGGGTTCCTGCCCCACTTTGGAAGCGGAGTCGGATTCTCCAAGCTTCCCAACTCCCCTGAAATTCAGAATGACCGAGACCCTTCCCAGGGTTTCTGGCAGGCAGGGAACATCCCAGCCACTTGCATGAAAGGTTAAGACCACTTTCCAATTAGAGAGGCAGGAGCCATCGCAATAAAGCTCTTCTGAGGGGATATTAATCAGGGCATCTTCCTCTCACGGAAATGCAAATCAGCAGAATGGAAATGGGAGTGATTAGAGCCAGGGAATAACGTGGGCCCTTAGATCCCAGCTCCACAGCGACAGCCACAAGGGTGCAGGAGATACCCCAGACTCCTGTGCCAGCCCTGGGACCCAGGCCGAATCATGGGGAACCCACGGGCAACCCATGGGTTCCACCTGGGAATATTCAGCATCAGGTTTTCAGGTCAACACCAGCGCCAAGGCCACAGGAACAGCACCGGTTACAGCAAACTAACCTCCAGCTCTTGGGCTGGCTACAGGATTTTGGTCCATCCCCTTGCACCCATGCAGGAGGAGGCTGGAGGAGACCTGGACAGCGTGGGCACATGGGTCAGGAACCTGGCAGGAGAGATGGAGAAGACAGCAGCGAGGGCAGCAGCATCGGATAAAGGATGTAGAAGGGAAGGAGAGGGGATGAAGAGTGAAAGGTGGTACAGAAAGGGGCCAAAGTGTGAGCCGAGGTGGTGGGGTGCACAGAGCACCTCCCTGCCCCTGCCCAGCAAAGTGCCGCACCGAGTCCGGAGACAGCTCTGCTCCTCGCGGCAGGAGGCATTAGATCCAGCTGAGCTGCTTCAACGCAGTGTGCATGTAAATCAGCTGGACAGGCAGAGAGGAGAAAAACAAGGGGGATGAGATAAGAGGATAGAGAGAGAGGCGAGGCGAGGAGGAGGAAGGAGAAAAGGGGAGGGAAGGAGAGGAGCAGGTGTGGAGAGAAAGAGAAGCAAAGAGAGGGCAAAGGGAGAGAGGGAGAGGGAGGAGGAGGAGGGATGGGGAAGCAGAGAGCAGCAGGAGAGCAGGGTGATGGGCCGGGGTCAGTACACCACGGTCCTGGCCAAGCACATGCCAGGTGGAGGGTGGCCGCGGGCAGAGGCTCCCACCACCCCAGGTGGGGAGCATGGGGTGAACAGGCTAGAGGTGTCAGACCATGGAGGGCCATGCCCCAGCCCGGGCCAGGGCAGCCTGCTCCTACCCCTCAGCTTCCAAACCCTGCAGCGCTGCCGGGAGCCCAACGGCGTCTGGGATAAAGCAGCACCACACAGTTGATTTTCCAGCCATGAGGGAGATGTGTAATGGCCACACAAGTAGGCAAAGTTTCCATCCTATAATCCCTCTCCTGCGAATGCTGATTCCATCAAATCACCTGTCCTGAAACTTGATGTGCATTTATGATGGAAGAGTTGGTGGGTGCCAACCTGGAGGTGACTGCATCTAGCAGATGAAATGGCACGGACATGTTGCTCCTTTAAGTCAGGAATATCTTGCAAAACACAGCAAGTTATTCCTTATAAATAATAATTGTCCTGTCCCTTTCAGCCAGGAAACTAAGGCTAAATATTATTATTAAACCCCTAAGATGAAGATCAGGAGCTTTATGAGAAGTTCTCCTGACTGGGCAGGACACAAGGATCTCCTGACATCAACACACGCTAAGCAACCAATGCTGATGCAAAGACCATCTGCTGTAATCGTGACATCACCTTTAATTACATAACGGATGAAGATGTCACCACATGCAGAGTCCTAACGTCACCAGCAGAGCTGGAAAAAGGTCTATAGTAGGATGATCAAAAAATGAGTCCAAAGGAGAAAGATCTCAGCTTGGAAAAGAAGTAGCTAAAGAAGCACATTTGTGGCCTCAAGAAGGTGAGCCGAGATTGATTGCTCACTGCGTCTCCCAATAAAAGAATTAGGAGATGTTCAATAACATTAAGAGGTAGCAGGTTCAAAAGAAACAAGAGGAGATGGTTCCTCACGTGGTGCGTGGTTAAGCAGTGGAAGTCCTTGCCAGAGCTCTCCAGGGATGATTAAAGCTTATGTGTTTACAAAAATCAACTAGACAAATTCATGGGAAATCCATTGAGGGGTATTAAAGACAAAATGCCACTGTGGCTCGGGGAGTCCCTGAGCTGCTTGGAGATGGAGATGCTGGAGAGATGCATTGGTGTTGGTCATCAGGGGGGACGGGCAGGGGACAGCCGGGGCAAGGGACAGCCCTGCACAGCTCCTTATGCTGCACTGAAGATGGCAGACGGTGTCTCCAAGCCAACACACTGATGTCAAACCCTTCTGCATCACGCCCTGCGTGATCCCAAAATCCCAGCAGCCGGGTGTACACGCACCCCAGTCTTGGGGGATGCCGAACCCCACCAAGATACAAAGTCCATAAGAGCAGGACCGTGCAGCGCCACTATTAACGCCACGGGTTTAACACAACATAGAACCACCCTTAACCTCACCCAGTCCAGCACTGGGTTACCCTCACGTCACTTTGCCGAAAACCGTTTCCCAGGATGCTGGACCCCACTGGGGTGGACACAGGGGTCCATCCCTCAGAAGCTTCCCCGTGCGCAGCATCGCTTCCGCGCACGCAGAGTCGGTGCACGTAGCAATCCCAATTAAACCAAACTACATCGCAGAGGGGCCTGGCAGCTCTGCATTTATCAGCCTGCCTGGAAAGGACTTGTGCAAGCTGTCCCCCCGGCTGACGGATTAGACAGCAGACAATTAGGTTTCAGACACATACACACACACGCGCGCACACACACGAGCACACGCAAGCACACGCAGGCACACAAATCCTTTTTCTCCATCCATCTGCAAGGCCGAGGCAGCCGAGCCCAGCTGTGCGGCCGTCCGGTGCTTCTGAAGCTGCGTGCAGCTGAATAAGAACGAGCCCCCGTGCCTCGGCTTTCAGCGGCCGCTCGCAAAATGAGCGAGAGGTCCCCAAAGAGATGACACAATTGCAATGGAAATTATTAACCCCTGGCGGGCCGGTTTCGCCGCCTTCTCCCAGCTCCGTTCAGCCGCAGCCAGCCTGGCGGCAAACTCCCACTCTTTGGGTTTCAAGGACAAAGCCAGAGCGAGTTAGTGCTCAGCCAACATAGCAGGGAATGAGAAACCTCCAGCTTCTGTGCTCTGAGGCGAGCTGGGCTTTTTTGGAGCTTTTTGTGGATTATTTCAGACACATCCCTTCACTGCTGGGAGACTCCCAGGTCCTGGAAGTGGGGACAATGTCCCAACACAAGCACCACTTCTGCAAACATCCCAGCAAAAGCATCCCCTCTCAACGCCAAGACCAGCAAATACAATTGCTATGTGCAGATCCTAGGTACAATGCAAGCCAGCGTTGCTCCTCAAATTGTCCCTTCCAAGGGCTATCCAAAACAATAATTCAATCTTTTAAAATTAATTGAAACATGAAATGCCTAAGATAGAACTGGAACAAGCTGAGGTGGCTTCTCAAAGGCAAAGCCTGCACATCCGCTCTGGGAGAGGGTTTCTGATGGAATCAACAAAACAATGGATAAAGGGAAATCAGTAGGTATAATTTATTGGGATTGTCCTAAAGCCTTTGATAAAATCCCACATGAGACGCTATTAAGGAAACCAAGCATTGCTGGGCGAGATGTAAAATATTGCCGGGGAGCAGGAAGCAGTAAAGTGGCACAGACCGGCACGGGAGGAGATGGTTAAAGCACTGCTGGGACACGGAGGCCGAGGAAGCTGTACTGTGGCCATGCTCCGAGCCCAGCTCCTGCCGGCATCAGGAGTGGGGAGCCAGGAATTGACAGTCCCCAGAAGGCAACGCTGCAGATGCTCACCAAAACCTTCACAATACAGCCCCTAATGTCCCTCTCTCCTCCTGTCTGTCTGTCCCAGGCTGCCTGTCCTCCCATCCGGGCTGGGGTACAGGGCCATTAGTGGCCCCAGCCTCCTTCCCTCCATCGCTCGCACCTACTTGAGGGAAGATAAGCTGGACACGGCACCAAAAAGGACCATGTCAGCCTATGGCCTCTCTCCTCATACAAGCAGCCCTTGATCTCCCAGTGTCCTTTCAAGACATATTTCAACTGTCCATCTAGGGAGGAGAAAGCTGGAGAGAAATCTCACATCCCACATTAGGAGTGGGACATGCCGGGGGAGGGAGGGAGGATCCTCCGGAAACACCACTCTCAGCTGAACAAAGAACTTTCTAAAAACAGCACCGTGTTTTAGTTTTTCTTGCAGTTAGTTTTTGAAGAAAGGGAGATCAGATGAGAAGAGTCCGTCTTGGTGCCTGGTGCCCACCTCACCCATGCAGCCAAACAAGACGACTGATGCCCAGCTAGAAAAGACCACAAAAGTAACTCAGCCCATCCCTCAAACCAATACCAGCAATTTTTTTGAGGTATGTTTTCACAAAATACAGACATAAGCCCTAGTGTTACAAGATGCACCATCCACCAAAGTTAGAAGAACCTCTCCAGATGCACTGGGGAATGTCTAGATGTTTGCCAAGGAAGATTGCTGCTTTTCCTGAGCTCTGATTATTATTAGTAGCATAACAGTGAAGACAGGATGATGGACCTGGTCTCACAGAGCACCTCATACAGCAATTTAGGACTGCCTGGAGGCTGCCATGCTCATTGCCTGCGAGTAGACAGGTCACATAGCTGGCTCTGCCCCATGCACAACCTGCTCCATCTCCAGAGCCACCAGATTTCCACCTGTTCCAGCAGGGCTGGACCAGAGCCTCATCCCTCCCTTCAGCAGAAACCAGCTCCTCAGTTTTCAGCCTAAACTTATTTGTGGGCAGTTTTTTGTCATTTGGCCCTCGGCCAACAACATCCGTCAGTGAAACAGCTCCTCTCCCACCCCAGTGCTCTGTGTCCCCCAGTCTACCAGATTTGCAAAGCTGAGCTTGCAGAGTCTCGGGAGATGGGTCATTCACCACTTCTCCTTGGGGACTTCGCCATCATTTCATGTATCAGTCCATAAATGACCCCTCCAGGTTTATCAAGGACCTATGTGTTTCCCTCTGCAGCACGAAGCAGGGTACCAGGGAGAATTTTCTGATAACTATGCTGCATTTTCCTCTCCTCCTTTCATCCCATTATCCATAGTTATATCCCTTAGACCACTCTAAATAATTACTCAGATGGGTGTTTATGACCTTCAGATATTTGTCCATCCCTGGTTTAAGTGAACTCTTAGCCAAGCTATGCTTAATATTTAGACTGCATGGAGAAATGTTCACGTCCAAAATACTTCCAGGCTGTGGTGGTGAAGTTGATAGAAACGGCTGATCCTGCACCATTTGCTACAGCTCCAAGGCCATTTTTCAGTCACAGGCAGCTTTCTGCTTCCTCCATGCAATGTTTTCCCATTAAAAACCCCAATACCTGGAAACCTTCTTGTGCATGCTTCCATCCATCCTTAGCTTAGGAAGAAGGGAGTGAAGTTTATATGGTGTGGCTCATGCAGAAGTGGGAGATATCCAGATAAAGCTGTCCAGGCACCTCCTTTGGGAGGAAGAGCCAGGTTGTCTGAAAAAAGCCCTTGGAAATTCCAGGGAAGGGAGGAATGGTCCTAGTCGGTCACGAGAGGAGCCAACCTCCAAAATAACTGCTGATGAGGCCAGGAGAACCCAATGCTTTCCTTTGTGCCAAGAGCATCACTGGCTTCGTCAGGGATGCCTATCCCCCTCCAGCCTCCCAGGGACAAGTGCCTGGGTGAGGTGAGGGTCAGGGCCACAGCGAGGGATGGCAGGGCTGGCCTCAGTAATGGAGATTTACTGCTCCGAGCCCTATTAGCCGGGCCATCTGGATACCAAGCATCAGCACAAGTTATTAGAGACCACAGCCTGATGTCATACAGGCACAACAGCAGGAAAAAGCGGGAGATGCTGCAATAGCTTCCTCTCATGCAGGAAGAAAGTGGGAGCTCTGGGAGGGTTTCTGCTGGAGTAAAACCCCGATGAGGGGAAGGAGAAAGGGAAACGCTGTGCAGGCGCTCGCGGATACCAACACAAACATGCTGATGTGCACGGAGCACATCTGCGCTCCCAGCTCCGTGCACGGGTGCTCATGCCCAGGCACAGCGCTGGCAACCACTGCAGAGGTGAGAAAGGGGAGAGGTGAACAGAGGAGGAGGAGGAAGCACAGCACCACCAGCTTCAGGCATTCACCTATCATTGCCAAGCCCTAAACAAAATTATGAGGAGGGTTTATAGGAGTTTGTGTCTAAAGAGCACTCAGTTGGGGGTGGTTATGGTGTATCTTCTAGTTTTTTATGCTTTAGGAGGTCACATTTTCCTTTATCCCTTTTTGCTGTGGTCCCAAGAGTTGGAAAGACTACCTTTACTTTTTTACTGAAAGCTGAGATCTTCTCATGGACACTAGACTCTGTGACCTGGACCTTTAAAGTAAGTATTTGCCATTGATAAAGCAAACAGCATGGGTGGGTAGCACCGTTTTGTAGGGCAAACCCCACCAGGACCTGGCACTAGGACATACTCTCTCTTCTCATAGGGCAGCCTGGGTTTCTGTTCCTTTGCAGCGAGCACAGCTTCAACGGTTAGTCCCAATATGTGCACTGTAAGAGGCCCCAGTCTGACTCATGGAGGGGAAATGACTCGCTGTGGTTACAAAGCATGACTTTCCCAAAGAGAAAAACAATCCAGCACATAAAAAAAACCCCTCTTTCCTTCCTTAAAACTGGGCATCACCTTTCAGGAGACAACAGACAACCCAACCTGACCCGCACACAGTCTGGGAAACAAAACCTGGCTTGCCTGGATAGAAGAGTATTTCCACCAAACCTGTGTCAGCTGCTGGGATCTCCAGGTACCACCCCAGATCCTCCACCATCGATGTGACCCTAACCCTGGACCCATTTTGGTCCTCTGTGGGTGATGTAGCTGCCTCAAAACATCCAGCAGCAAAGGGAAGGGACCTGGCCACATCCAGCCCTATGGAAAATCATCCTCCATGTGTTCCCTTCAGCCCCCCATGCCAACACTGCAGAGAAATAACCCCCAGCTGCCCCTGCCACCTCAACGGCTCTTGGGAGAGAGGCGAATCTGGCTTGAGAAAAATCAAATAGTAAGAGGGGAGGAAAGCAAAAGCAGAAAGAAAGGAGGACAGAAATAGGGCTGGGTGCAGGAGGCTGTTGGGCCAGGGCTCACGCAGGTCTCAGCCCAGCATTGGGCTATTTTCTGCCTTTTCCTCTTCCTTGCTGCCACGTCGCCATGGCAACCCCATCAGCTGAGTGGCTTTGCTTCACGACTCTGCTTCCCGCTCCATGGGGAGTTTTGGGGGTTTTTTTTCCGCCCCTTCTTCTCACCCTGCTTTCCCACTCAGGCCCTATCCCAGGGAGGCTCCCAGCTGGCAACTGGCAGTGCTGACCAGGGACTTACAAGGGTGTTTGTAAGGTCCCCCTTGTGCAGCACAGCCAGGGGACATCAAGGGGACAGGACACCTTAGGCAGCTCACACCAGCCCCACGGAGGGGTGATGGTACCCTGCCCTGTGGAGCAGAACACTAGCTTCGGGAGCAGAGCCCTGTGCCAAAGGGGTCCCCACGCACCTCTCACTTTACCTCCCCTGCCCTGGGAAACGCTCTCGCCTTCAGCATTGTCAGCCCTGATGCCTCCAAGCACCTCCCACTTGCAAAGGGCAGGCATTGAGTTTTTGGGCAGCCACCCCACAGGAAGGGTGCTGCCCTGGGACGCAGACCTCGCCGGAGAAGCCCTGTGCAGAGTGGTGGTCTTTCTCTGCTGGGGACAAGTTAGATAAACACCATCTGAGTGTAACTCCTCCCACCATCAGGGTACGTCAGCCTCCAGAGGTCCCCTCCAGCCCCATTTTCCAGGGCTAAAAGTCCCTTTAAAAAACTAGCTGAGCTAGAACCATGGGTAACTCCATGGGTTTAGAATTAAACAGAGGGAGAGATGTAGCAAGGACAAAATGGAAGATGCAGAGGAGCTGGAAGAGGAGGGAATGGGAGGAAGGGGGTGGAAAAAAAAGCCTTTCCTACTCTCAGCTCAGACAGTGTGTCCAGGTGTGACAGAAGAGCCCTCCACAAGGAGGAGGGGGTTTGAGAGCATCCCCTGGCATTAGGTACCCTCTCCTACTTAACATCACTGCTCTCCTTTCACCCTTTGAAAGCCCCAACCTTAAATACAAAGGAAGGTCTCTGGCCCCTTGGAAAGCCTGATTTTGAGGAGACCAGATTAATCTCCAAAATATAATCTCATTTTCCTTGCCGAATGTTTGGCCCTGCTGAGCACCGGGCTGGCGCTTCCCAAGAGCATCATGAGCTCATCCCTCCTGCCCAGCTCCTCGCCAGGACAGAGGAGTCCCTCTGGGGTGTTTTGCATTGGGTTTGGTGCCTTCAGAATAGCTGTGGTTGGAAATCAGAGGCTGGGTTAATCTGACCCTGTCATACATATCAGATGTGCAGCAGAAACAGCCCTCCAGTAAGCATTACCACGACATTTGGGGAGGGTTGTGTTTCTTTTTTTTTTTCTTCTCTTTTTTTATAGCAGACATCTGCAGTGGGAGAAGAGGGATGGAGAAGCGAGGAATGAGAAGAAACAGCAGTTCTTCCAACAGCCAAATCCCACTGACTCAAAGCCCCCCACCACCCCCAAATCCCAACTTGTTTAGGGTCAGACCAAAGCCCTGCCAGAGCGGAGCAGACCAGCGGGGCTCCAGAGGGCTCGGCACAACCCCCAGCACACAGTTGTCCCTGCATCCAGGCTCCGCATTTCTTTATACACAGAATAACGCTGACTTAACTTAAGGTGCAATTTTGCTGGGGAAGCTGAGTTTCTTTCAATGTGGCTTAAGTCAATTAGGAGCAGGTTGGAGCTGAAGTGAATTAAGGCTTTCAACCCCAAATACGAGCACCCGCCTGGAGGAAAGGAGAGGGGAAGGCAGCTCTGCACCACTTTTAGCTAATCCAGTGCAACTCAACCGATATAAATCCGAGAACAGACAAGGCAGCATCCTTTCTCCCTCCTCCTCCTCCCTGTTCTCACTTTTTCTCTCCCCTCCTTGCTTCCCGCATCCTTCCCCCATCTCTTCCCTGAAGACTTTCCCTCCTGCTGTTCATCTCTTCCCTGCTTTCTCGGCCCCCCTCCCGGTGCCCACTTGCACGAGGGGGCCGGGAAGCAGTTGGAGATCAAACTCCTGGCAGCGCCGAAGCATCAGCCGTGCCGAGAGCCCGAGACAGCTCTGGAGCAAGGAGGCAAAGGAGTGGGATGAGCGAAAAGCGGGTGGTTTGGGTGCGAGCAGAGGAATGGCTTGGAGCCTGGCAAGCTCAAGGATATAAGAAGGCAGGGGAGAGAGTCTGCTTTATAGCACCGAGCACACACGGAGTCACTGGGGTTTGTCCCCACGCAGACCTGCCTGTATCCAGCCCCTGCCAGGACGCAGGGCAGGGAGAGCCGGGATGCTCAAGTGACCGGTCTGACAGCATGGGAACAGCTTGGCTGGCTTGAGGAGGGAAGCGCTGCATGGCAGTGAGCATCCCTCGTGGCATCCCTCACTCCTCTGTTGCCTTCCATGGGGACATCAGACAGTAATTTAGAGGCCAATTTTTAGGGTGTTTGGAAGTCTGTAAGGGCTTCTATTAACAGAGGGAGATGCATTAACATGGATGCCACAGGGTGTTTTTAAAGTTTAAAGGCCCCTAAAGTGCCACCTTCCTCTATCCCCCCA
>VXBH01003955.1:57918-74361 GCA_013400035.1 Rynchops niger | reverse complement strand
GAAAGTCCTTAATCTCCCAGATTAACATCTGGAAATAAAAAAAAAGCAATAATTAATTTCTCCTAGACCCTATCTAGCTACGCAGGTGTCAAAGCCCCTGGAAGAAGGATGGCTTCTGGTGTGGGTAGCCCCTGTGCACACCAGGAGCCAGCTCCAGCTGCTGTTAGCGGCTTCCCTCGGCAAGGGGAAGAGCACAGAGAGGATTAAGCAGCTCCAAGCCTGGGCTCTCGGACTGTATGGGGTTTCTTTGCTGATGCCAAGTACCTGCATCCATCCCCTGGAGCCATGAGTGGGGTTTCCCCAGGAGGCCAGGGGAGAGGAGGAGGAGGATGGCAGCCCAACTCCACGGAGCTGCTCAGGGGCTGTTTCGGGGATGGCAAAGCTCTGTGCAGAGGTAGCTGCCACGCTCTGGCTGCTACCAAGGACTCGCACATCACACAAACAACCTGCACAAAGAAAACGCCGCCAGAGCGAAGCCCCACACACCCTGCTCTGTGCCACAAGCTGAGCTGCAAAATCCTCATCCCTGGGTGCTCTCCGCAAAAGGGCAACGACACCAGATATTTCCAGCGATCCCTGCTGCAGGTTGAGCCGGGAGCACTGTGCAGTTAGTCTCCGTGGTTCACAGCATTGGCTGCTGCCAGCAAAGGAACGGAGGAACTGGGGGGGAAGAAAAAGAGCAAGCACAGTGGGGGGACGGTTAATTAGAAAAGCTGCCCAAGATGTGGGCTTGCCAGACAAACTTTGGGATGTCCCTCCACGCCTCATCAATGCAAATGAAGCAGAAGGACCCAGGGAGACATCCCAGGCTCCCCGTTGGGTTTATACCCAGATAACTGGATGACAAGGCTGGCTCCCGGCAGCCCCTGGCGCTCCCGGTACCCTCCAACCCACAGCAGCAGCCTTTTAGTCTCCACCAGCACCAGCCCGGGAGCTGCTGCACACCGAACCTGCTGTGCTTATAAACAACGCGACTCCAGAAAGAAACGTGGTGTGGGCAGACTGACGTAAAGGAGCCCATGACCCAACACAACCACCTCTCCCCTCTCTGCTTCCCTCCAGCCCCCCCTGCATCCATGCACACCGATGTCCCCCTAGGGACACACAGCCATAATCCACCTTGGGACCGCTGCAGTGCTGCTGTGGTCTCCTCAGGCATTAAATGCCTCAAAAATGCCAAATCATTATTTTCTACGTAAACATAGATTTTCCTCAACAATCTCTGGTTGAGCACCCAAAAGAAGTCCTTCCCATGAAGGAAAAGCAGGAGGATCCAGCCCTCCCTGCGTGGGGTCTGTGCTCCCATTCAGGGTTGGCATGGACATCCCAAGACCTGGGTGCCAGATCTCAGGAAGCTCCAGCTGGAATGACATGAAGCAGGCGTGTGCTAAGGGTCAGAGAAGGCGGCTGGACGAGTGGGACAGGAAGCCAGACCCTATTCCTGCCTCTGTCCCTGACTTCCCCCATGACCTTGGATATATTCCAGGGGCACCATATTTTCAGGCAACTTCTGCTCCCATTTGAGCCCGGACTTACCTGAGCAGAGCCTGGTGTGGCAGGCAGGTTGCTGAGCAGGCTGGAAAGCCAAACCCTGGTCAGTAACTTGGTTCCTCACCCTTCGGAAGGTCTGCCTTTCTGCCACCCCATTTCCAACCAATTTGTCAGAGGCACCAGGGTGGGAAGGAGATACTTCACATTTCTGCAGCTCTCCAAGACCTGGGGGTAAGTCCCTCTTCTCCAAAACGGCTTGCGGGAGGAGGGTCCAGGAAGAAAAGTCATAAAGAAAACCCTCCTTAGAAACCAAACAAAGTGTTGGGTGTTTGTGCAGAGCCAGGGTACATTCATGAGTCCTGTTCTCTCAAGGGAGGTCAAACAGGTCATTTAGGCACAGTAAAAGCCTTCGACGTTGAAGTTCCTCTAAGCTTGCAAGGGACTTTGATTTCTCCCCAATGCTCTGGGACACCTGGAGCCCAAAGCTGCCCCAAGAAGGGCAACATTTGTGCTCCAAAAAAGTGCTGCAGATGCAAGGAACTCAGAAAAAGCAGCAGCAGGGAGAGCCCTAGATCTGCCAAGCCCCGGCACGCTGGACCAGGCTGGCCTTTGCTCTCTGTCCCCAGTAGCTGTGTAGCTGTCACCCAGCGCAGCTTTTTGGAGACCCTTTGGGGCAGGGCAGCAGGGGCGAGCCAGCGCCTAATCCTGCAGCATCAGCTCCCACCACTCCAGCCCTGACAGCAGCAGCAAGGAGGAATGGAAAAATACAGAAAGGAGCTGAATAAAGCTCCCTCGTAAAGGGGCTCAGGCCACAGTTCGGACCCTGTTTCCCACCCTTGGTCCTGTCTCCCACCCTTGTCTTAACAGCTGCACAGTGTCTCCACAGGGAGAGAGCAGATCCGAGCTGCAAACTATAAAAAAAAAAAAAAAAAAAGAAAGAAAAACGGAGAGAGGGAGCGAGCAAGCGAGAGAGTGTCTGACTACAGCCCTAAGGGCTGTCACAACAGATAAAACCTCAGCCAGGCTTCGCAGTTTGAGCTCCTGCACGCTAATGCACAGCAGAGCTAAAAATACCGACGTGTGGAAAAGCAGAGGCTGCTGTTGCTGCCTTTTGAGCTGATCGCGGGCTCCAGCTCCCTGGCCAGCCCAAAGCAGCCAGATGCACGGCCACGGAGGGGGAACTGCAACCCTGGAGAGGGGCAGGGACACCCCGGCTGTCTCCCCCACCACCCAGCCATGGGGCTGGCTCTGCCCACGCCGTGCCCAGCTGAGCTGTATTGCAGAAAGGGCTCGGTTGGGTTTGTGCTGATGTGAAGTAAAATATCTGGGCCATGCGCTTTCTGCTCCGCAGGCAGAGCAGGATGGCAGCAGAGGGATGGAGCAGCCTTAGGGAGAGGGGCCGACGTGCAGAGAAAGGGGAGGATGGAGCCCACAACGAGGAGGAGGAGGATGCGGTGAAGCTTTGTGAGATGACGAAGAGGCAGGACAGCTCCAGAGCCCCATCCCTGGGGCTGAAAAACAAGCAGCCCAGTGCTAATCCCCGAAGTCAGCCTCATGCGAGATGGGAATGAGCTTGTGTCCGCACTGCCATGCTATCTCCCAATTTATCTGGCCATCTTCTCTGCAGCAATTGTTACCCTATCTGAGGCCCGGGAACGGGAATATACTTAACCGTGCACTTAAATTCAAGCATGCACTTAAAGTCTATTTTCTTCAATGGAGCTGAAGGACGTGCTCAAGGGTTAGCACGTGATTAGCTGCTTTCAGCAAAGGTCAGTTCTCTGAACCGGGGCTCACTCAGGGCCCCCTTCTCCCAAACCTGGGGAGGGCACCGGGGTTGTCCCTAAGCTGTTACATCCCCTCCTGCAAATCCAGGCAAAGCCCACTTCTCCTGGGGACAACCGTCCTCTGAAACGCTGATTAACACCAGGCATCAAGCAGTCGTCACGCCTCCCGCAGCAGGTTTGTGTCGTCCCCATCAGACACCGAGCGCAGCAGCTGCCTGCCCAAAGCCCCCACCTCTGCAGCCCAGGGAGGTCTTGGTCTCATTTTGGAAGCCATCACGATGGTGAAGACTCAGATGGTCTCCCTCAGCTCATGGCCAGACTGCATCTCCCATGTGCTGTGCATGCTCCTGCTCTGTCCCACAAGCAGGACAGACACAACCATCTTGGGGTCACTTCACCCCAAGACCTGGAGCCCAAACTCAACCTGGGGACACCAAAAATAGTTTTCAGAGCCCCGGTGTCCTGGCTAACACAGCTTGCGCTGCCTTCCTACACCTCACAGGGATCAAGTCCTTGCCTGTTCATCAAGATGAGGGGAGAGGCTCACCGTGCCCAGTCAGCACCCCCTTATCAGCCCTGCATCACGCCTCCCACATCAGCACTGACCCACCGGCAGAGCGCACAGCCCAGTTACCCCATGCATCACCCTATTCCTTTTCTACTCACAATAATATTCAAGACACCAGCGCAAAGTCCCCACGGATCTGTTTCAAGTTGCATTATCAGCACATTTGGCATTTTCATCATGCTTAGGACACGGTCCCCTACAAATGGCCAATTTATCTTGAAAGCAAACGCTTGCCTTCGAGGCTGAGGTTTCCAGCAGGCAGCGGCTGTGCCAACACAGCCTTTGGGCAGGGCGGAGAGTCCTGCGAAACCCAGCAGCATCCACAATGTCCTACACTGGGACACGTGGCCAGGGAAGGAATAGCAGCCCCAGCTCCACCAATAACCCAAATTTCTCAGCACCTCAACTGGTTATTTTAACCCTACTAGGCCAAGCCACGATGGCAGATCAGTTCTCGAATCATCACTATTACTTAGATTAATTAATTGATGTTTTCACAGCGTGTTGAGGAATTAGGAGGGGGAGGGTGAAGGAGAGGGCAAATCAACAAAAAAAAAAGTGCTACCTAAGCCAAGAAGGATGAACACCATGCAGGAAGAAAAGAGCAGGTTTTCATAGTAATTACAGCATCAGTATTTATGGATTAGGCCAAGAGGGTCCCCCCAAGCGCTGGCTGCAGCTGGGTGGATCTGCAACCAGCCTCCCTTGCACAGGACGGGGCAGGAGGGCAAATCAACTCATCCCAGCACAACCCATCCCAGCGGAGCAGCAGTCACTCATCTGTTATTTGTTTTGCAGCATGACAAACTCCCCAAACATCAAAACTCTGGCTTTTTTTTCCCCCCCTTTTCCAAACCAAGTAGACACTTGCCAAACAGCCAGCCCAGCCCCACACTTCTAGTATTTCAAGGGCTCTTCCAGCCCTCTTTTTTGCTGCACGCAAGCACATTCATATTGTATCTACACTAGCCTTACACATCACCATCCAACTATAAACCAGTGTTGGCAAATATCACAGCACCATCACAAGGTGTCGCAAAACCTTTTGACTTCCACAAAGCCCCTGATCCTGGAGCCACAGAGTAATGGAAGAAAAAAAACCCAAACCTCTTCTTTCATTAAAAAGGAAAATTCACAGCCCTCATGGTTAGAGGCAAAGAGCTGAAAATATGAGTTCTGAAAACATGGCTCCTAGCCACACACAAACTGGAAAGCACATATAAATCAAGATTTTTCACACAAGTCTTACACCAGACTTTTGATCTGTGGGCAGCAACCAGCATTACAATCACTCTCCTTATTTGCTTACATTTGAGCACACAAAAAAAGATAGTTCCCAACAGAGCAGCACTTACAACTCATCACTTTTTTCTGCTCCAGCAAAAATCTGGTTGTCCATGGAGAAACCTAAGCAGGAGATGATAATCCCACTAACAAAGAGGTCCAGGGAGATCAGACCCTTTGACCAAGCGAGAACCCCTGCTACAGCCCTACCCATAGCTCTCAAAAACCCCCAATTCCTTACCTCTCTGGCTCAGACAATCACTGGTAGCCACCAACACTTCTGCTGAACTACCACATAGCTTCATCGTCAAGGTTTTAATTGAAAACACTCTAGAGGCAGTGCTGCACCAGCTGTGGTCACTCAGGTTGGTCTCACCCCTATAGCTCTCTTGAGGAACCACTTTGCAAAAGGGAGGTAAAGGGGTACGGAAACTCCCACCTGGAGACTCAGAGCTGCCCAGCCCAGGGCCTGAAAGCAGCTCTCCAGTTCTGGCAGGCTGATGCCCCAGGTGGCCCTATGTTGGACCCCTCTTTCCTTACCCGATGCTTCGACTTGGATTGTAAGATCTGTGAGACAAGGAGCATCTTATGCATTGGTCCGGCTGCCTGCAGCCCCAAAGTGCTGCTCTAGCAAATGTAAAGAGCAGCAGCTAGATGAGTTTCTAATAAGTATTATCAGACTCATCACCGTCAATGTCTCCTTGTTGGTCTTCCTGCCAGAGCATCCAAAAAGAGAGGGGCTTTGGGCTTTCGTGCCTCACAACATTGTCTCCATCAGGGTCCCATCCACCAATCAGCACAAGGAGGTCACCCCACAGCACTCCCTTTCACAGGCTTTGGGGCAAGTTAGCCCATCCCATCCACTTCTCCCGGGGTCAGTGCAATGCTCTCAGCCTCTGCATCCCGTCTCCAGCCTCCTGCCCAAGACTTGGAAAACCCAGAGCCATTTCAGAGGCCCATGCTGTCACTGGGGTGAAAATCCAGGCATTTGGACAATTCAGAAAACCCCAAAACCCGCCTTGGTCCAAACTCCTAAAGATGCTCCTAAACTGGCGCTGCCTGATGCTGCTGGGGCAGGCTCCCCTCGTACACTCCTGTCCTGAGTTCATCAGGCCTCTTCCCGAGCTCCAGCCTCTTGAAATTCTGCACACTAATAAAATCCTAACTAATTTACATCCAAGATGGGGAGTGAGTGGCAGCTGTTGCTATAGAAACCCTCTCCCGAGCCCTGGCTCCTGGCTGCAGCTCCAAAAGGAGCGACTGGAAGCCAGCTCGGTCCCCAGCCCCAGTTGCATTGGGATGTCCCATGGTGTCCAGCCATCCCGGCATGGGCTGAACCCAGTGCTGCTGCCCGAGGTCCCGCTGTATGAGGGATGCATGGAGGATGTGGTGGCCACCACCACCACCCAGCCTGCGTCTCCTGTCTTCCTCCAGGCCCTGCCTTTTGCACCCTCCATCACTAAAGGGTCTTCCCTGCCCTCCACCCTTCCCCAAAAGCCTTTAATCTCCTGGAGCCAGGGATCTGCGTGACAAACCCTGCTCTCATTTGGAGAAAGCAAAATAAAAAGGACAACAAAGCTGAATTGCTTCCTGAGCTGACAGACTTTGGGGAAACGCTGGAAAACCCGAGCTGAGGATCCCACCGACAGAAGGAAAACTTGCAATTTGTTTAACAATTAACGTGGCGATTCTTTTTCTTAAGTTGGACTGATGATTACTCAGTGCATGACCTATGTGGGAGTTAGTACTTTGGGCTGATTACAGCACCTTACACAAAACCTTCACTCGGCTCCAAGCAGGCTGAATCCTGGTTTACAGAAGGAACTCAGCTTACAGCATGAAATCTGGACCTATGACCAGGGCTTCACCGTTCCCCGACAGCTTTGCTGGGCACGGAGACATCACATCTCCATGGCAAAGCATCTAGGAGTGAGCTTCTTGAGCAGAAAAGCAATCAGAGGACATCATCTCTGCGAGGAAGGGAAGAAAGCAGCTCCCCTTTCAAGTAAAGCAACGAGTGAACCCAGAGCGACTGCCCCACCTCCAGCCTTCCCGCTGGAACCGGGTGGTTGTGCCATGAAGGGTGCTGGACCCTGAGCTCTGCTAGCAGCACCTAGCCGCAGATCTGCTCACCTCAGCACATGGGGGACAGCCAGTGAGTAAATGTATCTGGTCCTGGATCCCGCTCTCAGTAACACCCATGTAAAGCTGGAGGGAATCAGTTCCTGAACTGACCCATCGTCTGGTGTGTCAAGGAGTGGCAGGTGCACACGTGCTGGATACATGGTGGTGGGGTGAATGTGCTTCCTCCCCCATGGACATATTCCTCAGGTCTTCCCGGGAGCAGGATCCAGCCCACAGCACAGGTGTTCCTGGGCCAACCCCCTTTTCCCTTGGCCAAGGTGTCAAGGATGTATGAAGGTTGCTCAGCAGAGATGTCTCCCTCGTCTTCTACATATATGCCGTGCCACGTGGGCACCATGAGTCCAGGATCATGTGTGGTAGAAGGCTCCTGGCCCATCACCTTGTCCCCAGGGACAGATGTCCCTGGCATTACCTCAGGATCTGTTTATTCCTCCCTCCAGCCCTTAGCTGCCTGCTCTGTCACACAGGGAAAAACTGACTCAGACTTTCCCGAGATAAGGCGACCACATCTGCAGCCCAGCTCCTCAGGAATGCAATCAAAATAGCGACCAGCAGCCCAGGCGAGGGAAGGAGGGGGCAGAATTTTTCACTGCCGACTCCAACCCCCTGATGGACTGTTGCCATGGAAAGCCGGCAGCCAGCAGCCCCAGCTGGGGTCCTGCTGAAGGATTTTCCCTGCTTGGCCTGAGGCGAGGGCAAGGGGAAGGGGGGGAAACGCCAGGGAAGAGCTTGCATCTGGCTGCAACAGCCCTCCCCTGCTAGCAGGTGTGGAGCTCACTTCCCTCTTGGATGGAGAATCCCAAGATGGTTTGTGATCCAGCAGCGGGCTCAGAAGCTGATGGGCAGCGTTTGAAGCCTGGTGCAGGAGCGCGGATAATAAACCCAATAAATACAGCTCCATATTAGAGACAGAGGGATCAGGGAAGGAACAGAGAGGCTGTAACCTAAGACCGGGCTGCCCTCCTCCGAGATGGTGAGGTCTCTGGGGCACCCATCCAGCTCCTCTCCCCTTCAGCCTGTTTCCTTTATTTTTTGCATGAAGAAATAGGACTGTAATTCCTCTCCTGTGGGGAAAAACAATACAGGAGTTGAAGCTGACCACTTCCAGGCTGTCTGAGCAGGCTGACATTTGGGGAAAGATTTGTACAACTTTCTTACTGGGAAAAAAAAAAACTCACTGCAGTTGGAGATTGCACCGAGCTGGGCACTGCGTGGTGGTTTCTTGCCCCGGTGCATTGAGATGAGGTGGAAAAGGCTGGAGCCTGAAGCTGCCTGCCTACACCAGAGCCTGGATCAGGCACTACAAAATCTGCTGCCAGCAGCCAGCACCCAGAGGAGTCGTCACCCCTCCCGCTGCCTCGCCGGGAGCTGGCAGGAGGGGACGGACAGCTGCTTCTCCATAATCATTTCTCCACCACTGACGACATGCTGGAGCTAATTTTCAGAAGACACCTTAGGAAGAAGAATGCATTTACAACAGACGAAGCACCAGGAAGAGCATCTCCTTTCAGAGAACCAAAGATGCACAGCAAAATAAAGTGTCACTTCTTGTTAACCCTTGCCTGTACCTAAACAAGCAGTACAGAAGTTGCTGGTCAAATCCTGCCCCCATTCACAGTCTCGGAGCTTTGCCAATTGTTTGAGCAAGAAGGGGAAAGCGACTGTCTCTTCCGAGACATTACTGACTGAAAGCTCTCCCTGAAGGAGGGACCATGCCTCAGTTTGACGCCAAGACTTGCTCTCTCAGATACCTGCTGAGAGCTTGGTCTCAGTGACTGCTGTTCCCGGCACCGCTTGGCCATTCAGCACGTGTGTGACACGCACGGCAGCCCCGGGGTGGGGAATGAGGTGCAAAACCTACCAGGTAGAGAACCCAGCCCTGCTCTGGCTTAGAAAAGCATTCCTGGCCCAGGGGGGAAAGGAGAGCTGGGGAAGGGGGAGGGAGGGAGAACACCACCTGCGTATTGATCTGACGATATGAAAAGGGTTTTTCTTCTGGTTCCTGAGCTGGAGATGGGAACCTATTGGATGAAAACCTCAGCTCTCCCGCTGCCCTGGTTTCAGCCACTCCAGGCTGCTGTTTAATTAGATGAGCATTAGCAGAAGGGCAGCTGGGCAGCTGGGAGGGGCCCGGCTTTCTGCGCCCCACAGACCCCTGCTCGATGGGAGCGTGCTGCTGTTGGAGACACGGCTCGGCCGTGCCCACTGGGGCATCCCTGGCCGAGACATGCCAGGGCGCAGACCTGGCTGACCCTCGAGCCATTGGGAACCCAGCCGCCCCCATGCAATGCAATTACTAATCCTTTCCCCCCACATTTTCAGCAGCTCCGTATGAAGCCCAGCGACGGCTCAGGGTTTCCTCCTGCATCAGCCTCAGGTTTAGCTCAGTAACGACCTGGAAGCTGAGGAGGCTGGAGCGCGGAGCAGGCACTTTTCCTGCCTGCATCCTATCTGGGAGAAATTACAACAAAGTCGTGAAGGATTTGCAGTTATTTTCACACTCCTTTTCCCAGATTAACACATGGATCCACTTTCTGTTCAGCAGTCTGAGACCGTATTGTTTTGTCTCTGTCGCAACCTCACACTCCTGCTTCCCAGAGCTTTGCAGCTCCCCACCGATGGGTATGGGATATCAACAGGAAGGGAGGAGCTTGCTTTAATTAGCGTGCACTTCTTAATTGGGCTGCAAGCTCCCCAGCAAGTCAGGTAGTATTTTATCTTCGTTTTACAGACCTGGGAGTGAGGAGGCTGCAGGAAGACCAAGGGACATGACCAAGGGTTGTCAGGAAGAAGGTGGCAGAGCAATGGAGAGACACCAGGATTCCTCCCTGTCCCCATTACCTGCACTGAACCCAGCAGTGACATTACCTGGTGACAGCTCACCAAAGCACTCTGTTTGCAAGGAATAATGGGACGATCCCAGATTACCCACTTGCATGTATCAGCCTTTTCCCCTTGCTATCAACAGAGCGACACAGATTTAAGGAAACTGGGTTAGATCCACATTTATATTGGGATGCAACACTCACAGGTTAAGCAAAGGTCCCTTGACTGTCAAACTGATGCCAAATCCCACCAGGAGAAAGACCCTGCCCACATGGGGCTCTATGGCAAGGCTTTACTAGGGACATGGGACAAGCTCTTGTTACATGTTGTAAAAGAAACTTTCCAACAAACCCAGGATGCAGCTGTTTCAGCTGCTTTCAGCAGAAGACATTATCTGTGGAGCAGATAAACCCAGTTCAGCCTTACCTATGGCTCCACAGCCAGCTCCTCCACAGCAGCGTCAGCAATCAGCTAGCTGCTATCAGCACATCTGCAAGGCATCCGTGCCGGAGAAAACTTATGCCTGCTGGTTTGGAGGGAGAAAGCCAGAGCTTTTGCATTGTCCTTCTCCCACAGCGCTCTGGTCTGGCTGGTCTGAACTGGCTGCAGTGGGAGCAAGAACGTGTTGCTCCGGTTTCTCACCCTGCCACTGCTTTTCAGTCCTCATCTCTTTCCATGTGTACTCGTTCCCAGGCCAGTGTGGAAGCACAAGGGGAATCAAATGGTTGTGAGCTCCCATGTAACAGTGGCACTACGTGGGGCAACAACCAGCCTCCAGGTCTTCTGCAGACCATGGGTTGAAGGGCAAATGCTGGTGGAGGCAGTTGGGTGAATGTGTAACCCACAGCCAGGCTCTCCAGGGCCAGAAGATGTGGAAAACCAGGGGGGGATGAAGGAGCAGAGCCTTGGCTTGCATTTCCCCTCCTCTCTCTTGCTGTTCCTGGTTGCCCTTAAGGGAATGCTTTCATGCTGCACCTGCCCAGGGGAAGGTGTTAGCTGAGATGCACAAACCAACACGAGAAGCTATTGTGCCCTGCTCTGGGACCTCCACATGGTCCAACAAGCTCCAACCCGCCATCTGCGGTGCACCACCAGGTCTGAGACCCCTACATCTAGCTCAGGAAACAGGCTGACCAATATCTATGGGAAATAAGAGGAATTTGGGAGTAGGGAGCAGAAGGGTCAGTCAAGATGGGTGACACCAAGCCTATCAGCTCTGTGATGTGTGGGGATGTCCAGTGTTGGCTCTGGGGCTGGCATCCCCCCATGCTGATGGTGAAGTGGGCTCGGGGGCTCTCTCCAGAGAAGTCCAAAGGATAAATTTTCCCTGCTGTGTCGCAAGACCCAACTCAGCGGCCCATGTGCATGCCCCTGAGGGCAATGCTCCACGCAGACACGCTTCAACCACGGAACTCCACCGCTGCCCATGCGAGCACAGGAAACCTTGCACACACAAACCAGCAAGCACGTGCCGCCGAGCAGAAACTGAGCTCCAGCAAGAGCTGCAGGGAGGACTGTGCCTACACCTCCATGCAAACAACCCATTGGATCCAGGCAACAGTCCGCAAGCAGAGCGAGAGCTACAGGCGCCAACGTCCCCCTCCGGCTCCCAGCATGACTCACACTGGTTGCCATGAAGAAGTCAACATTTGCATGCAGCTACCCCATGGTGGAATGAGAAGCTCCCTCAGCTATTTGCCGACTCTCTGGGGGAGGGCAGCGAGCGGTGGGACTTCAGGGGCCAGCACAGTACCAGATGGCAAACTCTGGCATTTCTACAGGCATCTCTGGGCTGCTACCAACACGATCCGTATAGGCAAGATGCTCCAGATGATGCTCCCTGCAAATGAGATGTTCCAAAGAGAGAAGGGAGTTGGGCACCCAACATCTATTTGATTTAGTTTTCTTTCAGCTTCTTTAAACTCTCAGCCTCAAAGCTGCCCACCCTCGCCAAGCACCATGCAGAATTAGCTACACATGGAGCGATCGATGCCGGTGAGGGAGAAGCGCGCGCGCGCTCGCACCCACTCAGCACACAGCGAGCGCAAGCGCACAGACCACAGCCCAAGGCTGAGCTCTGGCAACAGCGAAGCCTAACGTATCCATGGGCAGTTTCTCCCAATATCCGTGCATCGCACGGAGGTGTTCTCCCGAGCAATGCCCTGGCCCCGCAGCGGGACGGCTGCTCCCACAGGCGTGTGAAAAGCCCCGGCTCGGGAGAGAGAGGGTAATTATATGCCAGGGGAGCAGCTGATTCAAACCCTTCCTGACCCCAGGCTGAAGAGTTCTCCTGATCGATCAGGAAGATGCTCTTTCATTTTCCTCAAGCGTTTCGCTGACGGATGGAAAAATCAATGCCCCACAGAGGAGTCTGGAGGGGGGTGGAGCAAGGGGAAGAAAGGGAGAGAAAGAGAAGGGGGAATGAAAAGGAGGAGAAGGGAGAGGGGAGAGAGGAGTGCGCTGGGGGAGGCAGGGGTTCCTGGAGGGGGTGGTGGGAAGGCAGGTGGGCTGGCGGCACCTACAGACACCGCCTGCCCCTGAGGTTTGGGATCTCCTCCACACACGGAGGACTGAGAGCAGAGCAAGGCTTCTCCCAGCTGGGTGCCATGGAGCCAAGGAACTGCTGCCCCGAGAGCCCCCATTGGCTGTGCTTCCCCACACCAAGCACCACTCCTGCAGCCCAAATGGGGGTCCCAAATCTGAGCCTGTGGGGTCCACCTCACAGCAACACTGCTGGTTTCCATGGAAACACCTCCCAGTTCCCCCATGGAGATGTCCCTGCTACCCATGGTCAGATATGGGGGAAGAAACCCTCAAGGTCCACAAAGCTTTTGGGTGAAAATTCCCCAGTACCTTGTTTTTCATGAAAGTTGCCCTGCTGAGATCCCCCAGCTCTGACTCACTACGTGGGTGCAGTCCAAGCACTGTCTTGGGGTCCCATCCTGCCCACGGAGCTCTGCGGGGTGCCCCAGGCTGGGACAGGTATCCCCAGTGCCTCTGTGCCAGCGGCCCCTGCGATTACAGCATCTTGCCAGTTCTGCTGGGCAGAAAGGCTGCCAAAAGGGACTTCATCCCTTCACAGGGGGAAATCTTTGCTAAAGACCGAGTTAAGACCCGCACAACTCATCTAGCTTCTCCGTTTCGGACTGTTGTGGTTTTCAGAGGGACAGTTGAGCCTCCCCATTTGCACCCGCTGACACCAGCAAGTGGAAAAGACACCTACGAATCTCCCCGTCGGTCAGGGCAGAGCCAGGCCCACACTGCTGGATGCAAATGAAGTGGCAGCTTGCCTCAAACAGTTGGGGTTTTCCAGTGTTTTCTTCCCCACATCCTATTAATAATTAACACAACTGCAATGAGACCAGCTTTTAAGAGGCTTCACTGCCATGGACTGCGTTTACAGTCCCTCTTCCAGGAGCAAAGGTTTGTCGGTTACCACTGGAAACCGGGAAGGCTCTGGTCTCGGCCAGGGATGCCGTCCTCATGGGAACCTGTCTCCGCGTCACCACCGGGCTGAGCTGACCCATCGTGCTGACAGAGCTGAGGAGACAGAGCCCTGCCAAGGCAGCCCGTCCTCAGCCCCTTCCCTGAATCCCACCCTCAGTTCAAGATGGCTCATCGGGATTTTGAAATCGCCACCCTCTTCTTCTACAGGCTGATGTAGGTGTGAGCTCACCAGGCAGGAGGACAAGCTAATGCTCCCTCTTGAGATGGGATTTGGAGCTTAAAGAACAGAGTTTGGGGGTTGGAGGTGGTCTCTGCCCACCATCCCACAACCTCATCCTCTGGCATCTGCAAAACAGCGAGGGAGCAAAGCCAGACCAGCCCATTGCAGGTCCCTCTTGGGGATGTTTTGCAGTATTTCCCTTTCCAAAGGACAGGGAGCACCTTCCATATCACCATAGGTCCCAGCTGCCTGTCCGACCGTGCCATAACAGGCTGGGGACAATGCTCTCTCTGGGCCACCTGGGAGGGGCGAACAGGGATCAAGCCATCCCCAAAGCCTGGGATTTGGACCAAGCGATCTCTGCACCTCCGAACATCCTGCTCGGGAGAAATGCAAACAGAAAACAAGGGGATGGGATAGAAACAAAACCCACAGTCCAACCAGCCCCGACTCCCGGTAATTGCTTTCCCCCCGCTGGGCTGGGGCCCCGATCCCCCGCCTGGCCCCACGCGGAGCAGCCGCACCGGCCAGGCTGGTTGGGGCGGCCGTGGCGCTGCGGGAGGCAGAGCGGGGCCTGCAAACAGCCCCAGCAATAAACAGCTTCCACATGCACGCCTTGCCTTGCCTAGCCGCCCGCTCCCCGCCCCGACATACCAGCACACTTATTCATCGCCCTGCGAGGGGCCGAAGCAGCGTCGAGGGCGCTCGGCCCCAGCTGCTCTGGCGCCTGTGAGATGCAGCCCCTCCTGGGATGGGGTCCCCTTCGGGAACAGAGTCCCCGCCAGCCCCCGCAGTCCCTGGGGGTGCGGGTAGCCTGAAGTGCCCATCCCGCAGGCATGACACAGCTCCAGGGCTGTTGCAGGACCCCCCAGGCTAGCAAACAGCCACCCCGCATGTGGATGCCAGCGCTGGCAAACCCCCTCAAATCTCCTTTTAATCGGATCCCCAGTTGTCCTCCTTATCCCATGCTGTCCGCAACCCCCCAGGCCATCGTGCCCTGTCTCTTCTTCCTTGAGGACCAGATCAAACCCTGGGCTCAAATCCACATCAGCCTGTGTCCCCTTGTCCTCTGTATGGCAAAACCTCTCAAATTAGGACTTGGGAAAGGGTTTGCGCCCCCAACCCTGCAGTAGAGGGGGATCAGTACTCTGTAGAGGCTGTATCCACGGGGACATCAGGGAAACATCACCCGATGAAATCCCATTGCTTTCCCATCCCAGCAAGGACAACAGGGGACGGGACAGTCCCATCCAGGCAGCCTTTGGGGATGATAAATCCCCTTCAGAGGCAGAGAGCAGGCAGGGCTCCGGCTCGCTGGCATCCCGGCAGGTTTACGAGGAGATTTTTAGCAGCACCAGGAACAGTCCCCAGATTAGAGCTACAGGCTTCAAAAGGAGCTGCCGAGCGCGAGAGCCGAGGGCTGGAGTCGCTGCAGCTGAAAAGGGAACGCTGCACATTATAAATAGCTGCCTCACTGGCAGCACATCTGTTTCAGGCAGCAGCTCGGGAAGACTGTGCGTGTTCTGGTTTGGCTATTTTGGGGGAAAGAGATTTGAAACTCACTCATTATTATTATTGTTCGCCCAAGAGATGTGAATGATGCCCGTTTCTCCTTTGCCTTTCCAAAACAGAAAGCAAAACGAGGTGAGTTTCAAAGCATGTAGCGGTGTGAGGTTCCCTGGGAGCTGCAGCTCTCGCTGGGAGGTGGTACGAGCACCCCAGTGACACACAGATCAAAGGGTGGTGGCACTAAACAAGGCTGGCCAAGGGACGGGGACAGCACAGACCTCATCTCTGCTCAGCCAGAAGCCACCCTACAGCCTTGGGAAGCCATGGGGGTGGGAGAGAGACAGGAGCTGCAGGCAGCAAAGAGGCCAAGGGCAGGCACCGAGGCAAGGCTAGGAGTGATGGTCCCCAAAATGCTATGGGCACATCTGCACCTGCCAGACAGGACTGCCTCATCCCCCCACTGATGCCACCATGTCCCCGCATGGCTCCGGCCCACCCCTGCACTGAGGAGATGCCGGATTCCCCTTGGGACCGCCCTTGGTGCAGAGGAGCTAGGCTGATGAAGGCCACAGCCCCAGGGATGCTCTGGCACCGCCAGAGCAGGGGACAGAGGGACGTCCCAAGCCCAGCTGCCCCATCCCTCAATGGGCCAATATCCCATGAAAGCCCACGTGTGCCGAGGAGGTGTGGGACGCTGCCGGAGCGAGTGGAAGAGGATGAAGTGGCATCCGACGTCCGGCAGCATCGGAGCAACCCCCAAGCACACAACCCGGCCCGAGCGCTCCCGAACAGCCCAGCAACGGCTCATTAATCACTCGGCACTGCCGCGGGATGGAGGCCCTCGCCGACCGCCGCCAATCCCCGCGCCGTTACCACAGAAACAACCCTTACCCTGCACAGGCTTCAAAGGGTTTTGTGCGTGTGCCTGTGTGTGCTGCTCCATCTGCCCCCCCGCAATGTTGTTTTTTGTGTGTGTGTGTGTGTGCGTGTGCGCGCGCAAGAAAGAGGTTGGGGTTCTTTTTTCCTCTCTTCCCTGGGAAGTGTTTGGCACCAGGGATCAGATCATGTGAAAAGCGAGTGCAGGAGAGACGGACAGATGGACGGAGCAAAGGAGAACCGGGCGAACCAGCCGTGATAGCCACAAGGCTGGGGGGGGTTTGGAAAGG
>VXBH01003955.1:784-57877 GCA_013400035.1 Rynchops niger | reverse complement strand
GAGGCGGCTGCGGTGCTAACGTGTCAAAAATAAATATTTATATGGAGAGAGTTTTAAAACCCTATTTTGCATTGTTATAATAAATTATTCATCTGCCTGTTTCTCCCTGCACGCCTCTCCTGGTAGGGAGCTGTGAAGGGGATGGTGCTGTGGGGTGGGTGATGGGGGTCACGGCTGACCAGGACCCCCCCAGCACCCTGGGGAGAGGAGGTAGGGAGGTTTCGGGGAGGGAAACGGGGACACAGGGCAGATGCAACTGGATCCTGAGACCACCACGGCGGTGCCATATGGGGAAGGGTCGGGAGAGGTGGGTGTCGGGAGCAGGCGGCTGAAGGTGCCCAGGGGACTCAGTGACCTCCCGGCCAGCAGTGTCAGGAACAACATGGCTGCTCTTGCACCGTACGCTGGTTTTGAACGGACCCCTCTGTGACTCCCAGACCCTCACATTTTTGTTTTGGCAAAGATAGCAGTTTCTACCAGGCTGGCCAATGCCCTGCAGCACCCTTCTGAGGAAGTGGGAATGGGGAGCTCTGCAAGGAGCCCCGCTCCCCCCATCTCCAGGTGTCCTGGTGCACCCGCTGAGGGCAGGCACACGCATGCAGGCAGTGATACAGCTCCTGCCCACACTCCTGCACTCTTGCAGCCAGCCAAAGAGCCGAGCACTGGCTGGGACAGTGCTTCTAGGAGCCGTCCTCACCTTCACATTTCCACCTACGCACTGACACGTGTACGACAGAGCCCTCTGCAAAGCTGGCAGCGGTTTCCCATTGAGGGCCTCGAGCCACAGTTCTGAGGCTGCCCCCAGACTCAGTCTTGACCCTTCTGGGTGCAGCAAAGCGTTATTGTTTCAGTCACTATTGCACATCCCGTTGCTCTGATTGCAGCTGCCATCACCTCCACCAGCACACAAGGTTTGAAAAGAGCCACCAAGCACAAAGGCAAGGTGTTGGGAGGAAAGGTTTGCTGTGGCTATTTCCAGGCTCGCTGCAATTGCATTTGCCAGAACTGCTGCAACAGAGACAAAAAGCAAGGAGGGAGAAAGGCACGAGCCTGTCTGACCAAGCCACAAAAAGCCCCTTGCCTAGCTGGAGGCTTCCAGCATATGGAAGGGGAAGTAGGAGGGCTGGAGAGGATAAAAAATGATCTTGTGGATCACCCCGCTATCCCCTCGGCTCCCCTTCAGCCTCTCCTGGCAGCTGCTCGTCTGACCTGCCCCTCCAGTGACTCCCCGACAGTGTCCTCTGGTGCTTTACCCCAGCATATCTGAACATCAAACCTAAATCTCCCTTGTGCTACAGTTTAAGCCCATAATTTCTTGTCCTACCCACCGTAGGACACGGAGAATCGTTTATTCCTACCCTGCTTGCAGCAGCCACTGACATATTTTTGAAGGCTGTTATCACATTTCACCTTCAGTCTTAGACCTTTTCATGAAAGATGGAACAGAAACACAGGTTTGCGATGGGGAGGAAGGCCAGAATAACAAAGAGGTTTTTCTGGATCACACGTGGAAACCGGGAAAGCCAGTGGGAAGGCAGGGAGCCGAGGAACAGGCAAGGAGCAGCCAAGAAGAAGCTTAAGTGCCACCAGCCAAGTTCAGGACACAAGGAGAGATGCTGGAGACACAGATCAGCAGGGAGGAAATGTGATGACACGAGGGTCACAGTGACATGGTGCAGAGCACCGGGACAAAACGAGCCCAGGGTTCCCACACAGGGTGATGTGGCAGTGCCTGAAAGGGGCGAGGGAAAGGGGCGTTGGGACTCGGTTGCAAGTGGGGAAGAGAGCTGGCTGGCCTTGCTTCTGCTGGTACCATTATTTATGGCAGGTAATGTGCCAACTCAGTCCTAAGGTCCTGGAAAGGTGAAATGGAGAACCACAGACATGAACGGCAGGCACCTAACAGCACGATCCAATATGCTTATCGTGCTTTTGCACGGCCGCACGTGTCAAAAGTACTTACAGGAAGGAGATAATCTAATTTGATAAGGGAGAGGGTAGAGGAATAACACTGTGGGCACAGATATCAGGAGCGGAAAACAAAGGAGAGACTGCAGCAGGCATCTGCTACAGACCCCCAGGACTCGAGGAGAGAAAGAAAGAACAAAAAGATTCCTGAACCAACTATCAAAGAGCTCGCAAACACAGGATACTTGTACTCAGGGGGCACTTTAACCACCCAGACATCTGTTGGGCGACAAACACATCAAAACGTAGTCAGAACGGTTTCTTCGTTATGTAGAGGACAATTTACAGATGAAGGAGGTAGAAAGGCTCCATGAAGCTACTCGCCAATAAAAAGACACTGTTAAAAAAGCAACCATAACAGGGGAAGTTTGGAGCCTGTGATCACAAGCGACACAAACCCACCGGAGTGAGGACATGGCGCATGAGATATTTACTTCCCAGCAAACACATTGCAAGGGGAACTAAGGGACAGGCAAGAGCAGCAGAGCTGGAGCTGCTTGCGGCAGCCCTGCACTTGCCCCCTCCAACAACAGGGCTGTCAATAAGGGTCAGGATAAACCTCCCAAATGCAATGGAAAGAAAATAAGCAGAAGGAAGAGCTCTTTGCACCAGAGACAGCCCTAACAGTGGGCTGTGGACGCAGAGAGAGGGGAAGCCCGTGATCCCACCTCAGCTAGCAGCTACAGCTTGTCTCAAGACTGCTGAAGACAGGCTTTTGCCCAGAGCACGGGCAGGTAAAACAGGAGCAGGCAGCCCGTAAGAGCTCATCTCCCGAACACTGAGACTTTCCACGCTTGTTGCATGAATGAAAACAGCCCTTACACATCACCGCAGAAGCTGAGCACCTCCAAATACTGGGTCCCCTCTTGAGCATCACCCCTTGATCCCTCTTACCCTGTGCCAAAAGCAGAGACAAGGTCTGAGTTTTACAAACCAGAGCCCCAGCACAAGGTCTGTGCGGTGCCGTGGCTCCTGCCTGTCCCCCGGCAGAGGTGGGGGCTACTGTGTGGAAAGGGCTTTCACAACATCCAGCGCTAGAGTCACAAAACACTCTTGCAAAACTTGGAGATACAAAAGCAAACACATCGGACAAGTCTGTACCACAGCAGAGGGGGTTTTCCAGCACACAAGGCCCTTTGGCTTCTAGAAAGGAAAGTAAGGAACATATCAGAGGTGTTTTGTCTGTGAACTCCTAAAGGAGTTTGGAAAATACCTGGCTTCAGCAATGTTACCTGTGCTCCAGGCAGAGCTCCAGGCTCTGGGGGGCACAAGTGGCAGGAGGTGGCCTGTGGCCACCCTGCGCCCTGGGGCATGTGGCCCCCAGCTCCCCGCAGCCCTCCCACCCCGCACCCTGCACCCCCCACCAGCCACTCAGTAAATTAAGGCTTTGGCACTCTATTAACAGGATTCAAAACTAGCCAGGTTTTAAAGATGTTTTGTGTTTAAAGATTAAAATAGCAAACGACTTGAAGTGCCTAAAATACACCTGAAAATCTGTCCCTTTGGCATTTAAAGGACCTAAATTTCACCGAAAGGGGTGAGATGCAGCATGAGCCTCCGTTTCTCCTCCAGAATCATTTGGGTGATGAAGGGATATGTCATCCCCTGCTTCCCACACCAAGAGCAAGAACCTCCTCAGCCTTCACAGTTACCTCCAAGCAGATGCAGAAACTGGAGACCGCAACTTCAAACAGCATAACTTTAAAAAGTGCCGTCACTTGGGGGTAGGAAAATCTCCCCTACTTTTGGCCACATTTCCAAAGGTGGTTCCCACATTTTGGCCTTAGCTGGAACACACAGTTTCCCATTTTACTTATACAAACGTAGCTCTAGGTATACGCGTGTCCAAGTTTCACGGGTGTCGGTTTTGAAGGGCTTTGGAAAAATACAGCTATTAAAAAAGTAAGGAAAAGAAAGTAGCAGGAGCCATATACCACCCCTTTGCAGGGAACAACTCTGGACATCTTTCTCCTTATTTATTTAAAAAAAAAAAAAAAAAAAGCCAACATTGCTTTCCAGGCCTGAAACCCTGACTTCAGTTACGACACGTGTCTATTTATCAGGAGAAAAGCTGAATATTTCCACTATCACAAGATTATTGCCAGTGCCTGGATTTTTCCCTAACCTCCAGCTAAAATCCTCTGAGCTGACACTCTGAAAATGGAACGGCATACGAAATACACTCCCTAACTCTCAGAGTTGGAGCCCCCCCCCCTTTTCTCCCAATAAACAATTTTGCATATATTTAAACCTCCTTCCTCTAGTTTCCCAACTCCTCCGCCCTCCCCAGCAAAGAAATTACGAAAATCCGTCATTTCTCTCTTTTTCCCTTGCACCTCCATCTATCAGCGTTTCAAAGGCAGTCTCCTCGAATGCAGAGCGGAACAGGAGATGGGCAGCGGTAATGGGAATGTGCTCCTGACTGTGCAAACCCACACAGAGAGTGAGGACAGGAGAGACTGCATTTGCATACATATTAAACGAGAGCAGTAAAAAATGCAGACGTGCAAACCATTTGGACATGGCTCGCCTCGGCGATGCGCCCTGCAAGGGAATCAATCTTCTGCGTTCTTAAAGGGAAAAACCTGTTACGGAGCGAAAAGCGAAGCCAGAGCGACGTCCACTTGCAAACACGGTCAAGGTTTCAAGACAATCTGACCTTCTGCCTTCGCTCGCAAAGACCTGCTGTGCAAAGGCTATCGCGTAGGAGGTTGAGACCCTGATGGGAGTTTCCACTTCCAGCTGCTCCCCCTGACCTGGTTTCAACAGGGCAGTCTGGTGCCTTTGGTTCTCTTCCCACCATCAGCTGATGAGACCCCCATCACAAACCAAACTCATGGCTCCCTGCTTGAGCTGGAGCAAGATATTCTCACCTCAACCAAGCCCTCAGGTGAAGGCAGCACAGAGACTTCCTTGAAATGGCCTGAGCTGGGCTCCACGGAAGAAATAAGTGACACCTGGGTATGCCGAAGATGCTCAACCTCTGCATCCCAGTACCTTCACCAACTGAACAGTGAGTACTAAGTGTCACATCTTGTATTGGCCCTGGGTGTGATCCCAGTTACAGTGAGGTCCAGAGAACAAGGCAATGAGCCTGGAGAGCGTTACTCCCCAAAATGGCTTTGGTCCAAAGTTTTTGGGAGTCCCTTTTCTGGCCTCATGGAGCTTCGCACCTACCCTACCACACGTCGGCTGACTACGCTCTATGGGTCAAACAACAGCACTGCACACGCAAGCATCTCCCGTGGTCAGGATCTACCTTGCTCTGGAAAGACCCAACCCAACCTAACTACCACTTGTCCCAATGCCCTGGTTAAGGACATTCCCAAGATCGGATGTTACAGCCAAGACAACAAGTAAGTACAGTGGAGCTTATGGAGTGGATCATTCCTAGGTGCCTGCAAGGGTACGGATCTAACGAGGCAAATCACGCAGGCAAACCTACTGATTTCAAAGTCTGCAGGTTCAGATGCATAAAAAGTGCAAAATCAGTAACTTTTATATTGCCACTCAAGGAACCACAAAGATAAAAGCAATATTCTGGGAGTGAAGATGCCATGAATATTTCTCATCTGCACTTATAAGGGATATTTGGGACCAACGGCTTGATTCTGCGTTAGCCTTGTTCAGATGAGATAATTTACATTCCCTGCCAGCTGAAAACAGGCTGTCAACTTATTTACTTGTGTCAGCTTTCACTCCCCAGCCACAGTGCTGAAAACCACTAGGTGCATGCGGAGAGTGAAGGTGGGCAGCGGATAGGTCCAGGACCAGGCAGGAACGGCGAGGATGGAGTCCAGTGCGGACACCTTGGTATGCTGCAAGCCAGCAAAGCGAAAATGTCCTGCAGGGATGGACACTGGGATGCATCAGCAGCTGCCACTTTGCATCACATCCTCCCAGCTTCTCCTTGCAATGGTCCTTTCTGTAAAGACAGAAGCTTGCCAGGTTCAGCTGTCCATCCCTGAGGGTCACAAGGCTGCAGACAGACAACTGGACATATCTCCTCAAGCATCAAATGCAGGTACCATCTCCGGCTCACCGAGCCTCACTGCCCAGCAGGGTTTGAACCCTCTGCTTCTATGGGACACACTGTCTGGAGTCTCCCTTCTCCTCCCCTCTCCAGCTATCCCCTGCTATGGCCAGATGTAATCTAATCACCTGCTTCTACATGGCTGACTCACCCCCACCTGCCTTTGCACCCAAGGACACGATGCAGGAACATGCCATCATCTGCCTGGCTTTCAGCAGACTTTCCCCACTGACGCCCAGAGACATCACTTCTTCTGGGTCTACCAAGCCCGGGGTAGCGAGGCAGCATTTAACTGTCTTCTGCTTCTCTACCAGCCTCCGGCCCCTCCAAACAAGGCACTCTCAGGGTGGGAAGGGAATTGAAAGGGGCTTCCCAGTAGCCTTTCCAGTGTGGATTCTCTGGTGTCTCATAAGGGTTGAGTTCCCATGCAGCTATCAAACGTTTGACTCTCTCCTCTTTACCCACCCACCCATTTTCACAAGACTTGCAGGAGCCGTACAAGAGCTCTACCCTTCAGCCAAACGTAATTGAAACTCGTCGCTGGGCAAAAAACAGGGGGAGGCGGGAATAAATGGAGAGAGCAAGAGAGACACGTATGCACACATGCACAGACTGGATCATGGAGGCCCTATTCCCTTAAAGAAAGGGGGAAAAAAAAAAAGAAAAAACAAAGTAAAACTACAGAGGCAATGGGCACCAGCTGAGCTGTTGGCTTCCTTCTACACCATGCAATCCCACCCCTCTGCCTCAGCTGCCGGGGATTTACAGGCACAAATGATCTGGGGAGGATTGGTTCATCCACAGACGAGTGTTTCTACAGCGCCCTGCACAAGAGTGGCCCCATTCCCAATAGCAAGTGACAATTCAGAAAAATTTGGGGCTGTTAATTATGTTCTGATTTAATTTTTTTGCAATAGCAATGCCCCCCGTGAAAGGGCAGTGGTGAGAATCTCAAAGAGGGATCCCAGGGACTTCCACCCAGAAACTGGCCCCCTGCCTCGCCAGAGGAACATGAAGGCAAAAGAAAGTGAAGTTCGACAAAAATAACAGAAAAACAACTTATTGAATAGCTGTCATTGGGTAAGTATAAATATATTAGGGATTGTGTTGATATTAGGCTCATATCAAAGGAGATTAATTTGATAATTGCCTGTGCAGAGAAAGAAAAAGAAACCACAATCAAGTCTATTGCCACTGGCATCCGAACACCTCCCTTGGTTAAATCAATTTCCTTTTTTAACTTAATTTGAGTTAATAAGTTATGGTGTAGCCATAATCCAAAAACACCCCCCAAACATTTATTCCCTTTTGACTGATCTTATTTTGGCATGGGCCTGATAGCCTGGAGCAACCAAGGGCCAAGGACTTTCTTTGTCAGTTTGGGATAGTTCAAGAGACAGTAGAAAAATGGAAATTCTTTTTCTGAGAAGCTTGTCCACGAGCTTCCCCCGCGACACAGCGTGCCACCTCCCACGTGTAGGACACGCATCCCAGCAGTAGTCAGCGATGTCAACCTCACCCCGCAAATGGCCTCAGATGACATTTTTAGAGAGGCTCCGTTATCTGAGACTACAAAATTAGCACCATAGAACAGCCTTGGTCTGCAACATGGTTCCTGCCAACGTCAATGGCGGTGCTGCAGAAGATCAAAGGCAAAGCACAGTCCTTCGGCGACAGCAAGCGTTTTGGCTGGTGGGAGAGTGTGGGGGGAGCACGGCAAAGCCAGGAGCAATCCCTGCCCTGGGCAGAAGCAGCCCGACTGAACCCCAAAAATCTCCAGAGCAAGAAATTATTCCTGCCATTTGCCTAAATTAGGCAACCCACATGCACAATTTCTCAGGAATATTCAAGGATCATTTATCCAAAAATTTAGCAATAAAAGCATTGCCCTTCTGCCAAAGAGTTAATAGCCCTGAGAGTGAATCGGAGGTCTCGCTCTTGCTGCGGGATTTCTCCCAGTGACACCACGTTCCCACTTGGAGACAAGTTTCTTTGTTTGCTTTTCCCCAGTTATATAAAGGACATAAATTTTTGTTGCAGAGAGAACTCCAGGCAATCTGCATCTCCCTCCAAGGCTTCTCGCTATGTTTCAGCTTGAATACTGCTGCTGTTGCTGCAGTTTTCCAGCCCCTGCCTGTGTCTGCACTAAACCCTCTCCTCCACCCTGGAAAGCGGGACCCTGCCCGAAACATTGCTCTCGGTCAGTTCTAACCCCACGGGAGTGGCCAAAGCCCTTTGCCATCCCCCCAGCTCCAGCCCGTGGCATCGCAGAGGCAAAGACATGGGCACAGACGAGCTACAAAACCTTGGGCTGGCAAAGGGACGTGCCCAGAGACACTCCCCTGTGTGAGAGTGTCTTGGGCAAGCGTCTCAGTGGAGCTCAGGCTTTGCAGCTCTGTTCTTTTCCCACCGATCTCCTCCAGCCCCTGGTTTTGCTCCCCCAGCAGGTCCCTGATCCCCAGCCCCATCACTCAGCGCTGAAGGAATGAGCCAGGGGAGGGGAGGTCCTGCCGGGAAGGCTCTTGCAAGGCTCCGGCGAGGGCTGGGTGCTCTCGGCCGGCCGGCGCCGCATTGCACACATACCAGCAAACCTCAGCCCGGCAGCCCCGGAAGGGGAACGAAGCAGCCAGCAGCAGCTCCCAGGCCAGCGAGGAAGCCTTAACCCCTTCCACGCTACAGCCAAGAGGCTCCTCGACTGCTAGGAGGCAGCGGGAAAGAGGAATCCACCCTAAGGCCAAGCATCCAAATGCTGCATCGCTCCCTCCCTAAAAAAAATCCCAGCAATAGCCTAAAAAATCCCTGGGAACGCAGCCCTCCTCTTCCCCTTCCCATGGCCCAACAGGGAGGCTGGGGACAACCCTCACCCCCAGCCAAAAGCCATCAACGCTCCCAGCAGCCAGCACAACCTCAGGCGACGCGGAGCCCTCCCTGGTGCCCAAGGTACCCCTCCAGTCGGGGTCAGCCCCTGGGAGACCTGTGCCCTGGAAGATGGTCTCACCAAGGTCCTGTGGGGGACCAAGGGACAGCCACAGCCTGGCAAGGCTTATTCTGCACCCCAGGGAAGGGCACATTGAGCTTCTCCATCCGCAGCACTTAAAACTGTGGTGGCAAGGAGGGTTTCTCAGCAACACCAGCAGAGGAGAAGTCCCTTGAGGCGAGGTTTGCCCTTGGATCTGTGTGTGTGAATCCCCCCACAACTCAAAGGCAGGACTTTGCACCGGGGCACTTGCACCAGTCAAGAGCTGGTTCACACTCTCTGGTCCTGGCTTTCCTTGGCCCCTTTTCTCAGCCTGGTTTCTCTTCCCCCTGAAGGCAGAGCCAGCACATTGGTCCCCAAGAGCCAGGGCAGGAGGTGGTGGCACGTCACCTCCAGAGCAGGTACCAGCACCTCACCTCTGAAAAAACAGCAACCAGGTGTTACTTCAACCCGTGTGAACGGACTAAAAATGCCCCGGGCAGGGCTGCACCACCCCAGTTGGAAATCAGCTTGGTCCGAACAGTCTCCAGACATAGTTGCAACAGCTTAAAAGTCGCATTTATGGATCCAACATGACAGCGAACACTTTTCTTTCCAGCCCAGGTAGGATCACTGAAAGCCAGGGCTGAGCCCACGGCTTCAGCAGGCAGAGTGAGCAGCAGCTCTGGGGCAGGGGCTGTCAGCCAGCCCCACCGCCACACTGCCCTCCCGGTGGAGATCGCGTCTCCCACACCAATGTTCAGCTCGGCTCTGTTCGCTCCAGCGCCAGTCCGATCTGATCAGGCCCAACAGGATTAACCACATAGCGCAGTGCCAGCGGAGGCAGATTTGCCTTTTAAAAAGAAACACACACACACACACACACACACACCCCAAAGTCCGTGTTAAAGAAACAGCCTCGGTTCAAAAGTTGCCTCTAAATTTAGGTTTTCTAAAATTAAGATCTCGTATTTTTTATAAAATAGAATTAGAGCCTTCATAATAAATTAATAATCAAAGCCCCACAGAAATGTTTCCATAAACTATTTTTTTTTAATTCCAAAGGAAACCATTTGTTTAAAAGAACCAAGTGTTCCCCTGCAGAGCCGGCACTCCAGTAATTGCAGCATGATGATAGAAAATGGGGCTGGATAGCAAAAATAACTTAAAACTATTCTAAACAACCATGAAAGCTGAGTCATCTGTTTCAAAGTCCAAGTGGAGATATCCCAGTGACAGGGCCCACAGAAAATGCTAAGGTGCATAGTTAAAAGGGGAGGGGAGAAACAAAAACAAACAGTAAAAATAGTACAAATTCCTTCAGATACTATTTGTGACAAAAGATGAAAGCTGGGATTTTCATCCTCTTTCCAACATCTCGACTGCAGCAAAGCTCAGGGTTTCATCGCACCAGGCGCTGTACAACAGGCACCCCTAATGCAACGGTCCCGCGGGTATAAAACCAATACCGAGTACTCAAGCTTACTCTTCCTCTAAAAAAAAAAAAAAACCAAAAAACAAAAAACAAAGAAAAATAAAGACACCCTCTCCCCAGCTGGTATCAGCCAGTGCAACCCCATGAAGAACAGGGGAAGGAAAGGCCAAACCCTGATCTCACACTCCTTTGTACTCCAGCCTGACTTGTATACACTGCTATCACGTTACAAAATGTGTACGTCGCCGTATGAATGGCAAGGTGCCACCAGCATAAATACATTCGTATCTGGACAAAGGATCTGTCCACACGTCAGGATCTTCATTAAAAATGAGTTTGTAAGCACTTCCCCTCATTCTTCTGGTTCATTTCCACAAAAACAAAAATGTAGCGTTGCGTCAAAGTTGCGAGGACGCCCAACATGAGACCGGCCCAAGCGCTCGGTGCTTCAAAACCAGCTGGGCTCTCACAGCACTCCCAGCTTTCCCAGGCTTGTCGAGGCACGGGTTTAAAGTGGTGGCACTTGAACCTGGTAGCTAGCTTGATTTAACAATGGGAACATGCAGAGCACAGCCTGGTGCAGCTGCAGTGAGGCCATGGGTAGAGCATGGTGGGGAAATGCAAAGCCCCGGCAAAAAGCCGGGGACACATCGCACAGGATGGTGAGGGCTGCACCGCACCGTGGGCACCCGGCGGTTATGGGAAGCAAGTGCCACAGCCACCAAGAATAAAATCATCATGGCTATTTTAACACAAAGTTGCAGGTGTGGCACCTTGCTCTGAAGGTTTCTGGGTGGATATTGCTGGAGATGGGCAATCATGAAGGGAAGATCCTCAGCACCTTGCTTACGTGGGTTCCCTCCAAGAGGGACAGAGCTCAGTAGACCTAATCTTAACCAATGTGGCCAGTCCTTTATGCCCTGCTACCAAGACTAATTTAAAGCTACTTCAGGTAGATATGGGCACACCAGACTGCATGGATTGCCCACATGAAGTTGACAGCATGGCATTTAAAGTCAACTGGAAGGTGCTTCAAACCACCGCACTGTGAAAGGCAGCGTTTCCAGAGCTGCTTCATGAGCGGTTCATCCTTCTGCATGTGAGGAGCCTCGGAGAGAGCAGAGCAGGAGCTGCCTTCGCTGACCCCCCACGCCCTGGGGCACTACCTCGTGGCTGGGGCTCCAGGGACAATTCAGTTCCCCCAGGATTTCACAAGCAGTCGACAAAAGCAAGAGCCTCAGAACGAGGTGGCAAAAAGACGGTAAAGCCCGTGGGAACAAGCAGCCTGTTACAACTGAGGGACAAGTGACAGTGACAAACCTTTCCTTGTGCATGCTCAGCAAAGGCACACCGGAAATCTGGTGGCCATTCCTGCTGCCAGCACCTCTCTCTCCAAAAACTGCTTCAGACTTCCCTTCTCCTCCTCCAAAAGATCCGACCGCCTTAAATTCTGCCTTGCGCTGCTGTAATGAGGGAAGGGCTCTTGCTTTCTGCTTACTGATGAGGAACCGACCTCCAAAAAAAAAAAAGAGCACGGATCAGAGGCAAACAGAGTTTGCAGGGAGAAGCCATAGCTTTTATCAGGACAACTGACAGAGCCGGAAAAACAACAGGCTGAATTTTGGGCACAACTGGCTTTCTTCAAGGTCTGTCTATGTTGCAGGTGGGGAGAACTTAACTACAGGAGAAGCCTGTAGTTAAGACAGGGTGTTCCAGGTTTTTTTTCCTAGGCTGCACCCCGAGTTAAAAACACCATGGGCTGAAGGGCTGGAAAAAACAATGAGTTCAAAGAGGAAGGCATCTAAGAGGGGGATTTCCAAAAAGGTGGGGAAGAAACCATCAAAGCAAGATTTCCAAAGAGCTCGGTGCGTGGGGTGCTCTTTGGAAAGGGAAAGTTTTCCACGATCTGACTCCAGGAAAACTTGAAGACAATGATACCATCAATGCATGAAGCTGCCTCAGTCCCCACTCCAACACGGGTCCAGGTAGGCAAGTGACTCAGCTGGAGTTACGAACAAAACACAACGGCAGATCTGAACCTCATGTCCCTTTTACGCAATGCTCTTATTGTAAAGAAGTCATAAAGCAGAACTTCCCCTAAGCTGATGTAAATCTATTTTAACTTTTTTTTCAGCAGATGAAAAAGGACCATGAAAGGGACTCAACGCATGGAGAGTCAAGCCTTGCACCTTGATCACCACAATTCGATCATCCACCTCCCAACAGCCAAGCAAAAAGACTTTGGGCTTTATCCGAGGTTGCTGCTGGAGCATGCAAGCACCTTCCACATCTGGTGTTACAGCATCCCCCAGGCTTTGCACAGTCTCTAGCAGTGCTGCCTTTGGGGGTCAAGTACCTGGTGGGTTTGACGCTGGTTAGAGGGATGAAGGTCCCTTCATTTGCTAAAAGAGCATGCAGAAGAGGATGGGTTGTTCCCTAACAAGTGCCGTGTAGATTTGCCCAGCCTCACCCAGAAGACTACTCCCTCTCACGCCTAAAGTCACCAAATTCACAGGTCTCGCAGTCCCCAATGTGCTTGCCCTCCGACTGCCCCAACAAGCGAGGCAGCACTGATCTGTGTTTCACAGATGGGTCGCTAGAGGCAAAGACAAAGCCCCAGCTTCCTTCTGCATAAACTCCTCAAAGCACCAGGTTTGAAGATTTCATGGTGTTCAGGCACCTGAACTTGGGTCCAACATCACCCAGAGCAAAGAACCAACCCCAAAATCCCAGAATCCGGGCCAACAGCCCTGACCACTGTCCACCCTTGCCACGTCCCGGCCAGCTGAGATTGCTCCCCTAGGTTTCATCCCAGCCTTCAAGCTCTGGACTGTCTCAGAGGAGCAGTTCTCACAGAACAAAATTCAGCCTTTGATGCCATTGGCAGTTCCTCCATTAGTTGCTTTGAAGATTAGGGCCAGAGCCTTAAATTGGATTCAGAAGCTGATGGGGAGCCAATGGAGCAGCTTGAGCTCCCGGTGGCCTAGCCCTTTGGGGAGGTGAGCAGTCATGCTCTGCACCAGCTGGTCCCACCGCACTGTTTCTACTTTCAGCTTCTGCTACAAGGCACAGAAGCACAGTCAGCTTGAGCCAAGCAATGGCATTGATACAGTGGACAAAATTGTCCCCAGGCTGGAGCATTTTTGGAAACAAGCATTGCCCGGTCACCACAGCTAGCAAAGAGGCCAGAAAAATTGGGATTCTCCAAGCCACACCCATAGATCAAGGCAGCACGCAGGGTGTCACTGCTGGCTTCACAGCCTCATGTTTTCCAACCTGCTTCCCCCTCCATCCTCAGCTTGACTCAGCTGCTCATACCTGCATCCCACAGCAGCAGCGGCTCTAGTGCTTGGGCCAGCTGGGAATGAGAAACACGCCCATGGCATCTCCATCTCCCCTCCTGGTGAGGAGTCCCTCTCCTCCCATCACCACACATCGCCTGACTGCCCCTGCCCTACAGCGCTGCCTGACCCAGGGATGATGGTCAGCAGCAAGAGTAAGCTCTCCTCGGGGTAAGCATGGAAGCCAAAAGCATCAGGAACATCAATGGGAGCTCAGAGTGGGAGCATACAGGCATGTTTTTGGTTCCTCTGTATGTTTTTCACTGGACCAGTTCTGCAACCACAGTGTTAGACGCTCTAATGTGTAGGATTTTAGCACTGAATAGTGCCTGCAGAGTTCTACATCCATCCATCCATCCATCCATCCATCCATCCATCCATTCCCCTGACCACGTCCCCTCCCTGGCCCTCCCAGCCAGGAGCCATGGAGCAGAACAGCTGGATTTCACCTGCACCCACCACCCAATCCCACAGCTTCTGCTAGGACAGGTCCCTTTGCTCAAATTCCTTCAGACCCTTTGGAGACTGCCAACTCAGAGACTGATAAGGAGGGAAGCTAATGGACCACAAAAAGCCACAGCTCCTCTCCCGTCGAGTCTCCCAAATGAGGGAGGAGATCCACACATGCCAAACTCTTCCAAAGCATCTCCTTCGTCCAGGAGCCGGGGCACAGGGGCAGCAAGACCCTCTGTGCTGCGAAGTGACACACACCAAAGTAACATGTGGCACAGTCACCGCAACTCTATTAATTTAAGTTAATTTCCTGCAGTTCTGTCTTAGTTTTCCAGCAGATTCAGGACTTAAAGGTTAAAGCGTAACCTTGTCTCAGTAGCTTGCTATTCGCTCCATGCAAATGTCTACCTACAGCCTGGTAATTACATGCATTTCCAAAGAGCCAATCCGCCGTCAGCCTGACAGATACTGATCTTCCCGTTTTATTTTTAGCTCTGTGCTTCCCCCTCTAGATGCAAAAAAAAATTCTGTTTGTTCCATCTTTTGCTGCAGCCTCTTTTTTCCCCAGCTCACCAGCCAGCTCCCGCCTCAGCCAGGCTGGAGCAAGGAGCAGTGCGGGGTGGCCGGCTGGGCAGGCGCTGGGCTTCTGGTGGGACTCCTGCATGGGTCCCCACCACGGTGGCTCCTTTGGGGCCACCCGGGGAATTTTTCTCCTCTGGAAGAGAGAGGTTTTTAAATGGGAAACTCAAATGAGACATAAAGCGCTACATATCCCTTTGTAGGAGAGCTGGATACTTTCTCCTGGGGACATCTCCAGGTCACGCACATCTGGCCAGGTACCAGGCGAGAGAAAAGGGGCCAAATCTGGCAAAGTTCAGCCATGTGATAGTGGCTTTGAAAGTCCAGGATTTGTCATCTTGCAGAGGTGGGTGGCTTTCCTGGTTAGCCATGCACCGCAACCCAGAAAGAGGAGACAAAGCCGGGAGGGTGGGCAGCGGAGGCAGGTCAGCCAGGCAAAGACAAAGCTCGGTTGACACCTCCAACCCCTAAAATGGGCACACACCAGACTAAGTGTGTGTGGTGCCACTGAGACCAACATGCTGTTCTCCTCCATGAGCTGCTCTGGTGGCTTTGGTGAGGAGGCAAGGTGTGCAAACCACTAGAAGCTTGTATCCTCCAGAAGTTTAGCCCCATGGGGCAGTCCACCTCCAAAGAGCAGCCCACAAGGCTGGTTGTAAATCCTGAGACTTGGAAGAAACAGGGATCAGGTTCTTGTCCACCTTTCTTTTTGGAAGGAGTCTGGAAGTGGGGACAGGTTGGGCTTTGAGGGGTGAGGTCTGCATGCCTCTCTCCCCACCCCTCTCTCAAACGCATATTTTAGATTTAAACCAGAACAGATTAGCACAAACTTTAGTCACGTGATGGGGGGAAAAAAGACACTGAGCCTCAGAAGTGACACGCAAGGAGTGGGCTGGCTGTCGGAACTACAGCATGGTGGCCAGACTCACCATGGGCAATGCCGACTGTGGGCCACAGGGTGCAGCTCAGGGACTTTAAGGGAGTGAAAGGTGCACAGAGCAGAGAAAGGAAACCTGCATGCAGGGAAGCCACGTAATAAAATGTGTTAAATAAATAGCTGAAGAGAAAGAAGAAAGAGGAGCAGGGATGGGATAAAGCAGAGGAAGGGTTGAGTGAGGCAGTTGCAATCTCTATGAGACTCCATTAAAAGCCGGCAGAGCTGGGGCTGGTGCATCTCCCAGACACCACAAACACTTCTCTAGTGCTCACCCCAGCACTGGCCACCTGGGACCCGGCCCTGGCCACATGGGAATCATAATTATGTCTCATACGTGCAGACAACAGACTGCTTGCCTTGCTATATTTCTAAGGGTCTTCTTAGTCACAACGGCATTTAAAAAAATAACCAAGAAATTATCCCTACATGGTTTTACATTTCCAGGGGAATCTCTTCAAAGCTCACCAGTGATTGACCTCCTTGAAATTTTGTAACAAATAAAAGCACACAACACTCAGAAGCAGCTTATCCAGCAGCCTGTAAATATTTTCAACAGGTGGTTTTGGGCGGTTAGTAGGAAGGATTTTACAGGGACCTGAGTTCCACTGTCCCAGCTTTCCCCTCCCGCAGCTCCTAACCTGAGGGTCAATCTAACACACGACCGGGGGAGCAGGAGCCATGCTAGCTCCCAGGAGAGGACACTGGATGAGACTGGGGGATGACAGAGCAGAGAGCACAGAGAGGAAGGCAATCATCCCCGTTACAGAGCTGAAAAACAGAGATTTTGCTATTTACTTAACAGCCCACAAGGTATGAATCAAGCTCAGATCCCCAAACCCCATCCTTCTGCACCAAAATAAGTAAACCAACCAACCAACCTGCCTCCCATCGAGGAGGAGTCGGGGAACTCCAGAGGAGCTTTTCCACCTTCTGCACAGACGCAAGCCCTGGCTGAGCTCCGTGAGAACCAATCCTCCGATGCCAACAAGTTTAGCCAAAGGAATTCAGGGCAAGCAATGAGAAAAGGCTGGTGCAAACCTACCCCTCAACCAGGTTCCTGCAAAGCGTCTGTAAATCTGAGAGCTTCACATAATTGTGTTTTAAACAATTCAAACCTGGCACTGCCAGCCTTTCGTCTGAGAGTCGCTTTCTTGCTGCTGGCTCGTTTGGTTGTGTTTTTTCCTTTTTTAAAAACACTGTTCAGTCTCCATTCTCCTTTGTGTGATTTAATCATATCATTCCCACCTTAGCTTGAAATTTTAAAGACTGGGTACCCCCAAGCCTCTTTCCTTGCGTTTATACCCTCTTATAGAGAACGATGACAGTCTCTGCCACACATCATTTAACCAAGGACTGCACCCAGGGCTGCAGTTGTTCTCTCGCATCCTGGACACCCCTGCAAAGCCACTAGCAGAATCCAGGACCTTAACTCTTTTAACCTCTCCTCCCACATTTATCCCTCAGGCTCCATATCATTGCGGTGCTTTTCTCCAAATGCCTTCCCAGCGGGTTTACACTCGAATGTCATTGCAGCACCCAGGCTTGGGCACTGGAAAACAGTGCTGTAAGCACGAGCAAGAGAGAAAGAACCAGGCTAGTGTCTCCAGGGCTGTCTGACACGTGACCTCAGCATCTGTTGCCCAAAAAATATCAAAAGGCAGATCTTACACTTGCAGAAGACATGCACAACAGACGGTTTTAGCCTTTCTGTGACCATAGCTGGATTCAGTCCTCACCAATACGATTCTGACCAGTGCTTACATTGCATTCTCCAGTCCTTTGGTGACATTTATTCCAAGTCTTACAGCTTTTCAGCTGTTCTGCAAGAAGCTCTTTCCCTCTGGATCTCTGCTGCAGTTACATCCACTTGCCATTTTCCAGGTCGCATGGTTACTTCTGTCCTCTTGCAGCTGATCTTCCCAGGCTTTCTCTGCATTTCTTTCCTCCTTGGTATTTTTGGTTTCTCTGCCTTTCTGCATCTAATGAACGCGTTCACTGTGATCTGCGAGAGGGCCGTCAACAGCGACATGGACCATACTGAGCAAAATCCCACGACAGAGGATGTGACCTGCTAAATGAAGCTGGGCCTGCAGTCAGACCCTTGGAGGGATGCTGGGTGCTCCCCATCACTCAGTCTACACCTGCTCACCTACATCTTTCCTTTACAGCATCTCACCGCAGCGTTTCGACCCATGGCTGCATGTATCTCCAGTGAGACGTCCGGAGGCACTGGGTGGAACTGGCCATGGAGTGTTGTGTCCATTGGGTTCCCTTGGGCTGCTCAGACCCATGACAAGCCTTCCTGCATACCATGCCACGCTCCCTCCCACAGCCCTGCCACCTCCTACAGCACCACCTCAGACATCACAGGAGCAAATGTTTAACTTCAGGTGCTTGCTGGGAGCCATTAAACACCACCTCTCTCCCAGTGCCACCCCTATTCCTTCACTAGAGACCCCTACCACCTGAACAGATGGAAATTGCTCAGCTCAACCTATTTTTCTCCCTCCATCCCCCTTGCCCCAGGTTTTCCCACCCCATCCCACATTTTTCCTATGTCCCAGGAGAGATGCAAGCTCCCGCACCACGGCTGTCTCTGACCAGCCAGCACAACATCCTGACACCAGATACATGGACTCAACAGAAGCCTTTCCTCCAACTTCAACAGCCGCTGGCTTCGTTCCCCTGTTCCTCCTGGCCTCTCTATTCCCTCATGGGCTGCTTTTCTATTCGGGAGCCCATGATTGTATCTGACAAGGTCTCCTAATTGTCTCCACTGATTTTACCGGAGACTGATTTTAAAAGCAGATCAGTAACTTAGTCACTTCAATATCATTGCTGAATTCAGCTCCCTCATTTATTAATGGGCCTACTTTTGCTCTTTCTCCCCTGATATGTTTGCAAAATCCCTTTTTATTCTCTTAACCCCTTTGGCTAACATTAACAAGCAAAAACTCAGTAATATTTGATATTATATGTGTATAAATAAAAGCAGGAAAAGATCTTATTCACTCCTGTTATAGCTACTAAAGCAGGCCTAGGGCTCTGGAATAGCAGCTTTACTGCATACGTTAAATATCTCCATTACTTTATTAATGCACAGCGTCAGAATTTTATTGGATAGTTTGGGTTATTTACCTTATAAAGTAACATGGGCATCACAAACCACGAAAAGAGGGTATTTAGTACTTTCTCCTTAAGTCTGCATCTCCACAAACCGAGGGAACACAGGACTACAAAAACAAACCCCCATGTACCACATGTTCTTTCTTTTACAAGAGGTGGGGCAGAAGGGGAGCTGGAAGACCAGCAGTTACCCTGGCACCAACACCATCGCACATCTTTTGCTCAGGAGGAATTTGTACTGGCAATTTGCAAGCAGCAATCCCAGCCTGCCTTTACAGCCATGGCAACAGACAGCAAGTGCGAAAGACCACTCGTCCGGCTAGAAAGAAGATTTGGGGTGCCCCTTCCTCACAGCCCAAATCCAGAGGTGACAAGAAAAGCCCAATTAAACCAAAAACCCACAAAAGCAGTTTCCAAGATGAAATTTTCCATCTTCAATATTTTCGTTGACTTCTCAGACATGGTTCGAGTAATGCAAAATTGTAATAATCAGAAGCACGTAGCAAAGTGACCAAAAAAACCCCATGTCCTAAAGTCTTTAAAAGAATTAAAATGACCTGAGTAAGTCAAGTCAGCCCTGATGAGAGGCCAGCTTCCTAACTCTGCAGGCTGGACTTCTATTTGTCTGCCTTTAAATCGCTGCCTGAAAGACACCACAGCCTGGTCACATGGAGACCAGCTCCAGTTCCCTGCAGAGAGAAGACGAGCAGTGAAACACAGGAGATGGCTCAGAGGAGCTGCTCCAGGGTCCTGTCCCCAGATCTCAGCTTTACAGCTCCCTCAGGTCCCAGTGCAAAGGGGTCCCCAGAGGAGCAGCAATGGAGCTGGGTGAGACCAGCTTAGGCAACTGCGTTTTGGAGCTGAGGGACATCTGCGCTGGATGCCCTGAGCATAAATTCACACCATTTGCCTTTCCAATTTAAAGCTGAGGTGGGGAAAAAAATAAATAAGGATTCATCCCAGAAAAGAGAGCAGCACTTGCGTGTCGGCAAGGCAAGGCTGAGCCTTCATCCCAAGTCCCTGCCAGCCTTACCTCCTCGCAAGCCATCATGATGGTGAGCCATCACCCTATTTATTTGCTGCCTTCCCCCCTTTCTCAGTGGATGCTGCCCTCCCACACGCTGCTGCTACTGAAGTGAGGGAGAAAATGACAAGGGAGAAGCCAAAAATGGGCACATGGAGCTCAATGTCTGCCTCAGTTTCCCCCGCTCCAATCAGCGCTAGTCACCAGGGGATGAAGAGACAAGAGGGCAGCTGGCATGAGGGGGCCTTTGCTGGACAAAACCCTTCTCAGGAGTTGAGGATGCAGTGTGGCGATGAGATGAGCCAGGGCAGAAAGGATGCTCAGACCCCATCTCTGCCCAGGGCACAATGGACAGGCAGCGTGCCTGCAGGGTGAAATCCTGCCCAGCACCGTGGTGATGGGCAATTTGGGGCAAGCTCAGGTCACCCCCCAGCAGGCCTGAGGTGAGAGGTGACAATCCTGGCTTCACCCCTGCAAACACTTACCACCCACTTTTTTTGGGATACAAAACCAGAGGAACCCAGACTTTCCCCATCACCCTCCACCACGCTCCCTTCTTGAAGTGCAAAACTTCCCCTCACCACCTATTTTTAAACCCAACCGAGTCCAAGCAGGGGCTGGGATCCTCTGTGTTGGGTTTTTTTTTTTTGGTTCGTTTTTTTTTTTTTTTTTTTTTTTTTTTTTTTTTTTCCTGGGGGCTGTGATTTTCGGGAGCCAGCAGGGAGGCAGAAGCACCTGCTGCCAGCTGCCCCACAGCCGTGCGCGAGGCTGCCCACAGACCGCAGGCAGCGGCGGGAGAGACAGAGGGCAGGCAAGCAGGATCCCCTCGCAAAGTCTGTCCTGTGCTGTCTAATAACACAAGGTGTCATTGTATACCCAAATCAGTGCCTGGAGCTTTATTTATAACAACTGAAATGCAAAACCCAGCAGGCCAGAAACGGCAAAGGGAGCNGGGGGTGTTGAGAAAGACACACACCGGGGGCCGCGGGAGGAGCAAAGAGAGATGAAAGGGAGGGAAGAGGGAGCTGGCAGAGCAGCAATGCCTCCCTGGCTGCGGCAAGGCGACGATGTTTTCTCCACCATGGAGCCCTGCGTGAAGCGATGGGGGTGCTTCACTTGCAGCCCCCACCAGCCAGCAAAGGGGCAGGGGGGAGGCTCCAGCTCCCCTGGGACTCCCTGGTTTTTACAGCTCCTCTTTTTTTTAAAGGCCATTTGTGGCTTTGTAGCCACCCCCTCATCCCAGGAAGAGCTCTGCAGCTCAACAGCTGGTTCCAGTGGACTGACTCCCTCTTGCAATGGAATAGGCTGCATCTGCAGACTTGGCAGGAGCCATCCCAAAGGGACTTGCCCAGCCCAGCAGGCAGCAGTCCCAGCGCACTCCCTGGGGCACAGCTCCCATCAAACCCAACACCGACGGCTTGCACGACCCCGCTCCTGAGAGAAGCTGAGAGCCCTGAACTCTTGCTGAACTCAGTGGGAGCAGAGACAGCTCAGCAGCGAAAGGTCCCAACCCTGCACTTACAGCATCGGGAGATGCGCTCTCCTCGGGTGGGTCCAGATGTTATCATCACCGCTGCCACCCCCGGCAGCTTGTTCATCTGCTCCCTTGTGCCGGAGGCTCCCGCTGCCGGCGCAGCATCGGTGGAACAGCTCTCGGGCTCCATGGCTCCTGGGCAAAAAACTGGCAGCTTTGCCTAAACTCCCTTTCCCCAGCAGCTGGAAGGAAGCTGCTGCCAGACTTTGTACTGAAGCGGCTGAGGTGGGAGCATTCATGTCCCATTCTTCTGACTCACCGTGGAGGTGGTAGGCAGCAGCAGGAGGGAAATAATAAACAGCTGGAGGGGGTAAAGGGGGAGGTAACATCTTAAGGAGTTGCAGCTAGCGATGCCGTTTGGTGTTCACCTCCCCTGAAGACAGATATTTAAATCTCCAGGTGCAAAAGCCACTGAAAGTTCAAGCTGAGTCAGAGCTCCAAAATTTGACCCACTAACAGGCAACGGGCCCATTACGAGATAAAACTGAATCCTGAGTCTGTCTTGCACCCAGGGCCGCTTTGGTCCAGCTTTGCTTCTGCTGATGACAGTGGGAGCCAAACCATGCTCCCTCCAAACCAGAGCCAAGCTACAAAAGCAAATGTATAATCCATCAGGGAAAAGGCCCCCACTAACTTGACCAGGGCTTTAAAGTCTCCCTTACCTCCCACTCTCTCCCGGTATTGGTCTCAGATGTTTTCTGACTCTTCATTTGAAGAGGGAAAACAAAACACCAAACCCACAAGGTGCAGGGAGAAGCGGCTTTCGTGTGCCTTCACTAGCATGTGTTCTGCCAGCGCCGTCCCAGCTGCACCCACTGCCCTCAGCCCCCCAAAGCCTACCTGCAGAATTACATTTGCAAAACTGTTGCCCAGGAAATGTGCAACTAAAATCTGTGAAATAAGCATGCCAGGAATCAGACATTCCCAGTGTAGTTAAACGACCGTGCCTTGAAATCTGCCTCTGCATTTAGCCACGCTGCCATGTACAGAGCTAGAAAACAAAACACTTGGCTTGTTTCACATCCCGGCCTCGGCGCCGGGACTCTTGCTCCCTGCAAACAGGGAGCCCCAACTCCTTCCCTCGAGGGCTTTGGGAGCGTGGCAGCAGGAGGAACGGGGAGATCAGGGCCCTATATCCACGCTCGCGTACAAAATCAGTCCGAGGGCTCAAAGTGCCCATGCAACATGCTGCGGCCGCTCAGGAAATAAAACCCCAGCTGTGTCCCAGCACAGGAAATAGAGAACCAAGATACCGGAGTTCCCTGTCTCTTCCACCACGCATGCCTCTTCGCAAGGGGCAGAGCCAGTGGGGACAACGTGACCCCCGCTGCCTTGTTCCAGCACAACAAAAACAAGAGCTTTCGAGGAGAATAGTGGGACCCCAGGAAACGACCACCGAGGTCTGCCCGGCAGAGGACGGAGCCTTCAGAGCAAGCAAGCCACATTGGTCCCACGTAGGACATCAAGAGGGAGAAACTTGGGTTCCCTCAGCCTACCTGAGGGCTAGAGACTCCATCAACAGAAGACATCAGAGACACCATTATTCCAGAAGAGGTCTCAGAAAGCCTAAGCCCTGCTAGAAATTTCTGACAGGTTATTTCAGAAGGATCTGTCCTGTGCAGTAGGAGGGCAGGATTTTTCTTTTTCTTTTTCCTTTTAAGATTTTTGTGGACTCGAAAACATCTCTCCCTCCCCTGTCTAAGCTCACTATTCCAGTTTCATGTCCTGCTAGAGTAAACCCACAGGACACAGCCTTCCCACTTGCCTCTTTTCCCAGCAGCAAACAAGTTTTTACTCCATTTTGCCTTCCTGGGGAGACTGAGCTGCATAGGAAGGTGGGCAGCAGAACAGCAGGTTCCCACGTGAAACCACAGCTCTACAGCAGCCCCCAACCACTTGCTTGAAGTCCCCAGCGCTGGCGGGAGAGCACTGGGTCGGGAACCCCCTCCGAGCTCAGCTGCTTCCCAGGTTTCACACAGTACCTACATCTGCGAGGAGACACCACGGGATCCAGAGGGTGTTGCCTCCCCAAGACAATTAGGTTGTGTTTGAACGACGACCTCGAGGAATTGGATTAATTACAGTGATGTCGAGCATGACTTCGTCTACCGGGACAAGTTGTGTCTGACATCCGTGCCAGCTGGTTGCAGGGCTGGAGGATGAGTGAAACCCGCACGGTCCCTCCCCAGGCTGGTTTATTGGCACACATTCAGTCATGGTGCAGGTTTTGGGGAGAACAGCCTCTGTGAAAGCCTCAGCAAGCAAAACCTTACACCAGAGCATCCACACACACCGGCCAGACAGAAGCCACGTTGCAGCGTCACACTGACACACAAAATTTGAAGTGATGGGCAGGAAGAAAGCCAGGATCTTCCAGCAAGCAATGGCTAAGTTTCATGGAGCATTCAAGCAGGGCATGACTTAAAACTGTTGCTTTAACACACAGATTGGGAGGTCTCTTTGGGGAAAGGCAACAGGTCTCACACATGAAACAGCATGTTCCCCAGCCTGATCCATGGGTTTTAGCTAGCATACAAATATCTGATATTATTTCTCACCTGTTGATGGGTCCTGACCGTGGAAGGATTACACAGTCGGACCCAGAGTCACAGACGTACCTACAGGCTGGAACAAGGTCTCCCCAAAGGGTCAACATCTCCCTTCCCAGCCACCCTGCCTGCACCACCCTTGCTCTGGGGCTGCCCGCATCCTCCCGCCAGCCAAGGCTCTGCCTCAAGAAGTCTAAAACAGTCACAAAACAACACAAAAAAAAATTCCCAAACTGATCTTTGAGGCCAAAAAAGGGTTTTGAAGCAAAGGGGAAGAGGGGGAGGTGGGGAAGGAATCTGAAGTTGCATCACTTGGAAATACCCGAGTGCTTCAGAGATGTATGTACTTGTTCAGCTTCCTACTGCTTCTCCAGGAACCTACTTGGGAACAACAAAGTGACACCAAAAGGAGCCCAATGACATTTGCCTGAAGCAAAAAAAATAGCCTTGAATTTAACCCAAATAAGCCCACGTGCAAAATATTCCCTTCCTTGGAGCTAGGTACTTGGGGTGTTTGGAGCTCCAGGTAGACGAGTGGGGTGAAAGAGGTTTGAAATATGAATCAATCAAGAGCTTTTGCCCTTTGGCTGAGCTCAAAACCAATTCAGAGAGGTTTTCCATGGTATTTCAAACATTCCTCAGTACATGGAACTAAAATTGAGTTTTGTTTCCTTCAACATAAGCCACCATGGCTCCTTTATGGCAAAGAATAGATTGGACAGTAAAGTCTTAAGTAAAAGTTTTGTTCTTTCAGAAACCCAGGCTACTTTCCAGGCAGCTTTCCTTCAGGCAGAAGACCTGCAACCAGCTCCGAGAGGTTGCTCCTGCTTCCACCCACACAGGCGCACTGAAGCCCAAGGAAATCATATGGATGGCATTGCATGATCCTTTTTGGGGAACGTGATGTCCTCCAGGGAGGCCTCCAGGACACACCTCTTACAGGGACCAGTCTGGGTCCAGTCCAGCTGAGGAGACACAGCTACTTGACACACTGCACCAGGAGCAGACCTGGCACATCTTGCCCAGCCCCGGTGATGCAAAACACTTTGCTTGCTGCCTGGTGCAGGCAGGTCTGCCTGCTATCCCCGGTCCGAGATGGACCCAGTTCTCCAGGGGCTCCCTTCCACAAGGTGTAAGGCAGGAGGCGGGGAAATACGAAAACTATGGGCCTGATGCTCCATTTCCAAAGGCCACCATGAGCCACCCATCCAGACTGGGAGTGGCCCAACTTGACGCCTGCAGCCTGAGGAAGAGTCTCCTCTCTGGGGCCGTTCCCTCCCCCTGGAGCATCCCCCGGCCCCTGCTCCCACGCATCCCCTGGCAAGCTGCCGGCGCTGCTCCTACCCGCCTGCACAAAATGGTTAACACGGCAGGCGGGCCAGGTGGCTCAGGTGTGCGTGCCAAGCGGCTCCCGTCTCACCTGCAGCAACTTGTCGAGGGGGAGCCGCATCTGCCCTTTCTTGTCTGGTTTTAATCTGCCTGGAGAAAAAGGGAGAAAAGGGATCGGGGAAGGGTAAACACAGCTTAGGCAGCTGCAAGTCCCGGCAACCAAAGGGCTGAGCAGGTGATTCAGAGAGCTGGGGGCCTGCAGACACCCTGTCCTCTGCCTCCTGCCGACATCTCCGGTGATGGCAGTGGCCTGGCAATTCCTGGGGGGGAACATGCTGGCTGCCAGGGTCACAATGTCCATCGCTAGCCCAGCAAATACTGGCTGGAGAGTCTGCACTGCAGGGTCTGGGGTAAATTGCTGCCTCTTGCTCTGCTTCACCACCTCCCTGCAAAAACTGATCCCACCCAAAGGACACAGGTGACAAGCATTGGTAGGTCCTGCACCAGCAAAGCATCCAGCACTGCTGCAGATGCTGTGACCTCCCCTCAGGCACTTCCATGGCGTTGTCCCTACAGAAACATGGCTGTACTATAGCCCCAGCCACAGCTCCGGCTTCCTCGGCCTTACTCTGCTCCACAGGACCACACTACCTCCACAAGTCTCTCTGCTTGACAGCCTTTGCCATTAACCCATCCCAGCATCAACAACTTCCTCACCCTTGGGAAAAAAGAGACCAGGCTCAATCGGGTGGAAGCTCATCTCTGCCTTTGCGTCCATCAGCCTTTCTATAACCTGAAGAAAATCCTGGTGAAAAAAAAAAAAAAAAAAAAGACCATTTTGCCCCAAAAGGTGGCTGAAGGTTTTTGGTATGGAAGCTGGTGAGTTTTGACATGGGGTTCTTACACATTTCCCAGCGCTGTCACAGACATTGCCTCTAGATTCCCTGCTGGGACATTGTAACTGCCAAGATGGAGGTGAGTCCTGCTCTATCCAGCCTGGGGTTTGCACAGGCTCCAGACCAAAAGGCTCAGGATCATGGGCTTTTGGTCCTCATCCAGATGCTCTTGGGGAGAGCATCTTGCCTTTCAAACTGCAATCACACCACTGAAGAAGCATCCCCAACCTTGTCCAAGACCCAGGAATCTGCCCAGGCAACCAGACAGGGATATTCTGCCTGGGTACATCAGGTCTCAGCCCAGCGAGGAGCCGCAGCGTAGGGCAGGAATGTGAGCGGCAATAGTAAAATGTGGGGCAGGCGAGGGGAAAGGGTCAGACGGGCAGGGCAGGGCAGAGACACACTCAAAACTAGGCCACGGCTTCAGAGAAGTCATGCGATGTCTCCCCAGGCACCACCGCGTCTCCCCTCCCCAGGGAGGTCAAGGAGCTAAGTTGGCCCTGCACGTGGAAGAGACTTGCCACCCGTGTGGTTCTGGGAGCCACTGTCCCCATGCAACATAGGCGGGGGTGGGCAGCGAGAAACCCCAGTGCAAGCCCAGGGGAGCCGCTCGGCTCGTGCGTGTGCTCCATCCTTTCTCTGTCCTGGAGGCTCAGGGCCACAGACATGCTGGTGCACAAGGCAGGACACAGTCTCCTGGCTTTGCAGGGACTTTTTCGCAGCGTGGCAGCCCTGGAAACAGCCAGAACCCCACAGATCCTTCCCCTGCCTGCCTACCTCTCTGAGTCAGGGACAGCCATAACCCATTGCAACCCCTTGTCAGAGCCACAGCGCTCGGAGCTGCCCCAGAGAGACGGGAGAGCCAGTCTGACTGGCTCAGGGCTCACCAGGAGCTCCCTGGGTGAGCAACCTTCCTTAACTGGGAAGCATGGGGAGACCTGTGCTCCCAGTTACCTCCCAAGCAGGTCAGGACGAGGGCCCTTCATCACCCAAAGCCTTTAGCCTCATTATTTTCATTCCTGTCCCCACACCCTGCCCATAACAGCAGGGATCAAGATGCCTATTACAGCACACGCATTTTGGAGGTGCTGCCCTGTCTGCCAGCAGTTTAGAGGAGGTGAAGTAGCCAAGCCAGAAAGGGCTTTGGACGTCCAGCCTACGAGGCTGAATCCAATTCCGTAGGCACCATATGGATTTGGGGCAGGGCAGGTGAGAGGATGGAACAGGAGGGTCCCTGACTGCAGATGCAAACACCCAACTGGGTTCGCACCCAGGCAAAAAGCTGGGTGCTCGCATCCTTCAGCAGAAAGTCAGCGCGGCCGCATCAGCAAGGCTGTGACAGGGAAAAACTCTGCCAAAAAAGTCACAAGTGGCACCAACACTGCATGTGCTGAGGGGTAAACATGCTTTAAACTTTTAGCCTAACCATCGGGAAGGGAATATATAGATATGGGGAGGAAACATGTGTGCGTAGGGAGGGAAATATCAGAATAAAAAACCCTATAAGAATTAAATAAGAGGAAAGAAGGGCTGGGAGAAAACAAACGTGGGTAGAACAGTCAGGATCTGGCAGCAGTTAAAACTTCCATGTGTTTAGATCCCTGAATCGACAGTTAGAGATGCTACAACAAATGTCACCTTCATGTGAGCACCAGAACTGCAATTTTCTNTTTTTTTTTTTTTTTCACCACCCGTTTTTTTCCTCTTTGAAGCCTGTTCAGAGGACAACCTGTTGGGGGCAACCCCGGTACCCAGCACACGCCGGATTTTTCTCCTGGGCTCCCTCTCCTGCTCTCCTCCTCTCTTTGTCCTGCGCTCTGTCGCTCCCGCACACACCGACTCCCTGTCAAGTTTCTGGCTGATCCAGCGGGAGACGTAGGTCCTGCCAGCTCCAGCATCCAACTGCTCTTCCCGGGCCCGGGAGCTGCAGTAACCATAGAAACTGCATCCAACGCGCAGGCTCCACTGGGGGGGCTGATGGGATGCTCAGACACATGCACAGGCAGGTAGGGACGAGCCAAGGCTCCGATGAACCACCCCCAAATGATACCCAGGTTGGGGAGAGGGGTGAGGCGGAGGAAGATGGAGGCATTTCTCCCCAAAACCTCACAGAGCGGCTTGGAGCAGCATCGGGAGGTGTTCCGTCTCCAGGCTGAGAGCTGGCTAGCCGGTTGCAGAGCTGACGGTGCATTTTACAGCGCGCAGGGAGATCGGTGAGGTAATTGGGAGGATTCTGTTGCAAAGCTTTGTCTTGGTTTGCCCTGCATTTTATCTGCAGACTAGATGGGTACCCAGGGCTCCTGCTGGCCCAAGAAGTAATCAGTCATTAATCCTTCGGTTCTTTTTGCACCATGAATATAAACAGGCCACATCCTATCCCTGGCTGTGCTGGGGAGAGTCTTTATGTTGATGGCACTGGCAGCAACACACATGCCTCCAAGGGCAAGATTTGGACCGGCACAGTTAGTTAATGAACTGATCCAAACATTGCATTAATTTTACACCCCTCCCAACGCAGACATAACCCCCGCTTTCAGCAGCACGTCTCAGAGCGGGCTCAAACCATGACCACCTCTACAGACACCTCACGTCGAGCCCTTAAATCCACGCACGGCTATGGAAGAGGCGCGATTTTCGGAGTCACTGGGCACAGCAGATGCTCGGCGTCTACAAGAGCCAGACAGCATCCATTTCAGTGCCAGGAAAGCAGGTCGGAGCGGGTCTGGTGAGGCAGGACAGGGAAGCGCTATCTGCAGACACCCACGTGCACCCCATGGGGCAGGAGGTGGCCCCAGTAGCCACAGAATAGCCTGGGACTAGTGACCAGAATGGCACATGAAGATGGGCAAACACAACGGGGACAGCTTAGTGGCTTCACCAGCTGTTGATGGTGTCTCTCCATCCCTCTCACCTGCCATGGTCAAGGGCTTTCGGGAGCACTGTGATCCCACCATGGGGCTTTCCTCCTCTCTGCCCCTTGTCCCCACCACCCAGCCATCACTGCGGCCAGCGGGATGAGCCTCTGGGTCTTGCACCAGGACGGAGGTGACCAGTTTGCGAGAAAGCGTAAACACCTACAGGAAGGTGTGGGGCAGAGATAAAAACACCAGCAGTCCTGCCTTTTTAACACCAAAAAACAAATATAAATAAGTTCACACAACGGCCAGGCTCCCTCCTTCCTTCCCCCCGCTCCAAGCCATAAATACTCCACAAAATCCCCACGCACAAACAAGCTGTGGCCTCCAGACAAAGAGGCCCAGCCTCTGAATGGCCACCAGGCACCTATTTTGGGCTGTAACTCGGCCGGGATGGAACAAGCGGGCTCAGCTGTCCTCCCTGTCCACAGCCCTCAGCCAGGCTGGCCGAGCCTCACCTCCGGCTCCAGCCCCTCAATGGCCCCATTGTTCGGGGCCGGGAGCTCAGCTGCGATGGCTGGGGCGGCCCGTCTGGCTCCCTGACATCCGGCAGGGTACGGGGCCTGCAGCAGGCTGGGGGCCTCCGCCATGGCCGGGGGAGACGCCAGCTCCCGGCTTGAGGCATCCCGCAGCTCTCCAAAGTGGAGGGAGAGGAGGGGGCTGTGTCCCAGCAAGGCAGACCCCGGTCCGAGTCTCCTCCCTCCCCAGGGCTGTCACAGGGACACAGCTCCCACTTGCTTGCACGGCTTTTGGGGGCTTTTTTTGGAGGAGGAGGGTAGAATATGGCAAAATGAAACACATAGGAGTCGAGCTTTCCTCTCCCACCCCAAAGACATGGCTTAAAATCTCCCCACTTCTTTGGCCGACTTCTCTTTTCCTGCTCCCCCATGCCAAACTGGGGTTGAAAGCAATCCTACAGGTAGCTCCCGTCTCCAAAATGGGCCAAGGAATGGCAGGGCAGGCATCCACACAAACCCTCTGAGCAGCCACGAGCGGACCCGAGCATGGACTGGCGTCGGGGCAGACACACTTCAGCGGATCCCAGATCTGCAGGAGATACCAGCACCCATGGAGCCTTCCCACCGCTCGGCGCCCCGCCAGCCCGGCACTGCCGAAAAATCAGAGCCTTCAAGCTACAGCCTGGAGAGGCTCCGGCACCCTCTGCCCGGCCGGCAGCTTCAAGGGCTCTGCTCAACACACAGACATCTCCACCAAGAGCTGAAATTTTCTGAAAGGAAGGTCGGTGTCAACGTTGCTTTTCAAACTCCCAGGAGTTTCCTCTTGAAAGATGCAAGTGAAGGGCTGAAAAAAATCCCTTCCTTGTGCAGCGTGAGGTCAGCATCCTCAGCAAGCTTCAAACACCACCCAAGGACAAATGTTAAAGAGACTAAAGAAGCCCAAATAGCAACTCAAGGCATCTCTACACCATTGTTCTTTCTGGGCCAGAAGGGGTGAAAATGCCTTGGGAGCAGCAGTGGGAGATCACTTTTAACACCAACGTGACACACGAGGGACTGTGTCCTGTACTGCGTCACATCTCAGTGTCTTGCTCAGTTCCTGTTGCAAGTAATCGCTACAGCATCCCACCCAGGACTGGTCATACCAACTTAGCCACAGCAGCCAGGGCTATTCTCTATCAATACCAGCACAGTCCAAAGGGTCACCCACATCAAACACATCCCCATATCAAAGCTACCGAGCCAGCCCCATGCCGCAGTACCACCACGTACCGGTTGAACTGGCAGGCGATGCCTATTGATACGAGACGTGCCTTCTTTTTGCACAGCTCATTTCACTCTCCTGAATGAGAATAGCTTTCCTGGCAGTGACGGTAGCCCACGCGCAGGAACAGCTTGCTGTTCGTACTCGAAGCAGTGAAGTCGCAGAGCAGCCCAGCACAGGCAAGCTTTGCTTTACTTTACCGCTTGAGACAACATTATTGGTGTTTAAGTAACCGTTGTCCTGGTGCAAAGCTGGGCAGAGACCTGAGCAGGGATCAGCAAAGCAAAGGATGGTTTGGATTTTCTCTCAAACACATGTACACAAGCACCCATGGTGGCAGAGAGGCCCAGACTGTGCTGATTTGTTGGAGGGGGACACGATTTAAACCCTTTCCCCCTCCCAGTAATTCTGCAGTTTTGCAAATGGAGCATCTGCGACTCTCATGCTGTCCACATGGACTATCTCTGACTCCTTGATCCCAAATGAATGCAGCTAAGCAGTCCCCAAGAGCAGGCACAGCTGACACATGGCTCCCTAAAACAAGGGAGAGGGGCAGCAGGTACCTCTTCCTCACAGCATGTCCCTGGATCAGACTCAGGGGAAAAGACAACCCATCACCACAGCATCACGAAGGCTGCACAGTCCCCTCCCTCCCACCATGTTCTTCTTGCAACAAAGGATAGTTTTTTCACATCCATTCCCCACCTTGGGAGAGTCTCTGTGGTGGATTAAAGGAAAAAGCCAAGTTAAAAAAAAAAAAAAAATCTAACTAGACCATCTTCTTCACAGGCTTTCCTCCTAGGATTTCTCTCATGCGGGCCTGACACCTCCCTGTGCCACACAGGCTCTTCAGCATCTTTCATGAAGGTCATTTAACAATTGGCTCTTTCCCTTGTATTGACCTCTTACGTTTTTGGGTGCCAGTGACCGACCTCTCAGCTCACAGAGAAGGATCTAGCAAAACAATCATGTGCTGCTGAAGACCTGGAAGAGCCCTTCAATGGGCCTTGCAAATTCATGAGGCGGTTTTGTGAAGCAACTTCTCAGGGCTGGTCTCCCCAGGCCCTACTGAGACAGCAGCAGCAGAGCCCTCTCCTGCCAAAACCCTTCTGGTTGCCCCTTCCCCTGAAAACTCCAGCTCTGGATGCTCAGGCCATCCCAGAAGGGTTTTGTTTGCTGTTGCTGAATCCAAGCTTCCAGGAAACAGAGCTTTAGTAGCAGAGCGCTGGATGATGCTATTTGTGTGTCTTCAAGTGCTTTTGCCCAAATAGCCTTGGAAGCAATGTCACCTCCAGCAGCCAGTCAGACACAGAGAGAACCCCATGCCAGATCTCTGCTCTGACAGCTCCAGAAGATGATTCACCAAAGAAATATTCAACCCAGGGTCTCCCCATCCAGAGGGAATACCCAGTGATCTGATCTCTCAGAGACTATATTTTACTCAGCATTTAACACTGGCAAAACACTTGATAGGACCCAGAGGGATTTCTGCATCTGCTGATCCGCTGCCTCTTCTCTCTGTTCCTCTCCAAGTTTTTATTGTTGCCTTGAATTTGACTTCAGCCTGCGTCTTTTATGGTATGATGCCGATACAATCACACTGTTTCTCCCCAGAACTTTTAAACCTACTGACCCACTTCCAGCCAAGTTTATCAGGGCAGGTGGAGACCTTAGAGATAACATTCCTGCAGCCACAGAGAGCGATTGTGGAATGGGCTGGGATACAAACTCTGCTCAGACATCGCACAATGCACGCGGAGCAAGACACTACGATTTTTCCCTAACCACAGGGAAACAAAACAGAACAAGCTTCAGAATTTGAGCTTGTGGTTTAAACCCCAACTGCTAGACAAAGCCAGAGGAATCGGGCTTTGCAGGCTCTAACCCCTGCAAAGCAGCACATCCAAAGCCTTTCATCTACAAGACCTACAAGATCCTCGCAAGACATGAGGTGAGACCCGGGGCTTCAGGCATTTGCTAGAGGAGCTGTTTCAGAGCTGGCCACATTGCAGCAGCCACTGCTCTCCCAGCAGAGCAGCCACGGCACTAGGTAGATGTTACAGCAGAGAGCTGGGTGATATTATGCATACCCCACCCCAAATACTTCCCCCCAGCCCCGCTCACCACCACATGCTTTTCCAGGTGCTGCCAAATGAAAAGAGACCAAGAGGCCCAGTGATAATGAGCCACAGTACAGAGCAGGAGAGATCAAGGGCATCTCATGTTCCTGCAAAAGCAGGGTAAAATTCCCTGGGGATCCTGGGAAAGGGATCATGCCCCATGCTACAGAACAGGTTTCCTACCAGCATAGCCAGTTTCAGGATCAGAAAGCTCAAGCCTCAAGACAACAACCCCTCAAACAGGCATCCTGGAGATTTAACGTCCCTGAGGAGCATCAGCACATCCTTCCCTTTATAGCAACGCCTCTTGCTGTGCCCAATCTCCCCATTTAGAAGACAGCAGAAACAATTCCAGGTGCCAGCTCGATACACCAAGGGCTGCAAAGAAAAAAAAAAAAAAAGTCCTTTCTTACAGAAAGCCTATAGAAGCCTGGAAGCATGTGCTTAACAATGCAAGATCACCCCAAATTCCTCTCCCTCTTTAGCTCCTCCTGCACACCAGCTCCTGTATTAGCCCCCACCCAGAAACAAGGTGGCAGAGGGGCACAGGTCCATGCTGGATCTCCTGGCCTAGAGGGACAGTGCCTGATCCATACCCCATCCCAGCTACCAGACCATCTTTGCCACCAGTCTGTTACTGGACATCCCGTTTCATTAGGGACAAGTCATCAGCACGTCGGCTCACACAGCCTCGCCCAGCTGGCTGCCCAATTTACTCCGCCTGCCCAAACTCAGGGACATGAATCTATGTCAGACGATCTGAAGTTATTATCTGATTAGCCTATTTGATATTGCAGTGCCTGATTCAATACCCATTGAAATCAAAGGCCCCTTGATCTCAACAGGCACTAAATAAAGCCCTGGTTCCCTCCAGCCGAGCACAACCATCCCGTCTTCACCGGTTACTCTGGCAGCCTAGGCCACCGCTACATAATTAGAGGGCATGATGCTGGGTTTAACCCAGTGCACCAACATGGCTTTTCTTATCAGCTGTGAATTTCCCCTTGCTTTGGACTTCTGTTCCAGAGGAGTTCAGTTCTATTAAAAGCTTCTGTAACCACTCGCATATGAGGATCTCAAAGCACTGCAGAGACACCAGTGACTTATGTTAGCAACTCTCCTAGGAGAGTTTGAGCAGGGTTTAATACAAGGCAGAAATGGAAGCACTGGGAGATTAAATTGGGTCTATCCCAAAATGTCCCTGGGCCCAATTACCAACTTACTTTCACTGCAGATACAGGTCAGAAGTAACTACCCCGAGTTGCAGAGCTGGAAAGAGAGACGAAATCTGGCCCATTGCACACAAGCTGCAATTTGAGATGCTATTTATTTTTCTTTTGCTCATTCAGGAGCAGAGCTGCCCGTGTTAGCAGCCACGTCAGTTCTTGGCTCCACAGGACCCAGGCTGAAAGACAAAGCAGCAAGGGGAAGAGCAAACCGGAGACTACTCCATGCTGTGTAAACGAGTCAAGGATCATTTCTGGGAACCTGACACTTGTGCCTGACGTATTCTGGAGCGAAAGGGACACAAGGTCCCAGCCTTGCCACCCCCTGGAGACATGTTCCTCAGTTCAGCCTTTTGCAAAATAAATTTAAGGCAACGGGAAGACACCCACTAGGATCTGGCCACATATCACTGAGCCTTGGTGTCTGTCTGATCCTGGGAACCCCATAAGGTGGTGATGGGATAAAAGCGAGACTCCAGGCTCCCCTCCAACAACATCCCCAGGTGGTTTATAGGCCAAAAAGTGGCTTTATAAAACTGGATATTTAAATATTTGCTCTGACGTGCCTTGAGTCCCATCTGCTGTGGCAGTTAAACACTCATGGTCCTCACCCATGTCCAGCTCCCACAGCAATATGGGGAGGGCAGCTGCAGCATGGCAGTGATTCCCTGCCCAGATCCAGGGTCGCTGACATTTCCGGGCAAACCCAGACCCTTCCTCCCCCAACTTGTAGAAGAAACAGATGTGAAAACCAGTTATTCCTTTCCCACCTCTCAAAAAGGAATGATAATACCAAGTTGGCCAAAAAACCTAGATCTGCTCATTTTGGTGATGATGGAAACATCATCATCTGAACCAGCTACTCCAAAATTAAGAATCAGGGATGGCGAATTGAACAAGCAACATCACAAAAGCCACCCTGTTGTCTGCCTTTGGGATCTGCTGCCTGGACATACCTACTCCTGGCCCTGGACATGCCTGAACACCAGGTCTCCACAAAAAGTAGTTCCCACATGGTGGATCTGGCATCAGCAGCCTCCCAACCGACTTCCAGCACAGCAAAAAGAAACATGAGAAGACTGAATTCCTCCCAGTGCCAGGCTGGATGCCTCTGGGCTTCACAGAGTCCTGCTGAAACCCCACGATCCTTTCAAGAAGCTCCAGCAGGCTCAGATGAGGCAGGAGGAGACCTCTGCTTTCCCGGGCAGAAAAGGAGAATCTAAGCCTGGACACCTAGAAGATGCTGGAGGCACGAAGCAAGGAGACCCCAAAACACAGTGAGCAAACGTTAGCGTTGGCATTCCTGCTGGACAATGGGCCAAGAGCAAGGATTCACACAGGAGGGGACAGGCAGCACAGGAACAACAGCATCGGGAAGTGGGGCAGAGGGTGTGGATTAGATCCTTGATGCTCCATTCAAGCCCACCAGTCTGTCGCTTTCCTGGGCCCCCGATGTGTCCAGGTAGCCATGTACAATTATCCCATATTCATGGCCCTAGTGCTGCTTGAAAGGGGGGGTTGCTAGCACCTTGCCCCTGGGCTGCTAAGGGGCAGAAGAGCCCCATTTCTCACAGGTGACCAGACACTGCCACAGCTCCATTTCAAGTTTGGAGTCTCCAAACTAGGCTCAGCCCTGTTTCTGTCGCAGCCAGTGCAGGCAAGGTTTTGGGCTGTGAATCCCAGAGGAGCCAGAAAACTTCCAGAGCCTTTCCCCCAGGTCACATCCATGGCAGGCACATCCAACACCCCAAACTGCTCAGCATAAGCAGCAGGTCTGGAAACCATGTGTCACCATGCAAGGGAAGCACACAGCCTGACAGAAGAGCTCATCCACCAGCCATTGCTGCTGACTCCTTAGCAAAGGCTTTTTGCTGGGTTTTCCACCTCCAACTTCCACCCCTTTCCATGCTTGGAGATTCTGCTCCTCCACAGCACAGAAACTCCTCCAGTTCTTTTGCAAAAGCAGCTGCCAGCATCAGAGTCCCAGGATGTCCCTTCTCACTCCTGCATGGGATTTTGGGGTGACCAAGGACACTCTCTCTGCAGTCACCCACAGCTCCTCTTGTTCAAAGACAGCATTCTGGGTTTTGACTGCATGGGGCTGGGAAGAGGTGCCTGACCAAGTCCTCGTGGGGCACCAGCCCAGGCAGAAACCTTGCCTCGATGCCTGGAGGAGGCAGGCAGTGCAGGCAGGAGGGTCACAGTCCCCTCCCAGGAATGGCTCGGGACCAGGCAGGGAGCAAAGGAGCACAATTCAGGCACAGTTTCTGGCTCAGAAAAGGCCTGAGCCTGCCCACGTCTAAGCTGTTTCGTGAGTTCAAATCACAGGGTTTCTAAAGCTCCTTTGCTCTAGGAGAAGCAAACAGCTGCAGCAAGCTGGATTTCTGACCACGCTGCTGTAGGGCCTTCGTTTCCCAACAACTGCCTGTCGCTGGCTGAGAAACACGGGCTGACCTTCCCTGCATGGCTCCCAGCCTTGCCTGTGCAGAGCTGCCTTCCTTCCCCAGCACCCTCCTGCCTCCTCCACCCTTCCTCCAGCTCCCCTAGGGCTAAACACGCTCATTTGCTTATGAAGAGCCTGAAGGTGCATCTACAGCACAGGGGAGCAGCATCCAGGCTGCTTCATTTTCTGCTCTTCTCCTCCTGTAGCTCTTCGCTGAAGCACAAGAGCCTTCTCCTCTGCATCCCGCGCTGCTGAGCGGCCTCCACCTCCCCAGCTCCAGGAGAAGTCTTTCCTCTCCCTCCCTTTGCATTGAGTCTGCTGAGCAGATCAGAAGCAGCCTGCATGAAAGGTACTGACAAAATAAAGTTGGATTGTACTGCATTATTGAAAAAGTGACCTCCAGTGGTCAATAAAGCCTTTGCCCACCGTTTCCAGGCAGCGGTGCCTGTTGTCAAGCTCTGCCTCGGTTCAGCAGGACGGCGGTTTGTCTCTCCCAGTCCCAGCTCCCACGGGTGGCTCGTTAAAACTCAGTGTCTGCACTTTGGTAACGAGGAGCTCAAAGCACTTTAATGCATGGATGCAATCATGAATGCAAACAGGCTGCAGGCAAGAAAGCAGCATAACAGCAGTCTGTTCCCCCCATCTCCATCCTTACAGCTACTGGCTCTAGGCGAAAGCACGGGGTCTGATAAGAGAAGTTGGCAGGAGGCACAGTTCTAGGATGAGGCATTTTTTGGTTTTACTGCAAACCTCCAGCCATGCTGCATGGCAGGAGCAGGGGTTTAAGGAACACCATTCCCTGCGTCTCAGCAGCATTGAGCTCAGCATCTGGACCAGGAGGAAGCTGATGGACCTAGCACAGGTATCACACAGGTTCCTCTCAAAGATGCCCTCCTCTACGCTGCCGCGTTCCCACTCCTTTCACATTTTATTTCTATGAACAATTACACAACCAGCTTCCTCCTTCCCTCCCCTACCCCAGCTGCAGAAGGCAGGTCTGTCCCATCCACATGAGACACTGCTGGAGGAAGTTAACCATGGCATGGAGGGGGAGCAGCCCATCAGAAGCACCCCACACTCCACACCAGAGCCCAAAGCACAGCCTCGCCTCGGAAGGGCAGAGCTGTTTTCCCTTTGCATCAGACACAGAGAGGCATGGGTACCCCACTACATGCATGCACGCACAGCCCCGCGCCGCTCAGAGAAACACGGAAGACGGCAATGGCCCATTTGCAGGATCAGCAGTTCCTGCACACACAGCATCTTGCTGGCAAGCCTGAGTGCCCCCTCACCTGCGGGTCCAGTCCCCTCTTCCTTTCCCCTCTCTTTTTACAACCGAGGCAAAGCAAGCATCACCTCACTGTCCCCTAGGCAGGAGGTCAGCTGAGAGCTCTAGGTAAGGGTTTTTTTACCCTTGCTGGGATTAGCTTCAGGTAGGACCCAACTGCGATGAGCTGAGCCTTCTCAGGACATTAGGTGAGGACAGAGCAGAACCAGCATTCCCCAAAGAAATGGAGGGAAGGCCCTAAAGCAGCCCAGCTCTTAAGTATCCTGCTTCATTTCCAAGTGCCAGTGCCACCATAGCAAGGGATGCCTTCCTCCCTCCCACTTTGAAGGGGAACGCAGCCATCCCCTCCAGGTCCCACACCACCTCAGGACCAATGCTCCTCAGGGATGATGTCCTTCCACTTTGTCTGGGATCTGTGCCCTGGGAACAGCCCCAACACCTTCACAAGCCAGGCCAGGCTGGGAAGAGCTCTCCACACCTTGGCAGACACTAGTGATGGGAGCCGGAGCCTTTGCAGCATCACCTCCCCTTCCCGCCAGGGAAATCTGTATAGGGCAGATAACAAGCTTCACAGACACGTTGCAGAGGGGGTCACCAGCCAGCAGGGTCCAGGAAACATGGGCAGTGGAGAGAGGGGGGAGAAGGGTCTAATTAACCATCTCCTTCCCCAAGGGGACTCGTTGAGACAGCATGAAAGACTAAAGGTCTCAAGGATGCAAGAGGAGGTGGAGGGGAAGAATCTCCTCCTGTGCATGGACACAGATAGGCACCACAAAGCTCGTAGGTATGGTCAGGACGAGGCTATGAGCCATGGATATGATATAGCACACCAGGCAAGGAGAGAACTGACAAAGTGGTGTTCTCCTAAATTTAGCAGCCACCGTGCAATATCACCTCCCAACCCTTCAACCCCACAGCCCACCCCCAGAGGTGTGCAAGGCTAATTTCCATTAAGGGCTGTCTTGGAAAAGACTCTCCATTTCAACCCATCTGCCAATTGCAGGCAGCCTTCCCCAGATCAGCTCCCCTCTTCTGCAGTGTGCCAGCAGCACGGACCAGGCTCCTCTCCACCTAAAGCAACATACCCATGGCACAGAGTCAGCAGTTGCCTACATACCACCTGCAAAGCAACCTCCCCTCACATGGAAACGCGCAAAGCATGGGTGTTTAACAGCAGGATCCCAGCACGTTTATTGTCCCCTGTTGGTGGAGCAGCCACCTCCCTCTGTTATTCTGTGGTTCACAGCCCCAGGATTGAGAGCAAGGACAGAGCTCACTGTTCCCCTCGTCCTCCAGCAGCTCTCTCCTTCAGCTGTGTGCTCACACGGCTCTTGCAGCCAGCAACAGCTACATGGCATCCCTCTCATGAGGGTAGGAGCAAGGAGCTATGGCTAAAATAGTGATTTCAGTGCTGCTCTCATCATCGGGCATGGCTGCAGCAGTAAGGGCAGGAAACCTTCAGGCAGAGCCACATGGTTTTGCAGCCGGTTGCAAGTTCCCAAAGGAGAAGTGGACCGTGGTATTCAGAGGGGCAAAATCATGAGGCTGGCCTCCCCTGCCTGAAACAAGAGGGCATAGTCTTCTGATGGCCATGCATGGCGAGGAAGGAGGGAAGATGAAGGCACCCAAGCTCTTGAGGTGACAGCACAGCCATGCCCCAGCTGCCTCCAGACTACAAAGCACCTCTCCTCCCATCAGGGATGGGTGGGCTCACCTCACCCATTGGAGACCACCTAGATACACGTGGTATGATCCTGACACCACTGCAAAGGGTGATGGCCCAGCCGTTTGTCCTCCCAAGGAGAAGGTGGCAGCAGCAGCAGCTCATTTTGGCTTCAGGAGCTACAACTGTTCCCTCTAATACCCCACAGAGCTTAACCTTATGGAGCATCTGCAGAAAGAGTTGCTGTTTCGAGCTGCTGAGCTCCCACTGCAACATCTCACACCATCTGGTCACAAATCCTCTCCTTGTCCAAGTGCTACCAGCATTCAGACCCCTCTCCTGGTAGGGTGACTCATGGTGAGAGCAGCTCTGGCAAGGGTACCTTCTTCTCCCGTCCCCCAAGACGGTGTAAAGAGTGGTATTGGGGTCTGGAATTTACCTTTTTACGTCTTCTTATGGTTCTAAAGGACAAGCTGGACCAAACATTGCTGTCACGGATGCAAGCTTTGCTCCAGGCTTTGGTGGGACCCAGCAGGTCCTCCATCACTGGCAGGACCTGTCAGTGTCACGCTCAGCCACACAAATAGTCCGTTTCTCTCCAGAGACGTGAGGACATGCCATACCCTAGGTGCGAGTCAAGCCTGGGTTTCAGGATGCCAAAGGCAGCCAGCTTCAACTCCCTAAAGCTTTGACTTCAAACCTAAAAGCTGAGGTCCACAGCTGGGTGGAGGCAAGGGGCAGGATGGGATCCTGTAGCTGCCTTTGCAGCTCTCGTTTGGATCTGCAGCAGCACAACCCTCCACAAGCAGGCATCATATCCAACCTCAAGTCCATCGCTCCATCCCTGGCAGATTGGGTCTACCTATCTGGTGAATCTGGGCCCAAGTTACAGCTTTGCAGCTTCAAGCTTTAGAAGTTTTAAATAATAATAAGTCATAGCCACACATCTCAGATCAAGCTCCCTTTTGGATCATCCAAACGCCAGCTGGGAGTGCTAAACCAGACAGGCAGGACCAGAAAACCTTCCCGTCCTACCTCTGCATTGCAGCCTTCACTCCACACCCTTCCAGTCTGCCCCTGGGGTATCTGTCTGACAGGCAGAGCAAGACTTTGTTGTTTAAGGCAGCCTAATCCTGCAACCCTTACATCAGTGCAGCCAGATCCACCCAAGATTGGGCCCTTCTTGATTTACCCAAGGTTGGGATGCAGCTGGGAAGGGGGGAACAAATGCAAGGGGCAAGAGAGGGGACAAGATCTGGGGCCATCACACGGCAAGCAGCCAAGAACAACCAGGGATAGCTTTTCCCTTTTCTCCTCTTCCCTCTTCAAACCCCTCTCAGCTTCACCCGGGGAGCGATGCTCAACCTGAAACCAGGCTGCAGCAGGGTTGTACCTGCACATGTTGGTGAGTCAGAGCTGGCCAGCCAGATAGACATACACCAAGCCCTCCCCCACAGCCCCTTTTAACTTCTGCCTCCACGACATGCCTTCACCAGCCGTTTAAAGAGAGCTTTTTTTTTTTTTCTTTTCTGCTCTATTTTGTCTTCAGTCCTCCTAGTGGGTGGGGAAAATCCCGAGTGTCAAACTTCAAAAGGGAAGCCTGAGTTCACATCACATTCATGTCCGAGGCGCTGCCTTAACCACAGGCTCCTGCCCGCACCCACACCCGGGGCCGGCAGGAGCTCGAGTGGGACCCGACCAGTTGTGCACTTGCAAAGGCTGTGACAAGGCTGCTGCCTCCCCACCCCGCAGCCTGGTTTGGCTGAGGACATCCATTTTTCCATCCATGGCTTGGTGTACCAGGTACGCCAGAGATCAATGCTCAGGAGGATTGCAGGGCCAGGATTCACCCCCCTGCCAACAAGCCCAACCCAAGAACAGAATTCCTGGAAATCAACTCTGCAGGCAGGAGGGAGAAGCCCTTGTCTTCTCCTCCCTGCTCAGCACCATGATCCTGACAGCAGCTTTGTGGCACAAGGTAGCCCTGCTACCCACCCCATGAGACATCTCGGTGGCACAAAGCAGCCCTAGGATGCTTCACACCAAATATTTTGCTTTGTGCGTTTGAATTTCACTCTTGGTCTGGGTGATTTTTGCCAAAGACCACGCCCAGCCAAACAGGTGGCTGGTCCAAGGAAGAAGCTGACCAGCACAGAGGCACAAGATGTGCTCCATGCTGTACAGCCGAAAACCAGGAGGCACAAGGAAGCAGCCTGTCCTCCGCAAGGGCTTCGGTGGGGATCAATGGCTGGACAAAACTATCCACACCAAACCTACTGTGCCATGCAGAGTTCAGGTGCTCCCTGCACACTGCAGAGCCACCAAACCCAGGCTCACATTGCTCCTGCCTGCAGCAGCCCTGGTCCACACAAGCCACCTCCTTCACATCTCCTCTTTCCAGATTAACAGAGCAGGGCAGTTTGGACCTGGTGCTTTCATAACAAACCTATTTTCTTTCCCCCAGTCACCTGCAACAAAGAAAACCAGGCACACAGACAGTGGAAGGAGATGTAGCATCCATTTGATTTTCTATTGTACTCCTGAATAGTAAGTGAAAGCCTATTCACAGCTGATTTAGTTCTGTTTTCGGTGGCATTTGAGATGCTCAGGCTTCACAGGGAGAAGAGCTCTCCCACAGAAGAGCTGGCAGGAGCCAGCCTTGCAGAGTTAGGAGCCAGGTCGGTCCTGGGAGGTGAGTGATAAACCCCAGAGAGAGAGGAAAAGGGACACGCTTGGAGCAGGAGAGCCCAGATCTGTGAGCCTACACCATGAGCCCCACAGAGACTGGAAACAGCTTCGCTCCCTGCCAGAAGCGGAGAGAAACGTCAGAGCGGCATTTTGTTGAAAGGGGATGAGCAGGAGCGTGGGAGGATGTGTTGATGCTCCCTCCCCAGAGGAAAGGGCACAGCTTTCAGTGAGAAAAAACTGTCCTGGCTCAGTAGCTGTACCCAGGAGGACAGGGAGCACCGGACAGGCAGCGCTGCAGCCTCCCCTGACGCCCAGGGATGTGTCAGGGCAGCTCTGACACCCAGGTTGACCTGCAGCATCTCTGGCAGCTCACCTCTGCCAGCCATTGCCTTGCAAGTAACACACGCCATGATTTTAGTCCCACTCTCTCTGTTGGATACCTGGTGTGTTTGGATGCAGTGTCCTGAGCCACAGCATTGAGTACTGCCTGGGAACAGTGCTCCACCACCCACCTGCACCTCCAGGCACACGGGCTCTTGTGCATCTGTATGGAGCATAAGACCAGATATTGGCATATACAGGACACCAGTCTACTAAAAGCCTCAAATAATGATACCTGAATCCCATGGAAGCAACGTGTTTGGGGACACACTCCCACTGCAGATGCCTGTTCTCAAAATACCTCCTGCGGTCTTGGCTCCAGCAAGGTGCTCATCCCCACCAGCTCACAGAGCCAGCCAGGTGCTGAGAGACAAGCAGTCACGCTTTTCCATGCAGGTCACGATGCCTAGCAAATATTCAGTGTCTAACCTGGTGAAAAGCCCTATTTGATTGCATTTGCCCTCTACTCCCCCTCCAGGTAAGCAGGTACCCCAGAGGACCCCAACATGCAGATGTGGGAAGGATACTTTGAGCAACACCCCATTGCAATGGATAAGCCAATGCTCCAGGATCCCTGGGATGAATCTTGATTTTGAGAAAGGGCTCAAACACCCTGGAGTTGCAGGAGCTCTTGAGAGGAGGGATGTCCTTGCAGTGAGGTAGCCAAATTACAGCACCCACATTTCCCAACATGAGCCCTTCCTGAGGAGGGTCAGGGCAGGAGGTCCCCAGCATCTCTGCAGGGCTGCCCCCAGCAAGCCCTTGAGCCCCGACAACACCCCTCCAAAGGGGTTTCCACTGCAGGACCCAAGCAGGAGGCCAGGAGCCAAGGGAAGGGGGCTGCCGTTCCTCCAGCCTGCAAGCCAAGGGGGACTCACGTGACTAGGTGTTGGCTTGGATTTCCAAGCCCAGCAACAGCACCAGCTGCTCCTGCCCGTCCCTCTCCCCCCAAAGAGGCCCACAGATCAGGTTTCCCAGGCCGCTACATCCAGGTGAGTCCCCGCAGACCTGGACAATGTCCCCTTCTCTGCAGCCATTCCACAGAGACATCAGACCAGCCCTTCCGCAGGTGAGCAATGGAGCATCCCCATGGGCTCTGGATGACACGTGGGTGAGGGAAGCCAGCATGTCTCACCTCCCGTGAGCCCAGGGGATGGAAGCACTGTGCTGGGCAGGGACTTGCCCCAGCAGAAACCAGATCTGGGCCGCTCCAGAACCAAAAATAACCTGCCAGCTGCCCGGGAAGAGAGGAGAGCCAAGCGTGCACAGATCACACACATGTCAGGAGTGAAGTCATCTGCACCCGTCTTCAGGGATAATGGGAGGGAGTATGGTTTTCCGTGCGATTCAATGGATAACAGTAGAGCAGTGGCGTAAAACAGCCTCCAGGCCTTTTCGGGCAGCAAAGCAGCAGACGGCCAATACCCCCAGGGCCTCATCCTCCATCTGGGGATGAGCTGCCATGCCTGGGAGCCACAGAAAGCTACGGTGCAGCTGTGCCGAGGAACAGAGACCCCTGCTCCATCCCTCCTCTCCTCCCCCAAGAGGCAGCAGCAGCCAAAGCAGCTGGGAGCCCAGAGAACTTGCAAACTCTTGCTGGGTGGGAGGGCGTTCTCTCACCCCCACTCGCTCCAGCAGCAATCGGGTAACTGAATTGGGTAAAATAAATCCTTTCCCAGCCTGAGCAGGGGTGAGCAGTGCTCAGAGCAGGCTGGAGAAGCAGGGAAGAAAATCCAGATGTGCAAACAAAACAGAGTGAGGAGGCATCGGGATCCGTTCACATCTCATGCCAGCCTCCTGCCAGAGGCTCTTGGTGCAGCCACACCTTGTGTTTTCAAGGAGCAGTGAGAGCCCTGATCTTCACAGCTTTTGGGGAGGAGGAGGAGAAGATAGAGCTTTTTGTCCCTTGGGTAGCCATGATGGCTAAGCAATGGGGGCAGAGAATACAGAGGCAATGGGGGCAGAGAATCCAGAGCCACCTTTGCGGTAAATGCAAGCAATCAGACCCCATAAACAACAGCCCTTTGGGCAGACACAAGATTACCATGGTTCATACATCTCCCACCAAATAAGGAGCAGAAAACCAGATGCTCACTCAAAAACCTCCAATACCAGCACCTGAAAGGTGCAGTCCCTTCTTCAGGACTTTCTAGTGCTCTGCCACTCAAAGATGTGGGCATAAGGTTAGGCTGAACTAGAAAAGCAGCAGGTAACATTTCTGCATCAACACATACTTCAAAAGGAGTAATTGTTCCCTGATCATTCCCAAATCTTCCACATTTCTTATTTCTTCCTGCTGGCGAGGCACTCACAACTCGATGTGTTTCAGGATCTGCCACTTCAGACCAGGTCAATGCCTGTCCCAAAACCCAAGCAAGAAGCAGAAAGGAGTAGAAAGACCTGGCACAAATCACTCATTGCCTCAACTTCATCAGCCTCCTGAAGGCAACAGCATTGCTCATCTCCAAGCACTGTTACCACAGCCCAAGGGAGGGCATTCGCAGGGCACACCTCGTGGAAAAGCTCTATAAAACAGGGCCAAGCCCTCAGCAGGTACAAGCCGACCTCAGAGAGCAGAGCCACAGTGGAGCTGACCTCAAGGGAAAGGCAGGAGTGTTTCCAGCCAGACTTGGGAGGGGAGCTGGCAAGAGAAACGTGAGGGTGCAGCGTTGCAGGATGCCAGCGCTTGCATTCACCGCTGCCTTCCGGGGTTGTGCACAAGATCGGGGCTGCTCCTGCTTTCCCCAGGCAGGAGGAGACAAGCAGAAACTTGGTGTTCCTGAAGCAGCCATCCTCCCTGCTCCAGTGGCAGAAGAAGAAAGCAGCATTGAACAAGTCTTGGGCTGTTAGCTTACCAGCACCCTCAGCAGTGCTGGCCATGCTAGCATGGTGCTCCTCCACCTCCTTCCCTCCTTGGCATCTCTATGTCTACAGAGAGAGAAGGAGCTGCTCTGCTTCTCAGCCTGGGGCGTAACAGCAACTGGGGAAGGATGGACCCAGTTCCTCCCCATTTCCCAGCCTTGTGGTGCTTCACCAGCCGGAGGGGTCCATCTCCCTGATGCTGCCCCAGCTTCTGGTGCAACAAGGGAGAGAGAAGTAACCCCCGCACACGGCTGTCACTTCCCCAGGAAAGACTCATCTGTGCTGGGTGGAAGGGGAGACTCGGGCTACAAGATGAAACCCTGGCGGCCCTAGCACTTTCCAGGTCCATTGTCAGCTCCCTGCAATGGTTTGGACACATCTGCTTGGTCCAGGTCTTCCTGCCCCTTGCTGGAGGGGAGAAGGCACTGGCCCACCTCCCACACCCAGATTCTGCTCACTGTCCCAGACTCTGCTCACTGTGCTTCATCAGGAGAGCCTCCACGCAGTTTTGCAACAGACTTTCTGGTTGCCACCAATAAGTCTTCTGAGCAAGAGGTTTTAGAGCCTGGTGCTGCTGGCTCTGCCCAACCAATCTTACCAGCATGGGGAAAGAACCCTTAACTCTGCTCTCCAACATGTGTCCTCAAAGTACCCACCAGGGATTAAGACCCTGCTGTTCTGACCCTCAGCATCCCAAAGGACTGAGTGCTAACTCAGACACACAAAGAAAGCAGAAGCTCCACATTGATGCTCTGCACCATCTAAAAGCCTTTTATTTCATTCCACTTGCTCTCTCGTTTCAAGCTAGCCACCAATACCTTGGGTAAACGCAGGCTAGAGAGATTTAGGATTTATTTTTGAGAGCTTAACATCCATTATGCTCTTAAAAAATTTATGCCCTTAAGCATCTCCACAGTGGCTGCTGAACACCCATTAAAAAAATTTCATCCATTGCTTAAGCCTGACAAGTCTCACCTTTGAGAGATACCCATAAAGACCTGGCAAGACGCTCAACTCAGGCCCTGGGCTCCTAAGACCTGACCATAGCACAAACAGCCCTGGGAAAGACGTTATCCCCCCCAAGAGAGTGAGACACCAGAGGTGAGGTTTATATCCCGGAGCAACCACTACACACAGACTTTGCTGCAGATGACCGCGGCAGGACAGCTTGATGTGTCAGTTGGAAATGCAATTAACTTCGATGTGCAAGGGGATAAGAGAAGAGCTGAGGTTCCTATGGATGCAGTTGCTCGGCTTTTAATTCCTCTAGCAAAGCTAGCCTAGTGATGTTATCCATGTTTCATTTCTACCCTTTCCAGAGTGGGAAAAGTTCCCTTCAGCTTTGGGAATATCTAGGCACATGGGAAAGTCATACAGCATGCAAAGTGGCACTGCACCAGGAGCTGTTTGCAGCCAGCTTCACTTCCAGGACCCCCAACCCACAGCTCCTGCTGCCCCCTCCTGCAGCTATGTTTCACCCTTTGGGGCTTCTGCTCCAATATCAGAGTAGGAAGAGTCTGGGCTCAGTCCAGGTCCAAACAGGACTGCATCAGAAGCTTGGGGAACGTGGAGGGGTGCATACCTCATCAGCCTTGGTGCAGGGCTCCTGCGAGGCACCTGCTGCAACACAACCATCACAACGCATTAGGCAGCCAAGGAGGCTGCTGGTATAAGGCTTCTGAATGGCAGACAAGGGATGAAAAGCAAAAAGAAATAAGCTACACAGCTAGATGGGCCTCTAGGGGAGCTTTCCTATGCCTTCTGCCACCAGGCAGCTTCATCGGGTCCCCATGCAGCCTAGGAATCCCCCTCCAAATGCTATATCAGGGCTCACCCAGCCTCACAGGTGGGTATCTGCTGGCCCAGGCACAGCACACACACAAACAGGAGCTGTTTGCAAAACAGCAAGTTGTCAGCATCACAGCACCGAGGACCGGAGGGAGCACAGGGAGTACGGGAGAGGACCAAGGTGAGGCAGCGTGGCTGTACAGCACGCACCACCTCACCTGGCCCCTGAACAGCCCCCAGAGAGCACAGCACAGCAGGAGGTGTTAGACAGAGCCCCCGCTCTCTCCCCTGCATCCAGGAGAGATTAATTTGTTTCCTCCTGCACCATTATCTCCCTTCACACCTCACTATAAAGGATGCACTGGTCACTCTGTGCTCCTACTCACTGCTGTGGGCTGGCCACAGCCAGGGAAGGATCCCCCAGGCTGCTTATTTCAGCACCCATGAGGCAGCAGCCTGGCTGCACCCGCAGTGCAGAAGCAGCATGGGCTCCCTGCACCCTGGACTCCTCGCTGGATGCAGCAGCCAGCAGCTCACCGCAGGCAGCCTCTCCCACTCCACTGCCTCCTTCTGCACAGAAGGGAACCCAGTGCAGACTCTGCTGCAGCCTAGAATGGTCTTTCTGCTGCCCTTGATGCGCTCAGAAGGTCCCAGCTGCACAGGTTGTGATCCAGCATCCAACCACACGAGTCCCTGCAAACACAGCAACCAAGTCCTGGTACCGCAGGTCCCTCGACAGCCCTAAGCTCTGATGTATGGGCTTCAGAGCCCTTCTGCTACCACCATGCCACACATGCACCAGGAGCTTTCTGCACCCCAGGAAAGAGTTCTGCTGCTCTGGGTACAAATTTCACCCAGACAACCCCAAATCCAAGCAAGACCAGCAGCTCTGCCCATTGCCAGCCATGCTGGGCCAGGCTGGAAGCAGTATGGACACGAGCCTGAACTCGCAGCATGGACCAGCTGGAGCCCAGTTCTAGGCAGGATCAGACATGCCTGATACTCTCTCCAACACCTGCACCCAAGAGGGAAAAAGGATCAAGTGCAGCCCCTCAGCAGGCAAGCACCCAGCCCCTGGGCTGCAAGAAGGCTGCGCTGCATCCCAACAGCCCAGGAGAGAAAGACTAGGCTGAGCACATCGGGCTCAGCCCTGCCATCCAAGCCCTCCCCTTGCCTTCACACTGACAACAGCCCACGGGTGAGCCGCAGTGTGCGACCCTGGGCAGCACAGGCAGGCCTGGGCCATCTGCCCCGGAGCATCACACAGCACCAGCCAGCTGCTGGCTGCCTGCATCGTCACAGCCCTCCCCACCAGTTTTAGTTGTTATTCCTGCTTTTCCAGTCAGCAAGGTGCTGCTGCACACTCCAACAGCCCCTCTCCAGCACATTTGCCTGCCAGAGGGATTTCATCCCCCTCTGGCGAGGCTCAGAGGGGGACAGAGGCAAGGACCACCAGGACAGGGCAGCAGAGACAAAGCAATTCCAAGCAGCCAGGTGCCAGCCCACAGCTGGCTGGCTCCACTGGGGCAGATGTTTCACAGACACCCCCATCACAGCACAGGGTCACCCACGCAGCTGCGGCTCCCACCATGCACCCCAGCCAGCCCTGGCTGTCCCACAGCAGGGGCTGGATGCTTTGCTGTCATCTCCCTCCAGGTTTGCACAAGCTCTCTAGAGGTAGCTGCTGGCAAGGGGCCAGGTGAGCCGCGGTGGCTTTGATGTGGGTGTCTGCTGGGCACATGCCAGGGCCAGGACAGGGTGTTTGGCTGGAGGCACCAGGCGCCAGACTGAATTATGCCAGGGGGGAAAGAAATCTCCAGGTCACGGCTGTGCCACAGTGGCATGAGAAATCTGCCTCGCTGCCCACGCTGTCACTGCTCCACGCTTCGCTCCAGAACTCTTTATCTCTGGGGTTCACAAGCAGGAACATCTCTGCTGCAAGGAAGCAGCTGCGGTGCTGGTTTTCCTCAGCATGGGGAGCACCGGATGGTTTGTCACCCACCTCCCGGCAGCACCAGGCTCACGGGCACAGAGCGCCAGGAGAAGGATGCTCTGGAGGGGATGCAGGACCAGAGGCGGTTCAGCATCACGCACGCAGCCCCGCGGTGAGGCAGGCCCATCGCTGCCGTGCCGGGCTGCCGATGGCCAGGCGCCGAAGGAGTTACTGAGCACGGGAGATGTCATTAATAACGAAGGCCACGCGAGTGATTTTTATCTTTAAAAAGCCCACAGCCCAGGTTGCGCGGCTCCGCTAGGGAGCTCGCTCGGGCACAGCCACTGCTCCTTTAAGGTATTTAACAACAACGTGGGCGAACACGCTGGCTCCTCCCCGAGACTGCACATTCCCTCCGGGTCCCCCCGCCCCAGCCACGCCGTGGCAGCGGGGACCCCCCCACGACAAGCCCGGACTACCAGTCCCGGCATCCCCCCGGGCAGCCCCGGGGGTTTGCTCCCTGCCGGGGATTGTAGTCCTCCTCCCACCACCACCGTCCGTCCGTCCGTCCACCCACCCACCCATCCATCCATCCACAGGGCATCGCAAGGCCACACTCCTCCCCAGCTGGAAAAGCTCTGCTTAGGGAAGGCTGCAGTTTCCATCGCAGGCAGGCAGCAATTAACCATTTCGGAGCCCCACATCAGCTGGCAGCACTAATTGCACATGCCTTAGGTCACTTTTAGTGAGGAAGGAGACCCTCACCCTACCCGGGGCCAGGAGCCCAGGCAGGTCCCATGCACCATCCCGGTGTTGATTCCCCACCTGAGCCACAGCTCCAACTTTAATACAATTTTTGCCCCAACTGTCCTCCCTACAGACTTGGTGAGCACAGGGAACAGGGAAGGATCTGCTGCTTTGCTTGCTCTCAATACCAAGCATTGCCGCCCAGCACCGCAAGCCCTGGGAAGGTGGTCTTGCTGGAGATGGGCAATTCCTACCGCAGGAGTTACCCAAGGGCCCCTCGCTCTAGACATTGTCTGCACAGTAGAACAGGTCCTGCCCTGCACAGGTTAGCATCTAGAAACCACAGGACGGGGTATGTGGGAGGAGAAACAGAGGCAGAGAGACACGATTAGCCCTAGATCACAGGCGCCACGTCTCCATGCCCTCCCATCACCATATAACAGCTTGCTGCCCATGCTCCTCCGAGAGTCTGCTGGTCCCTTTGCCAGCAGGGAGCATGGCTGCAAATCCTGCTCAGTCCCCAGCAAGTCCCGTCCTGCTCCACCCAGGACAGGAAAGGTATCTGCAGGTAACATCTTTCATCCACGCTAGTGCTGGAGACAGACTTTTCAGTTAGGATAGGGACTGTGCTCCAGCATAGCCACGTTTACATCTATAACACAGGGTCAGACCAAGCCCAGGGATTGACTCTTGGCTACGCAGTGCTAAAGACTTTGGGGTATTTGACCAAGCAATTAAATAGGGTCACTATCAGACACGACAGCTCAGCAAAAAGCCCTGGCTGCCCAGGGCATCTCATCCCTCCTGGAAGTGATGCCCTGGGGAAGCAATAGCGAGACCCCATGTGGCTCCAGAGATCCAGTCACCACCAGCTGCTGGAGGAGCCCCTGGCACAGACTTGCTTTCTCCAAGGAGGTAGTGGTCACACCTACAGCTTCCAACAAAACCCACTCTGGGGACAGGACGACAAATGCAGCAAATGACTTTGGGGCCCTTCTCTTGCTTTCTCCCCAGGACAATCCACCAACATGTCAAACACCAGCATGAAGAGGCAGCCTGACTGCTCAGCACACAGCCAGACCATGGGGACAGAAGCACATTTACCAGGCAGAGACAGAGCTCAAAGCTGTCCTTTAGCCTAATGTTCACCTTTCCATGGGCTCTAAGGGATATTTATTCCCATCCCTAACCCAAGAGCCACCACAGGTCAAAGCACCCTCCCAGGAGTGACCGCGCAAAACCATGGTGACACGTCCCCTGGGTGAGGGATCTACCCTGAACCCCCTGCAGCCCCAGTCTCCAACTCCGCCTAGATGAGAGCTAGTGCTGAGCACAGCTGGGTTTCAAGGGCAGAAGCACCCCAAATTTTCTAGCCCTTTGGCACAGCTCCCACACATCAACAAGGAACACACCCAGGCAGCTGAGCCCAGCCTGGAGCTGCTCACCCTGTGGCCAGGCTGAGCTTCACTGCCATCGCCACTGCAAGCTGCAGGACTCAGGTCACCTGCAAGTCACTGCCAAGCAGGACAGAGGCTGTGAGTACTTTGACCCCTGTAGCAGCTCAGAAATGCTCAGGGGAGCCGTGGGGATGCCACTGATGCAAGGACCCCATGCAAGCCCCCAGGCAGCCACCATGGTAGCTGTGCCTGCCCTACACAGGCAGCAGAGGAGCTCTCAGGATTCCTCATGCCCCCGGGAGGGTAAGCACCATGTTCCTTGGAGCTGTGACGAGCTCCCTGGGGTGGCAGAGTCCAGGGGAGCACCCAGTCCAAGGTGGGAAACACTAGCTCCCCAGAAGGCGTGGATGTCGACTTCATCCCCTCTTCCCAAAAAAGCGGCTCCTAAGCTTGCTGCATCCAGTTCATCTTGCAGCTTTAACATCCCACAATGGTTTTGCAGGAAATCCATGTGCTCCAAATGCCAGAAACAGAGAGACAAAGCACCAGCAGTGACCATTACAGTAGGACAGGCTCGCTAGAGACCTGTGGAAGCACCTGTGCCAGAAGCTTTACAATGCTGCTGCTGCAGAGCATCACCCCAGTAGCTCTGGGTGCCAGGCAAGCCAAGCAAACCACACCAAGACCAACTGGGATGCTACAACCTCCCTGTGATCACTGAGAGCTCTGCTCACACCGTCAGCATCTCATTCCTACCCAGCTCTAGCAAGGAACAAATCTGCTACTGCAGACTGACCTGTGGGCACAGCGAGCCAGCAGCAAGAGTATGCATGGGCTAGAAAACATCAGCACAGGCAGAGGCCCCCCCTTCTTCTTTGGGTCTTGTCACCAGCTGGCTGATACAGCCAGCATTTGCCCACTCACTGCAGGATAAGCCGAGCCCATCGCGGAGGCAACCGGCAATAATATCCTGGTAGCAATCACCTCCTCAATTCCACACTCCCAGGATTAGTCAAAGCAAGAGTCATGCAATTCCCGGCCAAGGGGACCTCCCAAGACTTTGGTAGGAGCGCAAGAAGCATCAGGAGTGTTTGTAAGCACCACCTTGGGCACAGGGATGGGTGAGGTTGTGCTTGGCCATGCAGCAATGAGACGCCATGAAACAACAGCAGGGAAGCTTACAGGTTGCACCCATACCCTGCACAGCAGTGCGCGAGGTACAAGAAATGAAGGAAATGAGTCTGTGAAGTGAGGTAAGAACAAACCAGATCAAAGTAGTGAGCACTTTGTCCATGCCCGGTGCCACAGTGGCGCTTGGGAGACATTATACAGCCCCCCAGCTAAAAGCAAGGAGGAACAATAATTAAATGGATGATTTCTCAATACGGTTTTGTCCCTGTTTTCTCCAGGGTTTTATACAAAGTATTTTGACTGTGGTACCAGAGCTGTGAGAAAGAGCTAACAGCTATGACAGTGGGGTGACACCTTTATCCATTGCATGCTCGATCAGTACAGATGGATACGCTGCTCTGAGGGCTGACGGCTTCTGGAGCCAACGTGCCCCATCCCTGACTCACCATAGAAGACCCCGTGGGTCTGTGCTACAGGTCCCCTCCAGCTGGGGAGAAGCTTGGGGGTTCAGGCAACATTGCACCTACCCAGCACAGGGGAGGGGGTGGCAGAGGCCAGCCCTGCTCCCAGAGCTCAGCCTGTAAACCTTGTTCTGGCTTGTTTTCCCACTGGCTTTGGGTGCCTGACTTGTAATAAGTGAGCCTGAAAAGCAGGCTCCTTTTCAGACATGCCAGGCACCCACAGCTCCAACTCGCAGACGCGTCTCCAGGGAGTCAAGTTCCAGGTGCACCCAAAAATTCTCTTGTTTCAGCCAATACCCAAATGCCTCTGCTTCCTTGTCTGAGAAAAGCTGGGCAATGCCCAGGCCCAGGACTCCGAGGCTCAAGGGGAAATTGCTCTATAGCAGCCAGTCTAATTGCACTGAAATTACAAGATCAAGCAGTAAATTCACGTCTGTGTTCGTTGCTGTGGGTGGCAAAGCCACACCAGCAAGTGCCTGATCTCAAATCACTGCAACTTCACATTTCATTGGAAAGGGAAGGAGGGGGTTAATGAAGGAGAGCCTTGCCAGTTGGAAGTGCTACCTAAAAAGGGTTTCTCCTACTAGCTGAAGCAAAATGGTTTCTCTTGCCAGCTTGTTTACTCTGCAGCTGAGAGCAGCGAACCGCCAGGTTTTGCTGCTGGAGCCCGCTGCAGGATCAACGGCTGTGAGACCAGCCCTGGCATCAGGACACCAGCAGGGCTGGACTGACTATAGTACAGCTGCACCATCCCCAACCCAGGGCCAGCCGCACACCACAGCCTGGCGCCCAGGACCAGCAGCATGTACACAGGGGAAAATGCAGCTATAACCCTCCAGACAGCAAATCTTGGGACCATCCTCCTTTCCTTTGGGGAAATAATGGTACTCGTCATTTAATGGCCAGTTAAAAGCTGCAATTACATTTAACTGAGATGGTTTCAGACCAAACGTCCCCTGTAGCAGTAGGGTCCTTAGGGCCCTTTCCCATGGGAAGAGCACACAAACCCCAGTGGAGACCAGGGAATAAGGGATGCTGGACAGGACACAGTTAGTTTCCTGGGAAAGGCAAGCACCAAACAAACCCATCCTGCCCCAGCTTGCCACTGCAGAGCCAGAAAACGGACAGGACTCGTTATCCTCTTTTAGAAAAGCAGAGCTTACAGTCATATGTCAAGACAGGTACCAGCCAGATTCCTGTCTCACAGAGATTTTGGAGTCCACAGGCCAAACTGAAGCAGCACAGCTTTCACAGCGCGCAGCCCATCCCGGCTCCAGGATTAAAGTCACCGTGTCTGCAAACAAAACACTCACACCCGCCAGGAGAGCCAGCCGGGGAGGAGAGCGAGCCTGCAGCCGCCACGAGCCTCGCCAGACGCAACACAGCGCGCGGCAGTCAGCAAGAGGATCAGGCCCATGTTTTATAGCCTTTATATTAATTACCCAGAGCCTAAATAAGATTAAAGTTTTAATTCCATCTTCATCTAGTGGCTCCTGCTGTGCTCTTGGGTTTTCCTGGTGCCACGAATCTTCTCAGGCAGTTACAGCAGAGGGCACTTCTCTGACAGCCAGAGATGGTAGCATTTCCCGCATCAAGGTTGCCCCACGATGCCCAAATGACCCCAAGGACACACCAGCCTCTGCAAGCTGCTCTGCACCTCCATAACCACGGCACTGCTGCAGGCAGAGCCCTGTAAAGTCCACTTGACCCCCTCAGTTAAAGCCACAACCCGAGGCCAGTGAGGCCACGCGATGATTAAAGAGCAGAGGGCCAGCACTGGACAGTGTCCAGAGGCCATGGTGCAAGTCCGAGCTGGGATGGTGAACAGGAGGTCAAGGCAGAGGATGGCTGCCAGGGTGATGCTTTGCAGCTGGCACCGTCCACGCTGCACAAGCCACCCCAAAACAGCCAGGCAACAAGCAATTCAGGCTCGTAGCCCGGACCACCTAGGCTGGAGTTTTACAGCTGGAGAGCAGCGAACCCCAGCTAAGCAAGAGAGATCTCTGCCTGCGCTGGCTAGGTAGAAGGTATGGCACGGGCTGGCAGCAGCAGTGCTCACTGCCCCAGTTCCCCAGTGCCCAGGAGGCCACGGGAAATGCTGCAGAGCTGCAGCTGGGTCTCAGCACCAATGCCAACACCCCACGAGGGCTGAGCCTTTAATCTCACTGAGTGGGAGCAAGGCCTGGCTCCAGCCACCAAAGCACCCAAAATTCAGCACTGGTCTGTGTGACTTGCTCCAAACCCCAGCCCTGCTGCACCCCATGATATTTGCGCAGACCATCTCTGAGTATCACTTCCTGGATTGCCGGCTGCAGCGCAGCCACAGCCTTGGAAAAACTGACCTGCAGCCAGGAAGGGTTGCAAGGGAGAGAGACCCATAGAGGAGAAGGAGGAGATGGCGCAATCCCCAACCTCAGATGCTGCCCATACACATTGCCTTGAGCTACATCTGCCCTCTGGACAGGGTCGTGATTATTTTCTATGTTACAGACAAGGAAAGCGGGTCAAGAGCATCCTACAAGAGTTCAGAAATGCACAGAGTGTCATTCACCCCGGTTTGCATGGCTGAGGGCAGACTATGGAGACGGTTGCTCCACAAGCAAGGAGGACTTAGCCAGCTGCCACGCAGGGGGCAACAAGTTGCCTCAGCCCAGCTGCTGTCCTTCATGGCACTGAGCCTGCTCCCATTCCCTTGGTGGGGGGGGACACGAATGACCTGAGCCAGCAGAGTCCAGCCAGGCCAGGAAGAAAGCAAAGCCCCCAGCCCCCCAGGCATGCGCCCACAGCCCCCAGGCTTTGCACAGCACAAAGCTGAGAAGCCCAGTGACCACCTGGCACAACTGCCCCTAAGGTCTGGAGGTTGGACAGCATGGGCTTTGGAGGTTTGCTATCTGGTGGGCTCCATGCTGCCTGCCGGTACAACGCTGCTCTTAGTCACTGCTAAGGTATGCACACCAGTGCGTCCCCCAAAGCTGGCACCCAGCAAAGGGAGCGTCCCCCCATAGTCACTGGGGAAACCCCCCTCCTCTCTCCTCTACCATCTTTTTGCAGAAGATGCCATTTCAGAAGCAGCTCTGCAGCTCCTGCTGCCCCAGCACTGGGGTCTCTACAGGGTTCCCCAGCTCATGGCCCCTTCTCCCACCGAGGCACTGCAGCCCCCTGCCCCGAGACCTCCCGGTTGCGCACCCAACCTTGGCTCTTACTTGCTGGCCAAGAACTGCTCTCCATGGCGGCACCAGCATCCCCAAATGTTGCTGCTTACAGGCAGATGGCTAGGTCCCTCGGTGGCCAAGTCCTTTGAGGAGAGAGTAAGGAGATCAGCCCCCAGACTCCCTTAGCCCCTGAACACCCCTAACCCCATACACCCCACAAGTGGGCTGCCCTCTCCCCATCACATATACTCTGTGAGGACCACCCACCCCCGCAGATTCAAGGCATCTGTGTGCAATGAGGTGGGATGGGAGCCTTTAATGAGCAACAACCCGTGCACAGTCCTACTCCCACTTTGGGGGAAAATTTGGTTGTGACTGGGAACACCTTCTGAGCAGTGGCGGGGGCACAGTCCTGCTCCCACACGGGGGGGGAAACCTCTGACCCCCCCTCCAAGCGCGGGGTGACAGTGAGCACTTGCAAGGCAGGAGGAGAAGGGGGTGTCCCTGTCGGGGGCTGCTCGCTGTCGGGGCACGGCGGGGGACACCAGCAATTTTGGGACGCTGCTAGCCCTTCATAGCGTCTGACGCCGCAGGGCCGGGGCAGCCCCACGCAGAGAGGGGGTACCGGGGGCTGCGTCCAGCCGGAGGAGGAGGGGGCAGCCCAGGGAGGGGGTTCCTAGAGGGTGCCGGGGGTGTGCCTGTGCCACCGAGGGAGCTGGGGGTAGGCAGTGCCTCGGCGGCTGTCACTGCATTGGGGCTCGGTACCCCCGGAGTGCGGAGCGGGGCGTCCCCGGGGAGCGCCACCGCCCTCACGGGCCGCTTGGGGCCGCCCACCGGGGCGGGAGCCGCCCCCCGCTCACCTGTGTGAGGGGAGTGGGGCGGGGAGGCGGTGCCCGGCCCCGTCGCCGCTCTGGTGGGGCACCAGTTGCTCGGTACCGCCGGCCGGCTCCCCACCACCCTCATGGACCGCGCCGCTCCTGTCAGCATTTGAACATGGAGAGGGGCCCGCCTCGCCC
>VXBH01003954.1:0-15533 GCA_013400035.1 Rynchops niger | reverse complement strand
CTGCCCGGCAGAAAAGGACATAGTCTATTTATCTTGCTGTTTCAGCTGGCATTCTCAAGCAGAACATTTCACAGTATCCTTCCTCTGTGTCAAAATGTTTTCACCTAATAAAGCATCGTCCCATAGCTTACTGGCAATTGAAATTTGTCTTTTCTAGATAGGCAATCATTTGAGCCCAGTGGCCGCTTGCTTGACATTATACTAATGTGTAAAAATAGCCTTCCAGCTTGCAGTTTCCTGTGAAAGAATGATTCCCAAGGTCTGGTTTCTTTGACCTGATGCCCTCACATAATCTCTACTAAGGTCAAGATAAGTTACCCCTAATGTCCAACAATATCTTTTACTCAGATGGTTCCTGACCTCTGTCTGTTCCCAGAACCTGTCTGTTTTGCTTAAGAGTCAGACTTTTCCTAAAAGGCAATCACCCACTATATACAGTAGGTATCATATGCTCTTTTACATTGCCAGAACAAGATTCTTCAGAGGGACATCTGTCTCCTCATGTTCACTGTAGAAAGATTTAAAGGACTGTCCTTTCAAAGGTTCTCATACCACGTAGCTACATAATGTGAAGAATGCTTTTATTCACCTGTGTGACTTGTAAGCACTCACTAGACTGAAGCTCAAGCAGTAGCACTCGCTGAAGTTTCAAGGAGTAACGCTGCCTTTGGGGGAGCTGTCCCAAATTTTTTACTTGTAATAATGAGGACGTTCTTCCAAGTTTTTACTAGTGGGCAATATGAACAGGCAGGCAGAGTCACTGGAGAAGAGATATAAGCTGTTTATCCATAACTTCACTTCTTCAAGACATGTTGTCAGTATATTCATTCACAACCCTCCTTCATTTAATTGTCTCAGATTTCAACGTAACTCACAGATTTACTTATTGACAGAAATTAGAAATGTCTGGAACAGCGTGTACACAGAGGGGAGAAGAAGATAAGGAAACAAATGATGCAATATGTGCATATATCAGTTATGCTAGGGTTAAAAAGCAGTGACATTTTTAAAGGTGATGGTGCAATACATTTTGAAAGAGAATTATCAGACTATTGTAGAAGGAAATCATAAAAAACAAAGGGATAAAATCCAGTCAAATTAAAGTAGCTTTGGAGTTAATTTGGTATTCCGAATACAAAATATGTCTAAGCATAAAAGACTTTCAGTAGGTCATCAGGATTTCTAACAGACTGAAAAAAACCTGTGTTGACCAGACAGCTGCTCTCGAGGGGGGAGTTCAGGTTGTGAGCTATTTCTGCTATGAACTATACAACAGCAAATGATCAGGAAGTTGCAAGCATCTGTTGCCTCTGTCTGTCTGCTAAAATATATTTTCTTTTTCTTCTGTGCTCCAAATTAAAATCGATCATTTTCTCTTCACAAATTAGTAGGTTCTCCAGCAAGTAGCTGTCCCAAGTACACCCACGGCCTTTTTACCATTCTGAATGTTAAGGGGTTTTCTAAGCTGTGGCCGCCTCCAGCAGTTGGAGGCCTGGGACTCCCTCTTGCCCAGCTGCTGGAACCCAGCTCAGACACTCGGGGGTCTCCATCGCAGGCTGACGGACATGGCTGCGGCTTTCCCATTTGCAGGTTAATCCATGCAAAGTTAAGTCTGTATCCCAGAGACACACAGATGTGCACACTTGCAGACACACAGAGAACATGACAGCTGGCTGCACAGTCTGCCACAGGCAAGGCAGTGCCTTCAACAGGACATGCCTTGACGACTCAAATAAAACATGACTGTAGAAAGCCAAGTGCTCTCCTCCTCTTGACTGTTAGAGATAGAAGTTCACTAGTGAAGGGACGCACATGACTCTTGTTAGATTCACAAGCACAGGCACAATTCACAAGTACCAGCACAGCCCCCTGTGTCCATCTGATATCCCTGTCCAGATCCCAAGCCTCCTTACCCAACCCACAGGTCTCCTGCTTGCCAGCTCACAGACAGACGTGTTTACTCACATACCTGTCCCCCAGCCACTCCACACTGTCCCCCAGATACCAGCATGGACCCTCTACCTGTCTGATACCCATGCCTGGACCTGGGGCTTCCTACTCAGAGGCAGTAAATCTTGAAGTCTGCTAGCAGATACACTCACTTACCCCAAGAAGCTGGCACCAGGCACACAGACTGGGAACCATGGTCCCACTTCAGCCACTGGCACCGGGTCCCTTGCTCACTTCACTCACTTCACTGGCAGCTGAGACCCTCACCCACACCAGTAGCTGGTACTGAGATGCTCGCTGGCTGCAGGTGCTGGTACCACAGGCCCAGGTGTGCCTACACCCTTGGTCTGACTCCAGATGCTGGCCCCAGATCCACACACATCAATTACTGTCACCTAGTCCTTGCAGTCCCCTGCACACACACACACACACGTGCATTAACAAATGCACTTATCCTGGTGTCTCCCAGTAACTGCTTTTTCGGACGTGCAACATTAGTACCCCAGTGGCTGGTGACTGAGACCCCCCCAGCTGCTCCAGTCCCTGGCATTGAGATTCCCACTGGTTCCATTATCTGACACCAGAGGCCAGGGTGCCTACACTCCCAGTCTGACTCCAGTAGCTGGCATCAAATCCACTCTCACTGGGTGAGAGTGAGGTTACACAGAGAGATAGTTAAGAAAGGATTTAATAAGAAGACAGGACAGACTGCGGTGATCAGACAGAGGGCTAAATCAGACAAGCATGCCAACTGGCCCTGTTTTACAAGCAACCCTTCTCTTTTATACCCCTTCATGTCGGTTCCTCCCCAGTTCCCTGTTTGTACACATTGCTGCGTTGGTTTGCATAGTTCTACCAAAACAGCCCTCCCCCAGTATCCCAGACTCCCAGGTTTGCAGCCTTCTCAGTTGCAAAGTCCAGGTTGGCACTCTCTGAAGTGGTGCCTGAAATTTCTTGATAGCCCATCCATTAGTGTGACTGACGAGATTGGTTTCTTGTCATTGTTTCTGCTACTGTTTATTTGTTGTGTTTGTGGTTTGCTTATTGCCTTCCACTTTTCCTTATCGTCCCATTTTCATTACCTAGCTATTCAGTTTTTTACTTCAGTGTGAAAAGCAGATTAATATCTTATCAGTTTATCTTCAAGTGGAATAAAAATCCTAAACAGCAACTGTGTCTTACCTTCTATGGGAGGTAAGGGCAAATTCATAAAAAAAATAGTGGTCCCAAATAATTTGCAACTGTAGGTGCCAGTTCTTTTTTTAGTAGATGAAGCATGTGCCATCCATCATTTAAGTAGAAATATTTCGTTGTCATATTTACAATATACTATTTAGTGGAAGTGAAATGAACAAAGATTGATAGATTTTTTTTTTAAATATCTTTTTATTCTTAGTTTGAACTGTGCAACTAACAGTATCTCTGATATTTTGTAGTTAAGAATTATTCTTATAAACTCTGAAATGTATCATTAATTGGGAAAGGTGAATTGTTCATAATCTTTACAGAGATTATAAGACAAAGGAGATGTTCTCATAATTTTTGTTATCTATGATATGGTTGAAAAACTGAATAAAATAGTAAATCATGTTATTATAGTATTTTTGTGATTTTTTTTTTTTTTAGCATCACCTTTGTTACCTTAAAGATACTGCTGAATGTAGAGAAAAGCTCACCTTCAATTAATGTAAAGACCTCCGTAGGACTTAGGCAACTAAGTGGTATAAAAGTAAATTTTGTCTTTTGGCTATTTTCTTTTACTTTGACCTGTTATCAGCCGTTGATACAGAATTTAATTTTATTCTCACAGTCACTCAAGCAAAGTCCTGCATACGGACAGAAGGGTCCTCAATGTCATATAGGCATTGTGACTGACAATGGCGTCCCGGTAGTGTGGAATATTTTTGGAAGGTCCTACACTTTCAGAAGTGTCACTGTCTCCTTTTTTGTTTTCAAAGCCAGTGAAAGGAATTTTGGAGAACAGTTTCTGCACTTGTATCTTGTGGAGGGAAGACCAACAGTTCGATTCAGCTGTGGAAACTCTCAGAACATTCTGACTGTATCTGTCAATCAATCCATTAGCAAGGGTGTACTCATCCCTATCACAATAAGGTAAGAACTTACCACTGTGTTACACTGAAGAGTTTTAGTCATATATATTGAGCTACAGTGTGACTTCACTCTTTTTTTAACAATAAAAAGACAAGTCATATTGGAAAGCAAAACTGTGTGCATATTCGGAAATCTTTTTCATAAGGTAGTGTCCTTGACTGAAAATGCATTGTAGTTCATCTTCATTCACAAAGATTAGTTCAGTCCTTGGAGAACTTATGAATCGTTCAAACTCTAGACACTTTTATAGATACAGATGAAATCAGTTTGAGAACTGAAACAATTTATACATAAAGTTGGAGGTTACAAATGAGTAGCCCATAATTTTTGCTTATAATTTACACATTGAATAAATTAGATTTGTGATCAGAATTTTAGTGCTAAATATAGGACTCATTTATTGTACAGGCATGCTAATAACATCTTGCAATGCAGTAAGTTGTCATATTTACATATGCAACTGTACTGTCAGTAGTATGCAATGGTGGCTGACCAGGATTATTATTTTTTGTGTATTGCACACAATAGTTCACAGAGTAGTTAACTTATAATTTTGGAAAATGTATTGGTATCATGCCTTGGTAATGGATTAACTCTTTTCCAATCATGGATGTTAGGAAAAAGGTAAGAATAAAATGATACAGATGTTGTGTTATATAAATAATTAGTAGTATTAAAATGATGATAAAGTAATTAATTTTTACTTTAAAAATATTTTAGAAGTAATTCTGATGCCCATATAAAATTTCAAGTTACGATGATTAAGATACTGTTTTATTTATTACACAGGTAAAGTATCAGAGCTAATTGTTGCATCTGAAGTGTAAGCATTTGTGATGTGAGGGAACTTCCTGCACAAGTTATTAAAGGTAGTTTTAGCTAGGACCATTTTTGCGGTTAGAGCGTGGTATATGAAGGAGACTGCAAAAGTTTCCCTGAAACATGGACATCAGAGTTCTCAAAATTAGCTTCTTAACTACCAAAAAAAGAAAATAAAAGCATTATTTGAAGATTTTTGTATTTGCCTTCTGAACTGTTTCTGTATGATGTAAATGTTGCGAAATTCTAAAATGCTGCTTATGGCAGGAGGTTTTGTGATCTCGATATACAGAGTAGATTGGTATGGGGAGAAGAGGCTGTTTAGGCTTTTTGTTTGTTAGATTTTATGCTCACCCTATAACTTTACCATATTCTTTTAGAAACAAACGTGTTAAAATATAAACATATGACCGATTTTCAATATATAGAAGGGTGAAAGGATCTACCATTTAAGAAACTGTTTCATTTCCATCTTATATTTCTTCTTGGCCACAGGTCTCCACATTACTCTTATGCTCCATTTAAAACAGGTTTTTTCTCTTCTATTCTATACCAGTATTAATGCCTAGTATTACTGAAGCAAAGTCACATAGTATACATTCAAATCTAATTACTTCTTAGTGACAGTGTATGAATCTATTTTAGGATTTTTTCAATTGTAAATATATATAAAATTTACAAATAAAATTCTTTGGGATCAGGGCCAGCCAGCATAGGTTTAGGAAAGGGAGGTCCTGCTTAACCAACCTGATCTCTTTCTATGACCATGTGACCCGCCTTCTGGATGTGGGGAAGGCTGTGGACGTTGTTTATCTGGACTTTGATAAGGCCTTTGACACCATCCCCCACAGCATTCTCCTGGAGAAGCTGGCGAATCATGGCATAGACAAGTGTACTCTTCGCTGCGTTAAAAACTGGCTGGATGGCCATGCCCAGAGAGTTGTGATTAATGGGGTGAAATCCTCTTGGTGGCCGGTCACCAGTGGTGTCCCTCAGGGCTCAGTTTTGGGGCCGGTTTTGTTTAATATCTTTATCGATGATCTGGATGAGGGGATTGAGTGCACCCTCAGTAAGTTTGCAGATGACACCAAACTAGGTGGGAGGGTTGATCTGNCTGGGCCCCGCTGTACAAGAGGGACATTGAAGTGCTGGAGCATGTCCAGAGGAGAGCTCCCAGGCTGGTGAGGGCTGTGGAGACCAGGTCATATGAGGAGAGGCTGAGGGAGCTGGGCATGTTTAGCTTGGAGGAGAGGAGACTGAGGGGAGACCTCATTGCCCTCTACAACTACCTGAAAGGAGGTTGTAGGGAGGTGGGTGTTGGCCTCTTCTCCCAGGTGAATAATGACAGGACCAGAGGAACTGGTCTGAAGTTGCGGCAGGGGAGGTTTAGGTTAGATATTAGGAGGAATGACTTTAGTGAAAGAGTGGTCAGGCACTGGAACAGCCTGCCCAGGGAGGTGGTTGAGTCACCATCCCTCGAGGTGTTTAAGAAACGTCTAGATGTGGCACTTCAGGGCATGCTCTAGTGGCAGAGATTGTAGGTTGTTTGTTTGGACTCGATGATCTTAAAGGTCCTTTCCAACCATGAAGATTCTGTGGTTCTGTGATTCTATCCTTTCCTCTCCCTATGAGCCAGCAGATAATGATATTTTTTTTTCTTTTCGAAGATATTTAATAGGAGTATACATCTCAATAATAACAAAAGTTTCTAAGTTTGTTTTTTCATCTCAGAGACTACTCTTGTGTGAGACATTGGTCAGCTAATTGCACTGTATCAGCTGTGGTACCATTGTCTCTGCCTCATAAGATTAGGACATTAAAATGCTATAAAGATTTCAAAGCCTAATAATATATGAGCAACAAATGCAGCTAAATGGCATTCAAAAGATTGATTCTAGTTACAGAGTTCAAGTTCACAATGAAAAATAAGTTTATTTCCCTCTTTTTTATCTTAAAATTAACACCTTTATATTTATGGCTTCATTCTCCATGTTGTTACACTAAAAAGTAGTGTCAGTTCAATTTACACATTACTTTTGTTTACTGGAATTTATACTGCTATCTTTAAAACAGTGGCATACTAAATAACTTGCAAGGTGTGATTGTAGATGGCGACTGGCGGGGATTTACATGCATCTGAGTTTATGGGCTTGGCCTTCAAAATGACTGTGATTATTCTTGTGAGTTCTTCTAGAATGTAGAGAGAGCAGCATATCCTTCACCAAGCAGCAATAAAATTGTAATCCTTCAGCAATCATCCTTAACCTCTGCCAAAGAAAAAAGCAAACTTGACAAGGCATTTGTGGCCCCTCAGGATCTTGTATCATAGGCTATAAAATATGAATCCATGACAAAACTGTTGATTTGTGTTCTCTTGGAGGCTGTTGAAGACAGATAACTGTACCTGTATGTTTTACCTGCACAATTAATGAGGCTTTTTTCCCTGTGATGCAGAAAAAGAGACAAAGACTGGAATAAATAACTATTTTTGTTACTGTTTGAAAACGTTCCAACCAGCAGACCGTATTTCTGTTAAATTAGATTTGAATAAGGCTGCACGTTCATATTTAACAGATATTCCAGTTCTGCATGCAACTATGGCTCCAGTGGATAAACAGCATAATTAACACAGCCAATAATGTCTATTTCATCTTCTCGAACTTTTTCTTTCTAAATCTACCATATACAGGAAGCTAAGATATTCCCATAGTTTACAGTTATTACTTTCTCTTAACTATATTATTAGTTTCCTTAGATATGGTCATTTCTTTCAAACCTGATGAAGATTAAATGAGTTTTAAATGTTCAGTCACTGTCATTATTGTCCTTGTGAAACAACAGCTTTATAGAAAAAAAGACAATAAAACTCTGATTGCTTACTTTTTTTTGCCTAGCCTAAAGAAAACAGAGGCCTGTTTCAATCCAATTTTATTCATTGTTTCCATTTCTGTTTATTTCAGAATTATTTGATTGCTGGGTTTGAAAATGTGCATTTGTTTGTGTTTAATTTTTTGTGATTTCGTAATTGACATTGTACTGATCTTCTCAGTTAAAGTTTTGAGCACATACTTGAGATGTAGTTTGGATTGTTTTATGGATTTTTTCTTTAAAATTATTCAAAAAACTTTAGTTCAAACACATTTCATTCTATGTGTGGGGTCTGCATTGTGATTGCCTGTTGCAAAATTTACGTTATGTTCTTTGTGGTAAAAGTGATGTGACTGCCACTGGGGACAGATGGTGTTTCTTCAGTTCAGTGGTTGAAGGAAAGCAGCTTCAACATGCAAGAGACTGAGATAATCAAGGCACCAGGATTTTGATTTTTCTGGATAGTGGGGTGGATTTTAGCTTTTAGAGTAGGCCTACTGGGTTTTTTTAGACATCTTACACTTTTATTCTCTAAATGATAATTTTTAAATTGTATTTTCCTAAAAAGATTGGGTTGTCTGTTCTAGCCAGTGATGGGGGACACCAGATTCTCTTCTGCTTGGAAGATTCTAGGCAAGCATGAATTAAAATCTTGCCTGTATAGGGTAGCGTCACTCTTTTCCATCTTATTTACCTTCAGAATTGTCAGAATTTTGCTCTGAAATTTAATGACCATAGTTCCCATCCCCACAGAGGTTTATCCTTGTATTATGTATGTTAATATTTCAATTATCTTCCAAGTGAACATGTTGAATGTAATTGTTTCCAGTTTTCTGTCACACTTTAATTAGTGGTATGGATGTAACCATTTACTCATGGCTGAGAAGGGCACCCTTAGCTGTCCATAAAAACATTTATTTGTTAAATAAATTATTCAGTTAATGTTGTTTGGCCAACTCTAGCCTAGACCATGCAGTTTTACAGAAGCTCCTGAAGTTTATTATTTCATCTTCGTGCTTCAAAAACAGATGGCTCATTCTGAACTGTGAAAGTCCTAAACAAGTTTTTGTACCTCCACATGGAACCTTTGGCAAGATGTAACGTACTGAGTGCAAACTACATGATTGTGTTATCAATGTCTGTGCTTTAACCTACACTTCCACGTCCTCCTTTTCCACAGAAGGGACAGTTGTTTGAACCGATCTTACAGTTTTTTATTGCATATGCATTCTGCAAATGTGGTTTTTAAAAGAATATGTAAATCACCATCCATACAATTTGTTGCCTCTTTTTGAGTCATGGGATTTACCTATCTCTTTTCATCATTCCGGAGATATGTATGTTTTCATACTAGTGCATATTTCAAGTCATCATTTTATTAGTATTTACAGGTGCCAGGTGTTCTGCATAGCGTGCAAGTATTACTGAAAACTGCATTAAATCAGTTGTTTAAAAAATTACTAATTTTCTGATGTTTTGCTGTTGTTTCTGACATTACCAGTTAACTAGGAAAGCAGGAATTTTTTGTTTGACAAATTGGAAATATCTGAGCAGCTCTTTGTAAATGTTAGTGGCTTTGTATCCAAACAGGTGTAAAGTTTAGCCTATATTTGTGATGTGTGGGAGAAAGACATTTTGCTGTCTTCAAGTATCCCTAAGCTTCATACTTGCAATACTGACTTCCAACATAATCAATTGTATAATGAATGAGAAATGGAAAGGTGTTTTGGTAGGTAACTTGAGCCAACTTGATGCAATAACACCATCCTCTTATCACACCTCCCGTTTTCAAAATTCTTTGAAGGTTAACAGTGAAAGCAGTCTGGAAGAGATTTAAGAACTGTTATTGTACCATAAGAATTTATGAATTGAAAAATAAAATACATTTAGATGTGGTTTTGAAATGGAATATCTTACATACTTTATATTTTAATTTTTAATTTTAAGTCAGCATATACATGAATCATACCCATGTGGATGTTGTATTGCATAAAACTGGAAATGTTGTAGGACATTAAGTTGATTTAATAAATTTTGAATTTAATTCTGAATTAATTTTAGAAGGACTGTATATACAACTATATGTGTTTATATTTACTGCATTTTCTATAGGAATTGCAAAACATAATAACTCAGCATAAATCTTAGTGGGACAAAACCTAAAAATGGCTTTCATAGAGATGATTTTCCACTGTAATTATCGACAGTTGATGATGATGTATCAAGCCTTCTAAAAACAGTAGCAGACACAGTTCAGTTTGTTATGTATATCTATTTCATAAAATCATCATCATATTTTCCACTATAAGGTGAGAAGGTTTGTGCAATGTATGCCTATATCATGTTTGTTCTCTAAAAACCTTAATCCCAGATCCATCAATCCAGCTGTTACAGTTTTACGTAGGTAAATCACTACATCTGTTAGTCACAAGAACAGTCCCATAATGCATGCATTACATCAAATTAATGCCTATAAATTCTTGTATATACAATTAAAATTGACTATTTCATGGAACATTAGAATCAACTAGTTAAATTATTCTGTGTGGACTGCTAGTTGAAATAACTCAAATAAGAGAACGGATGCTCATAAAGAGTATTGAAAAGATGACTTTTCGGTTTCATTTCAATTTCAGATTTTGTGTTTAAGCAGAACATTCGGTTTGTTTAGAAACATATGTCACTTTCTGAAACAATTTTTTTGCTTTCATTCAGCAACAGTATTCAATATTTCATCAGTGATCTGTCAAAGACAACAAACCTACTGCTATGGCTATTCAAGTTCATTAGCTACTGACTTGAAGAGCAGATGTTTGAATTCCTGTACCCTTCATGCTCTGGCTTAGACTAGGACTTCTTAAATTAACTGACCTTACAGAAATATCTCAAGAACACGGAAACACAGCATCACACTATTGTTTAGGTTGGAAGGGACCTCTTGAGATCATCCTGCCCAACACTCCTGCTCAAGCAGGGTCACATAGACCATGTAGGACCACGTCCAGTCAGGTTCTGAATATTTGAAAGAGGTTCTAGTCCTTTACTCATCTTTGTGGCCTTTTGCTGAACTTGCTCCTGTAAGTCCATATCTTTCTTGTACTGGGGAGCCCAGAACTGGATACATCACTCCAGATGTGGTCTCAACGGTGCAGAAGAGAGCGGGAAAATTACCAGCTTTGACCTGAAGGACAGTCTTGCCAGTACAGACTGGGGTAAAGAAGGCACTCAGTATCCCAGCCCTTTCCATGTCCTTTGTCAGCAGATTGCTTTCCTCATTCAGCAGTGAGACCATATTTTCCTAAGTCTTCCTTTTGCTGATGGTGTTCCTGTAGAATCTTTTCTTGTCCCGCATGTTGCTTGCCATAGTCAAGTACAGGTCAGCCTTGACTTTCCCAACCGTATCCCTGCAAGATCAGAGAGCACTTCTATGCCCTTCTTGGATCACCTACCCGTGCTTCCATGCCTTATGCACTTCCTTTCAATTAGAAACTCCTTGTTCGCCCATGCAGGCCTCCTAACTGCATTTGCTTGATTTCCCACTTGTTGGGATGGACCTTTCTTGAGCTTGCTCCATCTCTGGGAACATTCAAGGCCAGATTGGACGGGGCCCTGAGCAACCTGATCTGGTTGAAGATGTCCCTTCATATTTTCATATTTTGAAAGTAAAGATATTGGAAAAAATTTGAGGCTGTTGATTACTTACGATATTTAAGAAAAATTCTAATGAGTCGTATTCAGTTCATCTAACCTTACCTGCTTTCAAGTTCCAATTTACGGAATCACAGAATCACGGAATCTTTAGAGTTGGAAGGGACCTTTAGAGATCATCTAGTCCAACTCCCCTGCTAAAGCAGGATTGCCTAGAGCACATCACTCAGGAATGCATCCAGGCGGGTCTTGAAAATCTCCAGAGAAGGGGACTCCACAATTTCCCTGGGCAGCCTGTTCCAGTGCTCTGTCACCCTCACCGTAAAGAAATTTTATCTGTATAAATATGTGGATTTATGGCAAAAATCAAAAATGAATACAGTATGCAGACTATTATCGTTCACTAGGCCTTTTTGCTACTCAGCTAAACATTAGCAGCTTGTCTTTAGGTTACCTACCTCCATTGAAATATAGAGGCCAGTGTTTAAATTATGAACATTCTGAAAAGATAAAAGAATGGGCTTGCAAAACAAAATTTATTTATTTCTCACTATCTTTCTCCTGATTGATAACCCCTCCTTTCTGTTGCAATTACTGCAACTTCACATCTACTTGAAAATTTAAGGTCCTGGTGTTGTAAGCCTTAATGATAAAAGGAATACATTTTGTAAATGTCTTTAGTACCATGAAAAATAGTAGTGCAAACAGTGACAAAGATATTTGAATTTTAAACAAATTTCTCTTTCTTAAGTCCTGTTAGTATGGTGCAGCTTCCAATCTCCTGCTGAACATGGAATTTGAAAAATTTGATTTTGTTGGTAATTTTATGTAATGAAATTTTATGTTAAATCTGGCATTCTGTTAAACTAAATTCTGTCTGGAGGCAAATGCTGACTTTTAACTCAAAAAGATGCTCTGAACTTGAGCTTTAAATTGACATAGTAAATTCTCGTCTGCCCTTCAGTATACTGAAAAAAAAAAAGAGGGCATAATTTAAGCTGTGTTCCTCAAGTTATCATCCACCAGTATTTAAACTTTTTACTTGATAGAATAAGAGATGCTACAGATGTCTCTATTCCCTATAGGAAACAAGGATAGCTCTTATTTTTATCTATAGTCTTATCTATTTTAAGATCTGTGTTTTTGTTGGTACAGGTTTAATATCCTAGGAATAATTTTCTTTGTATTGTACATATTATATATGAAGAAAGACTGTTGCGACCTCCTTGCTTCAAGCCTGTAATAACTGGTGACCTTTGACTTCAATAAAGTTACTCCACTTCATAGACAACATTTATACTGAAAATATAGATATATTTTTGTTTCTCATTTTGCAATGTTACTTTGTTTGCCTGCAAGCATTAACTGTCTCATAACTGTGTAAAATAATTAAGGATTCACCACAAAGATTTGAAGATTTAACTTTTCACTAATGTACAAGAAATCCAAAGAAGTGCTTTATGATGGTGGGCAAAACAAGAAATACTTCTGAAGCCACTTCTCTCTTGTCAGTGATCATTTTGACATGGGACAAGCTTTATATTTTGTATACTGACTGTCCCAGTGAGAATGCCTGTATAGCCTAGTGGTAGAATGGAAGGGATTTTTAATCTTTCCAATGGTTAATGTGAATTCCTGACCAATAATTCTGTTTTATTTCCACCATTCTCCATCTTCAAGCAAAGGACCATACTTGAAAATGATAATAAAGGCTGATATATTCAGTTTTGACTACTACTTTTATTATGTCCTTTTTTCCTAAGACAAGTTGAATATTTCAGTAGTACCCCTCTTGCCTTGAATTTCATTGCTGTCAATTACTGATTGTAAAGAAATGCCAAGTGGTTCAAGACAGCATGTTTTCTTTGTATTTTCCTACTAGAATTGAAATGGTAGAAGGAATAGGACTAATCAGGGATGCTTACAAACTTTGTCATATCAATATTCACATATTTAAACAAGATCAGATATTTAATGACCATGGAAATCTCTAATGTATGTTCAGTATATGAGAATAGATTGTTAGTTTTTCATGCTATAACCTTCACAAAGCATGACTAAAGCATTGTATAATTCAGAAAATTCTAACACCTTCCTGTTTAGCAGCCCCTCTTATCGGAAGTGACATAAATAATAGCTAGTGTAATTTTCAGAATCAAGAATAACCAGAAAATCTAATTTTCCAAAGAAAGCTCTAGGATTAATAATCACATTAAAGAAACAGTTTCAATGCACTGTTGATAATTGCAGTAGTTATTTTAATACTTTCTCAGTGACTGATGTTGCACATAGCAGCTACTCGTTTGTGTGATTTTACTGGAGCTCTATGTCACAATTTACTGGGTCTTCTAAAGATAATGCGCTGCGGCTTCACCAGAATTAAAGTATACATTATAAAACGTAATGAATGCACATTTCATTACCTTTTATCTTTAGATTTGGCTTTGTGTTATATTTTTAAAATTCCAAGTTTCAATCTCTGATTAAAGCAAGATTAAAGTTCTAATAGTCTGTATAGACCCGTTCCCGTTTTCTGGATACATCTGCTTTGAAAATTATGTGATTTGCCTTTCAGCAATGCTATAGCTAAAGCACTTTTAAGTGTTCTTTCTATTATATCATGGAAATTCTAAACTGCGTTTAACCTAAATTTCCAGAATTTTGCTAAGCTCTTTAGAACTCTTCTTTCACGTATTAAAGAAGACACTGTTGTAATGGTGTATGCTGATCCTTTCAAGCGTGCCATAGTCTTTTTTCTAATGGGTGCTGCATAAAGCGTTGTATTCCAAGTACTGTTGATGTGATTGCTTACTCACTGCAGTTTAGATAGGTAGTTCCTGCTCCGTGATGTCATGTGATTCGCTTTTTCAATTTCTTGTCGCCAGGTGAGACTACATGAAACACATAGTAACGATTTCAGAATACTTGGCTCTTCCCTCTGTTCCAGGGAAGAAGGAGATGCAGAGCCCTTCTGATCTGCTTGGCAGGAAGAATAGTTCTTTTCTCATACGTGACAGTACAAAGGGATTTCCATAGTACTGAAGAGACAGTAGCCATTCTACATGAAACAATGCAGATGTCTGTAACTTGAAGGAAAAAGTAGTAACTGGATTACAGAGGGAATAATAAAGTATTAAAATTAAAGATAATCAGATATATTGAAAAAAATTTTTTTCAGTATTGTTCAACATTTTGACAGTTCCGATATTTATTTATTTATTTTGAAAGTATCTAGAATTCTGTAAAATTAATTAGCTCGGTGTCTCGTCGCCCAGTGCTTCACACAGAGGACTTTTCAGACAGCTGTTTGGTTTCTGTTCGTTTGGCACAGCGCACGGAACTATAGCAATAGAGTATATTGCCAAATAGCTTAGGAAGGTGTCCTGTTGTCTTCTTCTTAAGAAGTGAGATGATAGTAAATGACTATTTGTGAGTTCTGAAAAACGAAACCAAAATGATCAGTGAAGGCAAAGCGATTTTTTTACATTCTCTTCCTCAAGCCTATTGTTGCTTAAGTGGAAGATCAATACAGAAATAAAATTGGTTCAGCGTGCTTGTAACAGTTCACAATTCTCTACAGGTGTGCTTTAGCTGAAAGCAATAGCAAGTGCTATTTGCTCTGTGGATATTGAAAATCAGTAAAAATTAAAAAACAGTAGGCAGCTAGCCTTTGCATGAGTGTCCAAAAAAGGAGTGGTGGAGGGAAGGGAACGAAAATGTATCCCACAACAAGCCAGTTTGTCTCTCTTTGATACACCTCATGAGCACCAGTAATTGTAGAGGAGTCAGAGGGCAGGTCTCCACAAACAATGAAACAGGCAAGGTGCGCAGTCCAGACTGCTGCAGGGTTAGCTGGATTTTCTCCTCGGTGCTGGGGAGCTGGGAGCAGCTTTTCTCAGTCTAGGTGATCAGCTCCCAGCTCAGCTGCAAACTTCCTACATGGGTTTAAAGGGTTTGGTTAATCTCAGCTGGTTGCTTAGTTTGCACAGCTTTAACGCAGGAGCAGTACTTACCTATCTCAGAAAGATGTTTAAGGATTGTGTGTTCTGAGGGCAACTTAAGTATTTAAACAGATTTTTTTTTAAAAAAGTGGCATTGACGACATCCTGGCGCATGATGTTGTAATAAATAGCCAG